>JAHTMV010000039.1:0-335261 GCA_022315185.1 Agaricus sinodeliciosus
GCCCACCATCTGCCCTCGACATCCCCAACAAACACTCCCCGGCTCTATAGCAGACATAGCAAAAATCTCCACGACTGTTGATAAACGAGATCTGCACAAACGTCTGCCCCTCGTCGTCGAATTACACAAGTTGTATCCCGACTGTGTCCACGGATCAGTTCGTATCCGTTCACTTGTATGGTAAAATAGTTCAATGTCTAAGCTGGCGACGACGGCACACGAACACAACAAAACAACGTACGATCCGTCGGGTATGTAAAACGACGTTTTGATACCACCGGCGTCGCTGGGCGTCGTGCCCGTAATCTGCGCATTCGCCACACAGACGGCAAAAGTCGTAAACGTAACAACTGGTGAAAAAACCGGCCATGCTGGTGGGGGACGGGGGGATGGTTGCAACTGACGGGCAGTCAGCAAACTTATATTTCCCTTATTACCACCTTGGCGTTTCTTTTCATCACGCCGAGGTCACCTATTCCCTCCTGGGCCACATGCATCTCTTCCCTCGTGCAGGTCAAGGCATTGTAACCACACACGAGTCCTTGGCTTTCTGGGCAGCGCAGTAGTCGCTTACAATACATGTCTGCTCTTCATCATTTCCAAATGTGACTTTGACGTCGATAACCTGGCAATCACTTCTCAGTGCCCAAACAAAACAATCCCCTGCGGCCATTTCTTGTACAGAAATCATTTGATCCGTCTTTGCATAACAGGAACTTACTCACAGACCGTTTTCAGCGCATCCCATATCCCCCGTCCTTTGATGAACACGGCGATAGCCAAGAGAAATTGTCCGATCTTATGCCTGTTCCTTTCTTCGTCCGACTAATTCTTCTCAGGCACAATCGGTGGTCATGTGAACTGCCCCTCGAACCTCCCTTTGTGTATCTCTGTGTTCTGGTTAGAGCAAGTCGAGAGTTATCTCTTTTCTATCCTCCACCATGTTCACACCTACGACTCGACGATTTTTACCTCTCATCAGGCACTCTCCATCGTTCTCCCAGTTCCTGATCACCTGATCCAACTTGATAGCTATTCGTGCTTCGTGTGCTCGGGCTGCACATAGATTACCTGTTGAGCAGAATTATATGGAAGTGAACCCGGTGTTGGCTTCAATGGGAGCAACGCTGGTCCCCTTGACTCGCTTCTAAATCGCAGCTCTGCCAGAGTGGAAGTGGAAACACCCTAGGCGCGATTTTACATTTTTCACATCATAGCGTGCTGCGACCGTCCGTTGTCCTGTACCTCCCTCAAGCATGATTACAACGTCCTCATGGCACAACACCTCATGACTTTTCAGTCCAGAAAACTTTTGCAAAGATAACGGGTTCACGAGTCTATCTTTTGTCTTGATGGCATGGCTTGATATATAAGTATATCGTGGCTCGCCTGTAATGATTTCGCTGCTATATCGCACGAGGGTCCCAAATAGGCTCCTTCGTTGATTATGCTCATTTGCGTCGTCTCAACTGTCCTTGTGTCTACATACGGGAGATTCAGAAATGTATGCACAGCGCGTCTTTAATAGCCAATGCGTATAATGCTTGAATGAAGTTGATTATCTTTGAGACTCAACAGCCATCCTCGAAAACTTGCTCATCATTCTAATCTTCGGTCCGTAATAAAATAATACCTGAAAAAATCAAGCAATATGAAACACCAGAAGAAGGCGCTTACGAAGGGAATGGGTCCATAAGTAGGGCAATGCATCCGAATAGGCGTATTCGCCCACTTATAACTCAGTTTATGATACATTTGTTGTGTGAAGAGTGGGAACACCGCCGCAAGGATGTTTCGTGTCAAAGACTGTCCCGCTAGTGCTGAAGAGGCGTAAGGTCCGTAACTTTACAGATACATGCCTTAGCCGATAATGGGACAATGAAATTATTTGAAAAAAAAAACCTACCAATCTGCTAAATATGAGAAAATGCAGAGATATACAACGAATGATCCCCACATATATATCTAATTTGAAGGGAGCCGAGTCAAATTATGAGATGGATAAAAAAAAAGAATGAAAGACACATACTGTGATTCCGATGCACAGTGATTCCAATGTACTTTGGGGAACGAACACCATGCATAGATGAACATCCCAATGGGTAAAAGGAAGGCAGCGAAACACGAAGCGATTAAACGAGCTTCCGCATTACGGGTCGGGTAATACTTCCTATTTTTCCCAATTGAGGAAAGGAGACTAAATGCTTTCAATGGGTTGAGACCTACGTATAAAGCCTCTCTTGATACAAGTTTGTGGCGAATCCAAGAAGCGGACCAATACTAAGTAGAAAGGTGTGAACAGAGATAAACAAAGTTTAATTGAACACATACGACATTGTGACAAATACCGTTCCTGTCTGACCAACGTTGAAATTATGCAAGGTTTTGAATGTTCCAGATATCGATTCTAGAAGACAAAAAAGTACCCCCCAGAGAAAACGATCCATGCCTAAAAAACAGAAGACAAAGGGTTTCTCTTCCCCATGCGGGTTTGATACCCACGCTGAAACTTGTTACCACAGGTTCGGTGCACAACTAGTCCTGCGATTAGAACGTCACCAGTGAACGAGTAAAGTATGAAGCAAAGGATTCACGTAAAGGTCGAGTACAACTTACACATTAATGAGCAATTTAGGCTTCTCCACACGAGCTCTATATCTCTGGTCTCCTGTCTTCTCCTCATTGTTTTTAGCGATTTTCTCTAAGACTATTGTTGATCGTGTCTCCTTCAGAATGAAGTAAGCCGCGGGGATAAAGGCACCTGACCACCTAATGTCAGCAGGAACGACACCAATTATCAAAGAACACATTGGAAGTAGGAAAGGACCACGTCATTTGCACCCAGTTTATCCACTTCCACTCAAGGTTAGGATTCATCTCTATCCATCCCCGGTGATAGGACCACGCCAGAAAAAAGTTGCTGCTAGCGCAAAAATAGACATGGGAAGACCGCGTCTGTCGTTTTCTTGTTAGGAAATGTCTAGAATCTGCATAAATTTGACGTACTCGGCAACGGACCAAATATCTGCTATCGTGCCTCCAACCATTGTTGCTCCTGTTGAAGCGAAAGCACCTTGTAAAAATCTCCCAGCGATAACGGTTTGTATGTTAGGCGCCCTGCCAGTCAAGATGAGTGGACATTATCTATCAACACCGAAACATGAACGCACGTACAACGCGATCATAACAAAGGCAAGTTCATATCCAATTGCCGTCCATAGGTATAGTGGCCTTCTGCCTGCTTCTTCACTGAGTGACGCGGTGAACATGGGTACGACTGCGAATCCGAGGGGGTACACGCTCAGGCCGACAGTAGCTTGAAATTCTGTGCAGTTGAGATCACGTATCATAGATCCAAAGCCGAGATTATACGCGGAGGCAGCTGTCGCTGAAGATTCAAATTAAGAGTTCATGGGTAAGCTATGAACAGTGGCAAAGAGCAGTTAACTCACAAGCAAGCGCCGACGATGTGCAGGCGACAATGGTGAGACACCATTTCTCTCGTCGAGAAAAGTTGATTGGGTTTCTGGGGTCATTAGGCTCGAACTCAACCTAGAGTATATTTATTCTGAAGCGTGAGTAAAGAATCCAACCGGAGCAGGGGCCATTTTCCAACCCATATGACATCGTCTTTCTCACTCGGCTCTCCCCCCTTTGGAATCGAAAAGTTCTCAGTTGAGCTGAATGGTCCATTCATTAGAGTGAGATTCAGATTTCTTGGATACAGATGCTCACTCTGAAGATTTGACTTGAGATGTAGGGGTATCAGGTAACTCGACCTTATTGAATTCATTCCCCGCCATACCCATCTCTTCATCAGTACGGAGGAGCTCGTTGGAACGTTGATCCATAGGACACAGAGGAGAAGGAAAAAGCGGGGGGAGATGAAGTCCACGGTGAGGGTTTTAACGTTAGGGATAAAACATGGCTTTATAAATAAGCGAAAGAAGAGGGTCCACAAGTTGAGACCGTGTGTGCAGCCGCTTGCAAACAAAGTTTGTACCTATTCACAGGAAGCACGATTCTATTTTCAGTCAAATCGCAGTAACAATAGCCCAATACCATTCGCATGAGGGTTGAAGATGCACCAGACAGGTAACATACCGAAGCTAATAGGTACAAGTAGGCATCGCCATTCGCCAACTATGCTTGAATCGTTTAGAAATAGGGCAGATAATGACACTGATCACGAGCGTCTTAATCCGTCGGAAGATTCGGGCCGACGGCATCCTAGCCACTTTAAAGTTCGGCCGCCGGTAGATCGCCTATTAATTTCGTCCAAAAATCCAGGATGCATGTAAAAGTTTCACGCCCCTCATCTGATCGGATGGGAGGCCTTCCGCACATCCTGACGCAGCCCCGCCCAGCGGGGATAAGTCTGCACAATCTACGAACTGAACGAGTTCGAAACCGACTAATTAAGTTGCAGAAGGGAGAGCGTGTTCGGCGGCTCTGTTTTTTTGACAGCAGTTATGTGCCGAGATTCCGTAATCGATGAGCAAAGTCCTTCCGGAGCTCCGAATTCTTCAATGAGTGATCGATAATGGACCAAAGAATGTTGACGAGGGAGTGAAATACCCTTGGGACGGACACGAGATTGATGAAAGCAGTTGAGCTCCCCTCAAGTTGAATACCGTAACTTTTGCGCTGAGCCAATTTGACCGAGGCGATGGGCGTAGGCGTTTCGGGTGACTTTTACGCTGCTACCATTGCAAGATTGACCGGTCTTTGTTCGAGTATTTAAAGTCTAGAGTATTTTATCATGATCACCCGTTGGAGAGCCAGCAGTTAGGAAAGTAAGTAAGGTTGCGAGGTTGAGAGCTAAGGCAGCCTTCTTCGTTCTCTTTCAAATATTATTCAGTTTAAACCAGTTTAAACCACACAAACTCAGCATCGAGTGACCGCACGGAACTTCTATGCATGATGATCGTGTATTCTCAGGCAATATCTGAAAGTCCTCTGATATCAAACCGCTGCATTGAATCAAGCACGTCGCGTGCTGTAGTTGATGTAATACGTGCACCCGGTGCTGTTCCGTGGTATACATGGAGCTCTCTCTCCATTTGGACTTCAAAACGCGAACGAGCCGCCACAGTTCGAGAGTGATAAATCTCAAAATAAGGATTCCGAGCAATCGCATAAATAGTAAGAAAATGCTACAAATACAATAGAGACAATGCAAGAGAGAATCGTTCATGCGTCTAAGGTCAAGATCATTCATCATCATCGCTATCCATTTCTTCATCGCTATCACTCTCCTCTCCCTCAGCCACTTCAATAGGCGCTAACTCAATATCATGATCGGCACCGACAACGAATCGCATACAACGTAGAGTCGAGGACGGTGAGATCCCTTTGGTAGGGTAAACTCAAGCTTGACAACGAGGCTCCTGGTCACTGTGACCTTTTTGATAACATAGAGCTGCCGACTGTCTCGGTACCGAGGACAACCCACCAGTTAGCAAGTTTTTTAGAATGGTAAAATGGAGCGACAACAGTCTGGTCGCTTTCATCATCGTCGTCGTCGATATCTCTCGCAAGAGTGACCTTCATCAAGATGGGAGCACCAGCTGTGTAATCGCCCTTGGCGAGATCATACGACACGTCCAACGTCGGGTACGAGTTGACGAACATTGCGACATCACGCCTGAAAAATTATCAGCAAAGAAACAAAGAGGAAGTCGAAATAACTAACATTTGAGTTGAGCTCATTTGCAAGAGCTTAGTGCGATCATCATCCTCCATTTCCATGATGTCGTAAACTGTCTCAATGCCAGCCTCTTTACATCGTTGAATTACCTGATATAATATGTTTATCAATGAAAAGGTTCGCTAGCAATGACTGGAGACTTACGTCGGGTTCAAAGTGAGGAATCTGCTTTAATGGCGAATCCTTTTCCCACATACCCTGTACGCACATCTGTGACAAATCCATTGCGCCCAGAGCATTCAACCATGCGTTCGATGACATAACATCGACGCAAGCAGATAGTAGATTCAAGATCTTCTCCAGAATCAAGGCTTGATCTGCAGCAAGATCAGGAGGAAGTTGTAGGCGCGAGAAATGGGCTTGAAGTAGCAAGAATGTTTTGAAATGTGGGGCTTCAAAATCGGCACGGTCGAGTTTGACGGGCACACGGTCATAGATGCGTCTGAGGAGTACATCTTCGTGACGACGGATGGGGATGGTCTCAAATTCAGCGGATGAGGAGACGACCTCGAGTAAACCCTTCAGTTTGGTGCGTTCCTTGAGCGAAAGCGTATACACTTCAACGGTCACATCTGGATAAAAGGTGAGACGGTGACTCCATCGATGACGTACATGTACTTACAAGAAATATTGTAATACGCGGCGATCATGCCAAGGTTAAGGCGGAAATGTCCATTTCGTCCTCTGCAGAAATTATCATTAAATATCGGAGTTTTTGCTTTGATGAATGCTTACCGATGGAAATACATTTCGAGTTCACGAGGTCGTTGAGCGTGTTTTCGACTAATTCTGAGAGATGGTCAGACAAGTGTTGATGACTGACATTGTGCAAGTTGTAGTAGTTCGGATTTTGCGTCATGCGGCGATAGAAATAAGTCCACGTCAGGATATCCTACACAAGCACCTCTTCAGTTCTACAAAGGTCCAGAGCTGAAAGGAACTCACCATTGCATCCTGCTTGTTTTCAATTGTCTTGACCGCAATCTCTGCCAAGAAATAGTCGTGTAACAAATGGGTGGGAGATGCGACTCAATCGGAAGACCCTCCGCAAGAAACTTTTATAAAAGTCCTTTCTCGTCTGTTGGCACATCAGAATACACCGACTATCAGTATCTTCTTGCGGACGGCAGGCGCGTCCCATCATTGCAAGACGTCCATGACCGGATAATCCACGTAGCGATGCTCCTTGCCCTCGTATGATTGCACACCCATAATGATCACCATATGACTTGCAACAGGAAGGTCCATGCAGTGTCCTAGGTCAATGCTTCAATACATACTTAACTCTAACATAGCTCGACGTTACGTACCTTGGACGCTACAAGAACCTGAATGGCGCCAGACTCGAACAAGCGCTGCACAATAATCTTATCCTGCCTGCTAAGCGCCTCATGATAGTACCCAATCCCATGCTTCAGCGTTTCAATCAATCCTTGTCACTGAGATCCAAGTGAGGTTGAAGCTTGTCCAGTTCCGTATAGAGGAACCTCTCTGATCATCATCAGCAGCACAGTGCGTGGCAAGGTCATCAACAGTCAGACGGCACTGGCGGCGCGAAGGTACGAAGACGATGACGGGTTTAATTTGCGAATATTCGAGTATAGCGAGGTAAGCGGGTTTCGACATGGCGATCATGAGAGAAGGGAAATGAGGGATCGTGAAGGACTGAATGTGGATCTCCATGTTCAACGGACGAGCACTAGCGAAAGGGTCATTTACGAAGGTAATCTAATGTAATGATCACTTACTTGGGTGAAAAGTTGAATATTGTGTGCGATTTGGCACCAATCCACTCTCCCAGGTCTTCTGCGTTGGCCAGTGAGACACCACAAGCCACGATGCGTGTCTGAACCTTTGTTTGGAACGATACATAGCGTGTCCTCGATATAACAACCTCATATGTTGGCCCTACTTCACCTCCGACTTGCTGGATCTCATCCGCAATTAAGAGTCCGATATTTTGCACGTTCTTCCTCTGGCGCATCGTCTCGACAAGACGTCCCACTAAAAGAATTACCATAAACGGTGAAGTCAAGCACGAGGATAATACGACACGTACCTGTGTCGGCGTGCATACGACGACGTCTGCCTTCTCAAGCAACCTCAAGTCGGCATCGTTTCTCCGTCAATCCGACTATCTCTTTCCCACCCTGTAAACCGCCGAACTTCCTTTCCACTCTTCGACCCGTTGGTCCACCATCTCCTGGAATGGTTCAATACAAACCGCTCTGGGCTGCTCCCGCTTGCTCCACAATCTCAAAAGTGCGAATTCTGCACAACAGTCTTACCACTTCCCGTAGGCGCGCCAACAAAAACGTTTTCGTCAGACATATATAAAGCCTGGAGACTTGCGTTTGAATCTTGTTGAAATCCGTCACCGTGCTCTCGTAGATGGCTTCGAACTCCTTGTTATGTAAAGCAGAAATCGGCAGGCGCTGAAGCTCGAGGAGCGCGGTGGGAGGCGGGAACTTGGCCGGGAGGATAAGGTGTTTAAATGATATCGGTAGTCTCGTCTCAGACTGCAGCCAGCGGTCGGAGATGATGGAGATGTAGTAATTAGGCGGGACCGGCTCGGACATGGGGACGGTGATCGTAACGTTGTGCTCGTCTTCGGCATAACGTTGACGGAGAACAAAATTGTCATGGAAAAGAATCAACTCGCCGTCCACATCTTCGACAAGGATGATAAAAGTTTCAGCAGCGCCATGAATTTTCTGTCCCACCGGAAATCGGGTATGATGGAAAGGTCGATGCGCAGAAGGGATCTCGTGATAGGCTGAACTTGAGCCGAAACTAAAACAATACGTCAACGCTGGTGTAATGGAAGACGGCAGACTTGCTTACTGAAGCTTGGGGAAACTGTGGACGAGACGGTGCACGAGCTTGCCGGCGTTCGGGATACCGATCAATTCCCCAATCTCGGGGGGCGTTAGATCAAAGTAGCGATACCATGGCTGATCGAAGATAGTTGGAACCCGAATAGTCAAAAATTGAAAAGACACTCACAAATTGTTTGCCTTCAGCCTTCCTAACAACCTCAGTCGGTACACCTCTGAACTTCTCAGTGGCGCCATAGACCCCCACTCCTCTTCTCAGCCATCTTGCATAAATCTAATGCTGCCTTCGCAGGGACGGCCCACCCTCGCTTCAAACAAATTTCGAACATCGCACGAAGAATACTATTGACGAAAATTAGGCAAAAAAGAAAAGGAAAGCAATAAAACGGAAGCATCACTTACCGACCAGCAGACTGTTGAACGAATACCATATCCGCCACCAAAACGAAGCCATCCAGCTTTAGTTGCGATATATACGCCTGTAATAGGACGTTGATTTTTGCAGCGGGTTCTTCGACGCTCTCTTTCACAGGGATCGGCACACGCTCTAAAAGCTTCGCCAATTCGAGTTTTTCCTACAGATGGCGCTTCAATACGAAACCTCTTTGAAAACGCTTGAATGATATACATACCTCTTGCCGAACAGGAATCAGTTTGAACTCGTTTGAGAGCGCGAACACTCTGAATAACTCCAAGGTCGACATTGTCGGTTTGAGATGTTTATATACCAGCATCGAGTTGTAGGTCACGTAATAATGCGACGCGATCTTGCCCAGCTCCGTACTCTGGAATCTGCCAGACGAGCGTTCGTACTTCAGAAGTTGGCATTTCTCCAACATGACAGCCGCCGAATGGATAAGATCGGCACGCTTCTGTACAAGGCCAGGATCGTCTTGATAGTCCCACACCACGCTATAAGTCCCGGATCTTTGAGCATACGGACGTAACTTGAATAGAAAAGGCGTCAATGGCGCTGAAGGAAAATGCGTAAAAGTAGACGCTCACAGATTGTATAACCCAACCACTGAACTGCCTCGTCTCTGTTCCTAATCGTCCCGAGCACGACTTCCGCATTCAGATTATCCGCCAACTTCGCCACGAACTGACTCTCGATTGGTAGCTGTTGGTTCAGCAGACTAAGGTAGTACTGCAGCTCTTGGTGGTTTGTGATGATGACGCCTTCTCCGAACGTATCGTACTGTGGCCTTCCTGCACGACCTAGCATCTGTAGGACGTCCTGACTCGATAGCTCTACCCAGCGTCCTTTTTCGGGGTTGTAGATCTGGGTGCCCTTGATGATGACGGTGTGGGCGGGGAGGTTAACTCCCCAGGCGAGGGTGGCAGTACAGACGAGGACTTGGACATGGCCTTCAGCGAACAGATCCTCCACGAGCGTGCGATCTTCGCGCGACATCCCGGCATGATGGATAGCGAAACCGAAAGGTAACAAGTCAACAAGATTCCGGTCCTTGGCATTTGAGGATTCTTCGGTCAGAATTTCACGAGTAGCCCCCTCGGCTTTGACGAACTGGGTGATCGTTTCCTTCTCCAGAGCCATATCCCTAAGGAACTTGGCCGTCTTGGCCGTCTCTTTGCGGGAATGCACGAATACCAGGGTTTGATTCTTGCCGGCTTGGTCAAGAACCTTTTCGTAGCAAACTTCATTCATGACCTGATAGCGTTTGATGGCCTTTTTCTCAGTGATGCCGATGAACTGTTGCTGTAGACCACAAGGACGGTATGTTGCATCAAAATAGAAGAGACCCTTCTTCTCGTCAACACGGAGGAAGGTCGCGACATCTTGATAATTGGGCAGGGTGGCCGAAAGGCCGACGAGACGAACGTACTCGTTCGTCTGTTCCATGCGACGGATGGTACGGGAAACGATAGCCTCAAGGACTGGGCCGCGCTCGTCGTGAAGGAGATGGATTTCGTCGATGATGATGAGTCGAACGAGGTTGGTATAGCTGGTGTCGGTACTCTTGCGCGTGATGACGTCCCACTTCTCGGGAGTGGTAACGATGATTTGGGTCTCGGCGATTTGCTGCTTCGTCATTTGAAGTCTCCTGTCAACTCTCCAACTTTGACTCCGAATACTTTGAGGCGAGCTTGGAAGTTCCAACCATTTCTTGACGAGAGTAGCGATACGTAATTGAAGCCGTCAAGGTCAAATTGTCCGGTCTCTTCATCGCGCCACTTCGCAAGTCATTGAGTATTGCGAGCATGGCGACATTGGTCTACGATGGGATCAGATAAGTGAGTCAATATATACACGTGAAGAAAGTTACCTTGCCAGCACCAGTCGGTGCACAGAGAAGAATGGGTTCATCGGCACCAAAAGCAACAGGGAAGAGTCTGCTCTGGACGCGATTGAGACGCGGGACGGTGAAAGCTTCGCGTGCCCAAGCGGGGAGAGAGGATACCGGGACGAGCTCGTTGTCTGTAACTGGTTTAGATTTGGGAGCGGGTACGTGTATTTCTTCGTATCCCTTCTTCGAGCGTTTGAAAGATCCATCGGGGAGTTTGCATTTCTTGTTCGACATGAGATGGCCGCCCTGGCTGAACGCTAAGCTCTCGAGGTCAACGACACGTTTTGGATGGACGGTGGAGCCAGGAGCTAATGTAGCAGTCTTGGGAACTTCGAGTTTAGCAGCTTGGTCGACATCCATGTCGTCCGTAGTTTTCTTCTTCTCTTGACCACCGGCTAATTCACGTAGAATCCAGCCCACGCCTTTCTCTCTCATAGCTACCTCAACGTTGACGCGTTCATCGGCATCGCTACGCATGAGTTTGGTACACCAGATGATGACATCGCGATTTTTGATGAAAATTTGGATGATGTGATGACTCTGGTAGTCGAAAAGCTCCATTAACTGGTTCTCGCAGTCACGGAGGTTCGACTCTGAGCCAAGAATGGAGAGAACGGAGGCGGCCTTGTCGGCGGCGGTGACGGGGTCTGGATATATCTCTGAGATGTGTCGCTGTACCCAGAAACCGTCGACAGTATGAGGGGAGATGATATCCTTTTGAGCTTTACGCCCTTTGTCGCGTCCCTCGCCACCTATAACCATCCCTTCCTCGCCTGGAGCCTCCTCGCTGGTACCCTCTTCCTCCTCCTCCTCATCTCCCTCTCCCTCTTCCTCCTCACTATCCGACTCATCTTTGATCTCATAACCCTCCTCCTCTTCTTCTTCCTGCTCCTCCTCGTCGAAAACGACAGCAACGCCAACCTCGCCATCAATCTCGGCATCTTTGCGTTCCATATCGACGTCGGAAACGATTTCTTCATCCGCGTTATAGTCGGTAATCTTTTTCGACAGGTTGAGGAGTTGAGAGAACTGCTCGCCGGTAATGGGGCCAAGAACGTCTTCAATTTCGCGCTTTTTGTCAAAATCCTTTAGCGCGTCATTCTTCAACGATTCGAGAACGGCATCAGCAGCACTCCGCACGATGTCCTGAGCCTGATCACCCAGAGCCGTATGAACTGTAGAGAGCATGAGCTCGTAGACCTCGCGCGTTTCCAGCGTCCTGGGTCGATACGTTAAACCTTCAACGCCCTGGGTCGATTCGATTATGTCGGCGGGACCAAAACCGGGGCCTTCAGCCTTGCGTCTGGCTGGCTTTTCGGAATATTCGTTAGACTCTGCGGCTTTCCGCTTCTTCTTTTCGAGATCCTTTGGAGCAGCACGCACGACCCGGGAACCCATCTCCCTGGGGTCGATGCGGCCTGCGAGGGAGGTTGGGGCGCCATCTGGCTCCTTGTCTCTGCGGGGGAGAACAGACCTGTCCGCAGTGAGAACCAGCGACGAAATGGCGCCGTAATTGTAGCCAGAAAGATCCGGTTTGCCAGGAGGTCGGCCAGCCATGGTGACAGTAAGGGTGAACAAAGAAAAAACAAAGTCCGCTGACTGTGTACACTTGATTATGTAATGTGACCTAGTACAGTAATGTAGCGCGAGAGTGACAGTCAGCACGAGTCGAAAAGAGACTGATTATAAGCGACGACTTCGAAGGTCTTATACTGTTTGTACGAGAAGGAAGACACAAATAAACATAAGTGTAGACCATATGGAAGGCAGAATCACATGTACCGCTACACATGCCCTCCAGACGTTGTCAATCTTTCAAGACAACGTTTCTAGAAATTAAACAAGGTAGTTACTGAACCTAACCGAGAGTATACTAAGGAATTTATATTAGGTGCTGGAAGTATTGGATCCAGATGGTATGCCCATATCATCATCACCGGAAGAACCAACACTTGGCTCGGATGGGGGAGGGTTACTAGCGGAGGTCGAAGAAGCCGTGGGAATTGGTGAGGAAGAGGTGGAAGCATGGCCAGTATTGGAGACCGGATGCTCTTAAGCATTACCACTCGGAGGGAAAAGCTCATTCATCAATTCCATGAGTTAACAGAATTAAAGGAATTGGAAAAAGAATCGGTAGAGTCGTGAATGATGGAGCCCATTGGGGAAGATGCATTCAATTGGACCAGAGGACTGTCCCCAGATTTGTTGTGGGGATCCCCAGTGGAGTTGTAGCCGAGGGGAGATTTAGGAAGACTCCGGGGACGAGTATGGATTCCGGTATGATTCAGTACCAAAGGCCTAGGATGCAAAGCGAATCGGGGGTTTCCTCCTCGATAGTGTCCCGAATGAACACTTATCGGGTAACTGAATAAATGGCCGACTGGAGAACGTCGCTGGATGGGGAGGATCGTTATTGATTGTCATGACATTTTTGGTGAGAGACAAAACTTTGTCTTTGAATATGTGTGAAGAGACGAGTTCTGTTCAACAAATGAGACTGGCGAAACAGTCTCTGGGCTTCAGAACTGGACATGGAACGAGAAAAGGGGAAGAGGAGGACAGAGAGACAGAGACTCGAGGCTCGAGCAGGATACGAGCACGAGGGTTGCGACAGCGAGCTCGAAAGGACGAATCAAAGGCACGGGCGAGACGTGAGCACACCGACTACCTCAACGAGCTCAAGTAAATAGAACAGCGAGGGCAGAGAGATGAGAGCGAGATGGTTTTCAGAGAGATACGGACCGAAATAGCAGATGAATGGGGCGTATAATTTGATAGGTTCTACCTACGACAAGCGAGAGTTTATATGTAAAAGAAAAGTTGTTCAAGCATCGAGTGGCAAGAGCCACCGACGTCGAAAATGAAAGAAAAGAAGTAGAGAGTGCACGCACAGTCGTGCTCTTGATGCTGCAGTCATGTCACTCCACAAAGGGTATAGAAAAAACCTAATAATCTTACCCAGCGAGTATGCCCCATACTCGTGCCTTGATGGCAGCTGCCTTACTAAGTAACTATGCCCAGATTGAGACGTAGACCCTTGATCCGCTCCTTCCTGATTCTGTACTCGACTTCCCACTCCATAGAGCTTGCCTATCAGTAGTACCATCTGCATTGGCTAGGCAATGCAGAACCATATCTACATCCCGTTGTGGTGCATAATCAATTACCAATGTTATATTAGAATGACTTTCTAAAAAATGCGATTCCATCGACTATAAAATCATGCCGAGGGGACAACTCCTTAATATTCTATTGAGTTTTCTTTTATTTTTGACGTTGAGTGGCTCCAGCCATGGCTCTCGGAACGTGCCGGTGGCTCCATTACTCAGCGACAGCAGCGCCTTATTTGGACGGTATTGTCCCACAATGAATGTTTAGTCAGCAAAATTGGCAGGCAGGCTCCATTACTAAGCACCACAGGCTCCCATGGCTCCATGACTAAGCACCTTTGGCTCTCGGTCATTGCCAGGTGGCTGTCCTGTCTCCAGGCCAATACCAACATCTGACTTAATAAGCGATGCACTCATGTGACGGAAAAATTCCGTAAAAACAATAATAAATAAGAGAAAAATGGGACATATATTTTTCATGTAACAGCTATGGTCGTCACTTGCCGTGTCATAGAGATATGAGCTAAATAACATATGGTATGATATCACCGATTTCTGAAAAAACATACGTGGGAAGATGATGGCAAAATCTGGGAAAAATAATGACAAATAGGAGAAAATTCGAGAACATATTTTCGAAGTGGAATGATTGTGTCATGTTTGGTTGGCAAGATAGAAGCAAAACAACATATGAAGACATATCACCGATTTCTGAAAAAACATATGTAGAAGATGACCAGTAAATTACACAAAAATGATGACAAATAAGAGAAAATTCGATAATATATTTTCCATGTGAGACCATGTATCACATGTGTCCCTGTTGATATATAAGTAAAACGACATATGGATCAATATCACGATTTTTTTCTGTCCGTTCTCTCCATTCTGGCTCAGAGTCGACCTCCGTGACTGCGAGACCAGTTAATGGAGCTTTTCGACTACCAGAGTCATCACATCATCATCCAAATTTTCATCAAAAATCGCGATGTCATCATCTGGTGTACCAAACTCATGGGTAGCGATGCCGATGAACGCGTCACGTTGAGGTAGCTATGAGAGAGAAAGAGCGTGGGCTGGATTCTACGTGAATTAGCCGGTGGTCAGGAGAAGAAGAAAACTCAGCGACATGGATGTCGACCAAGCTGCTAACTCGAAGTTCCCAAGACTGCTACAGCATCCTGGCTCCACCGTCCATCCAAAACGTGTCGTTGACTCGAGAGCTTAGCGTTCAGCCAGGGCGGCCATCTCATGTCGAACAAGAAGCAAACTCCCCGATGTCTTTCAAACGCTCGAAGAAGGGATACGAAGAAATACACGTACCCGCTCCCAAATCTAAACCAGTTACAGACAACGAGCTGTCCCGGTATCCTCTCTCCCGCTTGGACGCGAAGCTTTCACCGTCCCGCGTCTCAATCGCGTCCAGAGCAGACTCTTCCCTGTTGCTTTTGGTGCCGATGAACCCATTCTTCTCTGTGCACCGACTGGTGCTGGCAAGGTAACTTTCTTCACGTGTATATATTGACTCACTTATCTGATCCCATCGTAGACCAATGTCGCCATGCTCGCAATACTCAATGAGCTTGCGAAGTGGCGCGATGAAGAGACCGGACAATTTGACCTTGACGGCTTCAAAATCATTTACGTCGCTCCTATGAAAGCTCTCGTTCAAGAAATGGTTGGAAACTTCCAAGCTCGCCTCAAAGTATTCGGAGTCAAAGTTGGAGAGTTGACAGGAGACTCTCAAATGACGAAGCAGCAAATCGCCGAGACCCAAATCATCGTTACCACTCCCGAGAAGTGGGACGTCATCACGCGCAAGAGTACCGACACCAGCTATACCAACCTCGTTCGACTCATCATCATCGACGAAATCCATCTCCTTCACGACGAGCGCGGCCCAGTCCTTGAGGCTATCGTTTCCCGTACCATCCGTCGCATGGAACAGACGAACGTACGTTCGTCTCGTCGGCCTTTCGGCCACCTGCCCAATTATCAAGATGTCGCGACCTTCCTCCGTGTTGACGAGAAGAAGGGCTCTTCTATTTTGATGCAACATACGTCCTTGTGGTCTACAGCAACAGTTCATGCGATCACTGAGAAAAAGGCCATCAAACGCTATCAGGTCATGAATGAAGTTTGCTACGAAAAGGTTCTTGACCAAGCCGGCAAGAATCAAACCCTGGTATTCGTGCATTCCCGCAAAGAGACGGCCAAGACGGCCAAGTTCCTTAGGGATATGGCTCTGGAGAAGGAAACGATCACCCAGTTCGTCAAAGCCGAGGGGGCTACTCGTGAAATTCTGACCGAAGAATCCTCAAATGCCAAGGACCGGAATCTTGTTGACTTGTTACCTTTCGGTTTCGCTATCCATCATGCCGGGATGTCGCGCGAAGATCGCACGCTCGTGGAGGATCTGTTCGCTGAAGGCCATGTCCAAGTCCTCGTCTGTACTGCCACCCTCGCCTGGGGAGTTAACCTCCCCGCCCACACCGTCATCATCAAGGCACCCAGATCTACAACCCGAAAAAGGACGCTGGGTAGAGCTATGGAGTCAGGACGTCCTACAGATGCTAGGTCGTGCAGGAAGGCCACAGTACGATACGTTCGGAGAAGGCGTCATCATCACAAACCACCAAGAGCTGCAGTACTACCTTAGTCTGCTGAACCAACAGCTACCAATCGAGAGTCAGTTCGTGGCGAAGTTGGCGGATAATCTGAATGCGGAAGTCGTGCTCGGGACGATTAGGAACAGAGACGAGGCAGTTCAGTGGTTGGGTTATACATATCTGTGAGTACCGTCTACTTTTACGCATTTTCCTTCAGCGCCATTGACGCCTTTTCTATTCAAGTTACGTCCGTATGCTCAAAGATCCGGGACTCTATAGCGTGGGTGTGGACTATCAAGACGATCCTGGCCTTGTACAGAAGCGTGCCGATCTTATCCATTCGGCGGCTGTCATGTTGGAGAAATGCCAACTTCTGAAGTACGAACGCTCGTCTGGCAGATTCCAGAGTACGGAGCTGGGCAAGATCGCGTCGCATTATTACGTGACCTACAACTCGATGCTGGTATATAATAAACATCTCAAACCGACAATGTCGACCTTGGAGTTATTCAGAGTGTTCGCGCTCTCAAACGAGTTCAAACTGATTCCTGTTCGGCAAGAGGTATGTATATCATTCAAGCGTTTTCAAAGAGGTTTCGTATTGAAGCGCCATCTGTAGGAAAAACTCGAATTGGCGAAGCTTTTAGAGCGTGTGCCGATCCCTGTGAAAGAGAGCGCGAAGAACCGCTGCAAAAATCAACGTCCTATTACAGGCGTATATATCGCAACTAAAGCTGGATGGCTTGTTTTGGTGGCGGATATGGTATCGTTAACAGTCTGCTGGTCGGTAAGTGATTGCTTTCCGTTTCTTTCTTTTCTTTTTTTTTGCCTAATTTTCGTCAATAGTATTCTTCGTGCGATGTTCGAAATTTGTTTGAAGCGAGGGTGGGCCGTCCCTGCGAAGGCAGCATTAGATTTATGCAAGATGGCTGAGAAGAGGATGTGGGGGTCTATGGCGCCACTGAGACAGTTCAGAGGTGTACCGACTGAGGTTGTTAGGAAGGCTGAAGGCAAACAATTTGTGAGTTGTCTTTTCAATTTTTGACTATTCGGGTTCCAACTATCTTCGATCAGCCATGGTATCGCTACTTTGATCTAACGCCCCCCGAGATTGGGGAATTGATCGGTATCCCGAACGCCGGCAAGCTCGTGCACCGTCTCGTCCACAGTTTCCCCAAGCTTCAGTAAGCAAGTCTGCCGTCTTCCATTACACCAGCGTTGACGTATTGTTTTAGGCTTTCGGCTCAAGTTCAGCCTATCACGAGATCCCTTCTGCGCATCGACCTTTCCATCATACCCGATTTCCGGTGGGACGAGAAAATTCATGGCGCTGCTGAAACTTTTATCATCCTTGTCGAAGATGTGGACGGCGAGTTGATTCTTTTCCATGACAATTTTGTTCTCCGTCAACGTTATGCCGAAGACGAGCACAACGTTACATCACCGTCCCCATGTCCGAGCCGGTCCGCCTAATTACTACATCTCCATCATCTCCGACCGCTGGCTGCAGTCTGAGACGAGACTACCGATATCATTTAAACACCTTATCCTCCCGGCCAAGTTCCCGCCTCCCACCGCGCTCCTCGAGCTTCAGCGCCTGCCGATTTCTGCTTTACATAACAAGGAGTTCGAAGCCATCTACGAGAGCACGGTGACGGATTTCAACAAGATTCAAACGCAAGTCTTCCAGGCTTTATATATGTCTGACGAAAACGTTTTTGTTGGCGCGCCTACGGGAAGTGGTAAGACTGTTTGTGCAGAATTCGCACTTTTGAGATTGTGGAGCAAGCGGGAGCAGCCCAGAGCGGTTTGTATTGAACCATTCCAGGAGATGGTGGACCAACGGGTCGAAGAGTGGAAAAGGAAGTTCGGCGGTTTACAGGGTGGGAAAGAGATAGTCGGATTGACGGGAGAAACGAGTGCCGACTTGAGGTTGCTTGAGAAGGCAGACGTCGTCGTATGCACGCCGACACAGGTACGTGTCGTATTATCCTCGTGCTTGACTTCACCGTTTATGGTAATTCTTTTAGTGGGACGTCTTGTCGAGACGATGGCGCCAGAGGAAGAACGTGCAAAATATCGGACTCTTAATTGCGGATGAGATCCAGCAAGTCGGAGGTGAAGTAGGGCCAACATATGAGGTTGTTATATCGAGGACACGCTATGTATCGTTCCAAACAAAGGTTCAGACACGCATCGTGGCTTGTGGTGTCTCACTGGCCAACGCAGAAGACCTGGGAGAGTGGATTGGTGCCAAATCGCACACAATATTCAACTTTTCACCCAAGTAAGTGATCATTACATTAGATTACCTTCGTAAATGACCCTTTCGCTAGTGCTCGTCCGTTGAACATGGAGATCCACATTCAGTCCTTCACGATCCCTCATTTCCCTTCTCTCATGATCGCCATGTCGAAACCCGCTTACCTCGCTATACTCGAATATTCGCAAATTAAACCCGTCATCGTCTTCGTACCTTCGCGCCGCCAGTGCCGTCTGACTGTTGATGACCTTGCCACGCACTGTGCTGCTGATGATGATCCAGAGAGGTTCCTCTATACGGAACTGGACAAGCTTCAACCTCACTTGGACCATCTCAGTGACAAGGGATTGATTGAAACGCTGAAGCATGGGATTGGGTACTATCATGAGGCGCTTAGCAGGCAGGATAAGATTATTGTGCAGCGCTTGTTCGAGTCTGGCGCCATTCAGGTTCTTGTAGCGTCCAAGGTACGTAACGTCGAGCTATGTTAGAGTTAAGTATGTATTGAAGCATTGACCTAGGACACTGCATGGAGCCTTCCTGTTGCAAGTCATATGGTGATCATTATGGGTGTGCAATCATACGAGGGCAAGGAGCATCGCTACGTGGATTATCCGGTCATGGACGTCTTGCAAATGATGGGACGCGCCTGCCGTCCGCAAGAAGATACTGATAGTCGGTGTATTCTGATGTGCCAACAGACGAGAAAGGACTTTTATAAAAAGTTTCTTGCGGAGGGTCTTCCGATTGAGTCGCATCTCCCCACCCATTTGTTACACGACTATTTCTTGGCAGAGATTGCGGTCAAGACAATTGAAAACAAGCAGGATGCAATGGTGAGTTCCTTTCAGCTCTGGACCTTTGTAGAACTGAAGAGGTGCTTGTGTAGGATATCCTGACGTGGACTTATTTCTATCGCCGCATGACGCAAAATCCGAACTACTACAACTTGCACAATGTCAGTCATCAACACTTGTCTGACCATCTCTCAGAATTAGTCGAAAACACGCTCAACGACCTCGTGAACTCGAAATGTATTTCCATCGGTAAGCATTCATCAAAGCAAAAACTCCGATATTTAATGATAATTTCTGCAGAGGACGAAATGGACATTTCCGCCCTTAACCTTGGCATGATCGCCGCGTATTACAATATTTCTTGTAAGTACATGTACGTCATCGATGGAGTCACCGTCTCACCTTTGTATCCAGATGTGACCGTTGAAGTGTATACGCTTTCGCTCAAGGAACGCACCAAACTGAAGGGTTTACTCGAGGTCGTCTCCTCATCCGCTGAATTTGAGACCATCCCCATCCGTCGTCACGAAGATGTACTCCTCAGACGCATCTATGACCGTGTGCCCGTCAAACTCGACCGTGCCGATTTTGAAGCCCACATTTCAAAATTCTTGCTACTTCAAGCCCATTTCTCGCGCCTACAACTTCCTCCTGATCTTGCTGCAGATCAAGCCTTGATTCTGGAGAAGATCTTGAATCTACTATCTGCTTGCGTCGATGTTATGTCATCGAACGCATGGTTGAATGCTCTGGGCGCAATGGATTTGTCACAGATGTGCGTACAGGGTATGTGGGAAAAGGATTCGCCATTAAAGCAGATTCCTCACTTTGAACCCGACGTAAGTCTCCAGTCATTGCTAGCGAACCTTTTCATTGATAAACATATTATATCAGGTAATTCAACGATGTAAAGAGGCTGGCATTGAGACAGTTTACGACATCATGGAAATGGAGGATGATGATCGCACTAAGCTCTTGCAAATGAGCTCAACTCAAATGTTAGTTATTTCGACTTCCTCTTTGTTTCTTTGCTGATAATTTTTCAGGCGTGATGTCGCAATGTTCGTCAACTCGTACCCGACGTTGGACGTGTCGTATGATCTCGCCAAGGGCGATTACACAGCTGGTGCTCCCATCTTGATGAAGGTCACTCTTGCGAGAGATATCGACGACGACGATGATGAAAGCGACCAGACTGTTGTCGCTCCATTTTACCATTCTAAAAAACTTGCTAACTGGTGGGTTGTCCTCGGTGACCGAGACAGTCGGCAGCTCTATGTTATCAAAAAGGTCACAGTGACCAGGAGCCTCGTTGTCAAGCTTGAGTTTACCCTACCAAAGGGATCTCACCGTCCTCGACTCTACGTTGTATGCGATTCGTATGTCGGTGCCGATCATGATATTGAGTTAGCGCCTATTGAAGTGGCTGAGGGAGAGGAGAGTGATAGCGATGAAGAAATGGATAGCGATGATGATGAATGATCTTGACCTTAGACGCATGAACGATTCTCTCTTGCATTGTCTCTATTGTATTTGTAGCAATTTTCTTACTATTTATGCGATTGCTCGGAATCCTTATTTTGAGATTTATCACTCTCGAACTGTGGCGGCTCGTTCGCGTTTTGAAGTCCAAATGGAGAGAGAGCTCCATGTATACCACGGAACAGCACCGGGTGCACGTATTACATCAACTACACACGCGACGTGCTTGATTCAATGCAGCGGTTTGATATCAGAGGACTTTCAGATATTGCCTGAGAATACACGATCATCATGCATAGAAGTTCCGTGCGGTCACTCGATGCTGAGTTTGTGTGGTTTAAACTGGTTTAAACTGAATAATATTTGAAAGAGAACGAAGAAGGCTGCCTTAGCTCTCAACCTCGCAACCTTACTTACTTTCCTAACTGCTGGCTCTCCAACGGGTGATCATGATAAAATACTCTAGGAACTTTAAATACTCGAACAAAGACCGGTCAATCTTGCAATGGTAGCAGCGTAAAAGTCACCCGAAACGCCTACGCCATCGCCTCGGTCAAATTGGCTCAGCGCAAAAGTTACGGTATTCAACTTGAGGGGGAGCTCAACTGCTTTCATCAATCTCGTGTCCGTCCCAAGGGTATTTCACTCCCTCGTCAACATTCTTTGGTCCATTATCGATCACTCATTGAAGAATTCGGAGCTCCGGAAGGACTTTGCTCATCGATTACGGAATCTCGGCACATAACTGCTGTCAAAAAAACAGAGCCGCCGAACACGCTCTCCCTTCTGCAACTTAATTAGTCGGTTTCGAACTCGTTCAGTTCGTAGATTGTGCAGACTTATCCCCGCTGGGCGGGGCTGCGTCAGGATGTGCGGAAGGCCTCCCATCCGATCAGATGAGGGGCGTGAAACTTTTACATGCATCCTGGATTTTTTGGACGAAATTAATAGGCGATCTACCGGCGGCCGAACTTTAAAGTGGCTAGGATGCCGTCGGCCCGAATCTTCCGACGGATTAAGACGCTCGTGATCAGTGTCATTATCTGCCCTATTTCTAAACGATTCAAGCATAGTTGGCGAATGGCGATGGCCTACTTGTACCTATTAGCTTCGGTATGTTACCTGTCTGGTGCATCTTCAACCCTCATGCGAATGGTATTGGGCTATTGTTACTGCGATTTGACTGAAAATAGAATCGTGCTTCCTGTGAATAGGTACAAACTTTGTTTGCAAGCGGCTGCACACACGGTCTCAACTTGTGGACCCTCTTCTTTCGCTTATTTATAAAGCCATGTTTTATCCCTAACGTTAAAACCTCACCGTGGACTTCATCTCCCGCTTTTTCCTTCTCCTCTGTGTCCTATGGATCAACGTTCCAACGAGCTCCTCCGTACTGATGAAGAGATGGGTATGGCGGGGAATGAATTCAATAAGGTCGAGTTACCTGATACCCCTAATCTCAAGTCAAATCTTCAGAGTGAGCATCTGTATCCAAGAAATCTGAATCTCACTCTAATGAATGGACCATTCAGCTCAACTGAGAACTTTTCGATTCAAAGGGGGAGAGCCGAGTGAGAAAGACGATGTCATATGGGTTGGAAAATGGCCCCTGCTCCGGTTGGATTCTTTACTCACGCTTCAGAATAAATATACTCTAGGTTGAGTTCGAGCCTAATGACCCAGAACCCAATCAACTTTTCTCGACGAGAGAAATGGTGTCTCACCATTGTCGCCTGCACATCGTCGGCTTGCTTGTGAGTTAACTGCTCTTTGCCACTGTTCATAGCTTACCCATGAACTCTTAATTTGAATCTTCAGCGACAGCTGCCTCCGCGTATAATCTCGGCTTTGGATCTATGATACGTGATCTCAACTGCACAGAATTTCAAGCTACTGTCGGCCTGAGCGTGTACCCCTCGGATTCGCAGTCGTACCCATGTTCACCGCGTCACTCAGTGAAGAAGCAGGCAGAAGGCCACTATACCTATGGACGGCAATTGGATATGAACTTGCCTTTGTTATGATCGCGTTGTACGTGCGTTCATGTTTCGGTGTTGATAGATAATGTCCACTCATCTTGACTGGCAGGGCGCCTAACATACAAACCGTTATCGCTGGGAGATTTTTACAAGGTGCTTTCGCTTCAACAGGAGCAACAATGGTTGGAGGCACGATAGCAGATATTTGGTCCGTTGCCGAGTACGTCAAATTTATGCAGATTCTAGACATTTCCTAACAAGAAAACGACAGACGCGGTCTTCCCATGTCTATTTTTGCGCTAGCAGCAACTTTTTTTCTGGGCGTGGGTCCTATCACTGGGGGATGGATAGAGATGAATCCTAACCTTGAGTGGAAGTGGATAAACTGGGTGCAAATGACGTGGGTCCTTTCCTACTTCCAATGTGTTCTTGATTAATTGGTGTCGTTCCTTGCTGACATTAGGTGGTCAGGTGCCTTTATCCCCGCGGCTTACTTCATTCTGAAGGAGACACGATCAACAATAGTCTTAGAGAAAATCGCTAAACAAATGAGGAAGAAGACAGGAGACCAGAGATATAGAGCTCGTGTGGAGAAGCCTAAATTGCTCGATTTAATGTGGATAAGTTGTACTCGACCTTTACGTGAATCCCTTTGCTTCATACTTTACTCGTTCACTGGTGACGTTCTAATCGCAGGACTAGTGTTGACCGAACCTGTGGTAACAAGTTTCAGCGTGGGTATCAAACCCTGCATGGGGAAGAGAAAACCCTTTGATCTTCTGTTTATTTTAGGCATGGATCGGTTTTCTCTGGGGGGTACTTTTTTGTCTTCTAGAATCGATATCTGGAACATTCAAAACCTTGCATAATTTCAACGTTGGTCAGACAGGAACGGTATTTGTCACAATGTCGTATGTGTTCAATTAAACTTTGTTTATCTCTGTTCACACCTTTCTACTTAGTATTGGTCCGCTTCTTGGATTCGCCACAAACTTGTATCAAGAGAGGCTTTATACGTAGGTCTCAACCCATTGAAAGCATTTAGTCTCCTTTCCTCAATTGGGAAAAATAGGAAGTATTACCCGACCCGTAATGCGGAAGCTCGTTTAATCGCTTCGTGTTTCGCTGCCTTCCTTTTACCCATTGGGATGTTCATCTATGCATGGTGTTCGTTCCCCAAAGTACATTGGATATCACTGTGCATCGGAATCACAGTATGTGTCTTTCATTCTTTTTTTTTTATCCATCTCATAATTTGACTCGGCTCCCTTCAAATTAGATATATATGTGGGGATCATTCGTTGTATATCTCTGCATTTTCTCATATTTAGCAGATTGGTAGGTTTTTTTTTTTCAAATAATTTCATTGTCCCAATTATCGGCTAAGGCATGTATCTGGTAAAGTTACGGACCTTACGCCTCTTCAGCACTAGCGGGACAGTCTTTGACACGAAACATCCTTGCGGCGGTGTTCCCACTCTTCACACAACAAATGTATCATAAACTGAGTTATAAGTGGGCGAATAGCCTATTCGGATGCATTGCCCTACTTATGGTACCCATTCCCTTCGTAAGCGCCTTCTTCTGGTGTTTCATATTGTCTTGATTTTTTTCAGGTATTATTTTATTACGGACCGAAGATTAGAATGATGAGCAAGTTTTCGAGGATGGCTGTTGAGTCTCAAAGATAAATCAACTTCATTCAAGCATTATACGCATTGGGCTATTAAAGACGCGCTGTAGCATACATTTCTGAATCTCCCGTATGTAGACACAAGGACAGTTGAGACGACGCAAATGAGCATAATCAACGAAGGAGCCTATTTTGGGACCCTCGTGCGATATAAGCAGCGAAATCATTACAGGCGAGCCACGATATACTTATATATCAAGGCCATGCCATCAAGAACAAAAGATAGACTCGTGAACCCGTTATCTTTGCAAAAGTTTTCTGGACTGAAAAGTCATGAGGTGTTGGTGCCATGGAGGACGTTGTAATCATGCTTGAGGGAGGTACAGGACAACGGACGGTCGCAGCACGCTATGATGTGAAAAATGTAAAATCGCGCCTAGGGTGTTTCCACTTCCACTCTGGCAGAGCTGCGATTTAGAAGCGAGTCAAGGGGACCAGCGTTGCTCCCATCTGAAGCCAACACCGGGTTCACTTCCATATAATTCTGCTCAACAGCGGTAAATCTATGTGCAGCCCGAGCACACGAAGCACGAATAGCTATCAAGTTGGGATCAGGTGAATCAGGAACTGGGAGAACGATGGAGAGTGCCTGATGAGAGGTAAAAATCGTCGAGTCGTAGGTGTGAACATGGTGGAGGATAGAAAAGAGATAACTCTCGACTTGCTCTAACCAGAACACAGAGATACACAAAGGGAGGTTCGAGGGGCAGTTCACATGACCACCGATTGTGCCTGAGAAGAATTAGTCGGACGAAGAAAGGAACAGGCATAAGATCGTACAATTTCTCTTGGCTATCGCCGTGTTCATCAAAGGACGGGGGATATGGGATGCGCTGAAAACGGTCTGTGAGTAAGTTCCTGTTATGCAAAGACGGATCAAATGATTTCTGTACAAGAAATGGCCGCAGGGGATTGTTTTGTTTTGGGCACTGAGAAGTGATTGCCAGGGTTATCGACGTCAAAGTCAACATTTGGAATGATGGAAGAGCAGACATGTATTTGTAAGCGACTACTGCGCTGCCCAGAAAGCCAAGGGACTCGTGTGTGGTTACAATGCCTTGACCTGTCACGAGGGAAGGAGATGCATGTGGCCCAGGAGGGAATAGGCTGACCTCGGCGTGATGAAAAGAAACGCCAAGGGTGGGTAATAAGCGGAAATATAAGTTTGCTGACTGCCCGTCAGTTGCAACCATCCCCCCGTCCCCCACCAGCATGGCCGGTTTTTTCACCCAGTTGTTAGCGTTTACGACTTTTGCCGTCTGTGTGGCGAATGCGCAGATTACGGGCACGACGCCAGCGACGCCGTTGGTATCCAAAACGTCGTTTACATACCCGAGCGGAGTCGTACGTTGTTTTGTTGTGTTCGTGTGGCCGTCGTCGCCAGCTTAGACATTGAACTATTTTAGCCATACAAAGTGGATACGGATACGCAACTGATCCGTGGACCACAGTCGGGATACAACTTGTGTAATTCGACGACGGAGGGGCAGGAGTCGTTGTGCCAGACATCGTTTATCAACAGTCTGGAAGATTTTTGTCTATGGTCTGCTATAGAGCCGGGGAGTGTTGTTGGGGATGTCGAGGGCGAGATGGTGGCTTGGTGTACGAAACCGGGGCGAGGGACGCGACTACTACCGGACGGAGCTCTTCAAGGAGTGCAGTTTATGAAGACGCCAGACTACATACAAGTGGTCGGGTTTGTGAATCAAGAACTGATCAATTTGGAACCGGCCGATTTTGGTGGAGAGATGGACCCTCACGGAGCGGATTTGAGGGGAAATCCGTTGGGTGGAATTGTTTTCTCTGAGGCTTTCAACGGGCAGTGGACGCAGGTGGTTGAATGGCACAAGTAAGCGATGATGACTTTGATGAATTGGCGTGTTCTGATGATCGAGGTCAGTTTTATGGGCTCGAACACGTTTTGTTTCAAGGCGTGCGATCCCAGCAAGGAGAACGATGCCCGATACTGTGAACACATTTTCGACCGCATTGGCTGTGCATACAACGCGCCCAACCACGCGCAGAATGGGACATTCGAGTCGTGTGAGGGCGACAACCAAGATTTTCCGGGGGTGTACACGGAGAACGGGGCGGTGATGACCTATACGCAGCCGCCGGAAGCACTGGGGCCGATTGGACAGGTTCCGTACACGGCGCGGGTGCCGGCGTCGTCGAACTGCGTGCAGCACGCGAGCTCTGCGATCTACACTGGACTGCCGAGAGTGGGTGGGGCGGCATCGAGCTCGGCGACGTCGTTGAGCACGGGGAGTGGGAGCACGCGACCGACGGCCGGCAGTGCTACGGAGACGGCCGGGGGAGTATCGGCGACGAACTCTGGGGAGCGGAGAGTGGTTGCGGGGCGTGAAATGGTGATTGCCGTTGTGGTAGTATTATTGGTGATGATTTAGGTAGTTAGTAGCTTGTGTGTACTCATTCTATCATGTCAACCAAGTTCAGGCGGGCACTCAAATCTGCCGCGCGATTGCCCGTCAAAGCTGCAAAGAGCAGCACAGCCCAGATCGAGCCGCCGTTTGTCGTGCTGCGAGTGCAGATTTTGAGCTGTGCTGACCTGCTT
Source organism: Agaricus sinodeliciosus (assembly GCA_022315185.1). Classification (NCBI taxonomy): domain Eukaryota; kingdom Fungi; phylum Basidiomycota; class Agaricomycetes; order Agaricales; family Agaricaceae; genus Agaricus; species Agaricus sinodeliciosus. Next base: position 27,365 of record JAHTMV010000039.1, read on the forward strand.
GCCAAGGACAGAAACTCGTCGAGTGACCCGTGCGTTGACCTTTTCACAAACTCAGCACCAAGCTCGCTCACTTTTCTATTTCTTGCAGCTTCGTCGTCGTCTCCGTCCTCAACACTCGCCACCACACCGCCGTCTCACGCAAGACCCTCAATCCCACCTACAAAGACGCCACCTTTGACTTTCCCCTCTACCTCTCTACCGCAGACAAACTCGGCGCTCTCGAGCTCATTGTTTGGGACAAGGATGTCCTCGGCAAAGATTACCTCGGGGAGGCTGCATTGCCACTCGAGGACTGGTTTGTCGACAGACCACATGGGTTCGATGACCCAGGTAGCTTCGTACGTCGGTCTATTCTTCCCTCCTCTCTCTCTCTCTCTCAATCTCCTCATCCCCTGCACAGCCTTTTACTATTCCCCTCCTTTCTACCCGTTCCAGCACCCGATCCACCGGCTCGATTTGCCTCAGGCTCGGTTTTGTCCAGCCCCCCGACTCATCCTCTCAACTCTCATTTGCCGATGCTTTCAAGGAACTCAACAGGCGCTCCAGGCCCTCTCTTGTATCAGCACCCCCAGTATGTACACCATCCCCCTTCCCCTCCTTCTCCCGTTCTGACATCCATCATTAGACAGAAGGCGTCGGCACCATTCGCTCCCATCAATCCGACCCTGCTTTCCAAGATGACGGCGGTCTATCGTCAGACGAAGACGATGACGACGACGACGATTTCGTCGACGCTCCCGAACTTTTGAGCACCGATCAGTCCACCCCCCCTGCGATCGAAACTAAACTTCAGCCCGATAATACCACTTCTCCTCTTACTACCCCGGTCAATCCAGATACCCCCAACAAGACCCCCACTCCTTCTGCAAAAACTGGATTTATTCCTCGCATGAAGTTTCCCCGGTCTCTTTCTGGACTCACATCCCCTCGTTCGACTTCTAAAGACGGCTCCCCTCGATCTTCTACACCCTCCGCTACCCCAGACGCTTCATCGAGCCCCCCATCTTCACCCGAGGTTCTCGATACCAAATTCAGAAAGGGAATCACTCGTAAAGGCACCGCGGATAGCACGGAGACTGCCATTGCCTCTTCCCCTACTTCTATTGATCTCTCTATACCTCCCATGAAGAAAAAGAAGAGAGGAACAGACTTTAAATTTGCCGGCGGAAACGACATTTTGGGTATAGTCATGCTCGAGATACAAGGCGCGGAAGACTTACCCCGACTGCGTAATAGTATGTGACCTTGTTCTCATTTCAAGTTTTCTCCCTCTCATTGAAACAGTGACACGTACCGGCTGGGACATGGACCCTTTTGTCGTCATCTCCTTTGGGAAAAAAGTCTTTCGCACCCGCGTTATTCGGCACTCCCGTAACCCCTCCTGGGACGAGAAACTCTTGTTTCATGTTCGTCGGTACGAAGCTTCCTTCAACGTCCAATTGGCCATTTTGGACTGGGATAAACTGTCCGCCAACGATCACATCGGCGATGTTAGCTTTAACGTGAAGGAATTACTAGATTGTGCTCCACAGCCCGGAGAGAATGGGTTGTATACTGACGAGGCAGAGGCCGGCGATCACCCAATGAAAGAGTTCAAGATGCCTTTGGTGGTTGCGAAGGAAGTTCCGGGAGAGTCCAAACATACTCCCATGATTTCGTTCCGGTGAGCGTCATGTCATGCACCTAGATCCGACGATTATACTCATGATCCTAGTGCGAAATATCAACCTTACGACGCCCTTCGCCAACGCTTTTGGCGTCAATACATGAAACAGTACGATGCAGATGGTACAGGCGCACTCTCCCACGTTGAAATAACGTCCATGCTTGACTCTCTTGGATCTACACTTTCCTCCTCATCCATATCCAGATTCTTTACTCGTTACGGCAAAAGGGCGCACGAAGATGAACTGTCTTTTAATGAAACAATCCTTTGTTTGGAAGAAGAATTGAATCGACCCGAAGATCAGAAACGACGATTGGACGAGGATAACGGTGACTCGAGTGTCGATGCGACGCCGGTATTGCAATTTGCAGACGGGACTGGAAAAATTTTGCAGCTCGATCAACTTGATTTCTCTGGCCCTGCGAATCTCCATGTCGCTTCGGAAGCTCCCGGTGAAACCAGAACTGAGCCAATGCAAGTTCCTCTCCACCAAGTTGCTTCCTCGCCTACGCCTCCCGAATTCAGTTCTTCGGATGATGCAGAGGAAGACCTGTCTTTAGGATCGCCTTCGACCATGAGCCCCGCCGTGGGCACTATCGGTTTTCCAGTCGCTCCTCAAGCGAAGAAAGGTGGAGCGTTTAAGAGAAAAGGAAAGGGTGTCCGAGTTCGGGTTGGCCGAAAACGCAGAAGCGATATTTCCTCTTCGAACGTTTCCGCTTCGGAAGACAGTAGTAACAAAGAGGATACGGTCGAACGCGTCATCAATATCAAGAATTGCCCACTCTGTCATCGCCCTCGCATGAACTCGAAAGCCGAGATGGACATTATGACTCATATTGCTGTTTGTGCTTCTCAAGACTGGAATAGGGTGGACCATATCATGGTTGGGAATTTCGTTACGGCTAGTCAGGCTCAGAGGAAGTGGTATACGAAAGTTATTTCAAAGTTGAGTAGTGGAGATTACAAGTTGGGTGCGGTGAGTTACTCGTCCTTTTTTAAAGGAAAGGATAGACTATTGATGGATAATTTGCGTTGAAGAATTCGGCGAATATTATTGTTCAAAACCGGTTGACGGGTCAGTTGGAGGAAGAGAAGATGCAAGTGTATGTCAGGCTGGGAATTCGGTTGTTGTACAAGGGTATGAAAGGCCGTATGGAAGGTAATCGAGGTAAGATTGTCGATTTATTTCATCGAATCTGTTTCGCTTATTATTTGCAGCACGTAAACTCCTCAAGTCTCTCTCCATTAAACAGGGTATCAAGTACGATTCTCCGGAATCCGCTGAAGACATACCTGGATTTATCGAGTTCCATAAGCTGAACATGGATGAAATTCTTGATCCCCTCGAGTCATTCAGTACGTGGTCTTGTCTCCACGTCAGTCGTAACATCTAACACATCCGACTTGAAAGAAAACTTTAATCAATTCTTCTATCGCAAGCTCAAACCCTCTGCCCGCCCCGTCGAAGCCCTCGATAATCCTTATCGTCTCGTCAGTCCTGCCGATTGTCGCCTTATGGCTTTTGAGACTGTTCATGCGGCTACGAAAATCTGGGTCAAAGGTCGAGAGTTTTCGGTTTCGCGACTCTTGGGCGATGTGTACAAAGATGAGGCGGATCGGTTTGTTGGCGGGGCGTTGGCGATATTTAGGTTAGCTCCCCAGGATTATCATCGATTCCATTCACCTGTGAATGGTGTTATCGGAAAGATGACGTATATTTCTGGAGAATATTATACCGTCAACGTGAGTTTCTCGATGTTCTTTTTCGTTAAACCAGCCCGCTGACAACGGTTTTAGCCACAAGCTATTCGGACGGCGTTGGATGTTTATGGTGATAATGTGCGCAAGATTGTGCCTATTGATAGTCCGCAGTTTGGGCGCGTTGTGGCTGTGTGTGTGGGTGCGATGATGGTGGGGAGTATTTTGACGACTGTGGAGGAAGGACAGGAAGTGAAGCGCGGTCAGGAATTTGGATATTTTGCATTTGGTTTGTTCTCTCTTGATTTGTTTTTTTCTTTTACGAATGTTTGATGATATTGTAGGTGGGTCGACGATTGTGCTGTTATTTGAGAAGGGTGCTGTGACTTGGGATGAGGATCTTTTGATTAATGGAAGGGCGTCTTTGGAGACTTTGGTAAGGGTCGGGATGGGAATTGGGGTTGGTGCCCGACGTCCTACCAGTTGAATAAGCTACTCGGAAAGCGAATCTCAATCCATCGGATAGATGGGATTACTTACATATATTACTGGAACCTTTCATCTGTTGTAATTTCTCCGGAGGACGAGACCTATTTTTTTTCTTCCTTGTCCCTTGTTGTTTATAATTCTTCGGATGGATCTTTGCGGATGAAATGATAGTAAGTGTAATTTGGAATATGATCAATGCAACGAGGACCACGGCGGTGATACTAGCAGTAAGACAAAGGAGAGAAGAAAGCTGCTCTACATCCGCCCACCGCCGTCGACTCAAGAGGGCTCGAAGTAGGCTCCCTCCCTCGTGTCCTTCTATTTCGCTTATTTATTACTCTTCTCTTACTCCACACGCTTTGCCCTGATCCTTCTTTCCTTGCGCCCTGCGTACAATTTGTAAATTGCACTCTGAAACTTTTTTTTCCGCAGGGTGCGTTGATTTTCTCCACGGCGACTCGGCTGAAACGTGATGCTCGATCTCGTGGGGCATCAAGTAGGCACGTCATGTAAAGATTGTCTTGTCGGTTCAACGGAAAAATGGATAGATAAATCGAAAGGGTGAACTCACCCTTTTTTTTTTTTTAGAAAAGGCGGTTTGCGTTTAGCCCTGTCAGTCTATTTATCGACCAAATATGACGTGATTTCTTCACATTTATGTAAATTTTGATTCGTGCTCACCCTTGGTATATCACTGCTCGATGCGTTTGTGGTGTGGCTACAATTCAGCCGTCTCCCAAACCTTCTATTTTACTACCCTTGCTTGCTATGACCCAGCGAGACGTTCTTACCCCAAAGCAGGATAGTATATCTATCGCAATTGGAGCATTGGAGCGGATAGCCCACGAACTCCAATTTCCTAGGGGCACGTACCCCATAATTAGATATTATCGCGTTCGTGTCTTCTGCGCTTTCATTGACCCGCGACGCACAGATGGTCCTTTATGCCACTTTCAAATCCGGGGTTCCAAGTGTATCGATGACGTATCCGAGATTGTTGATAAAAGATCTGCACCAAAATACGGATGGGCAAGGTCTTCGCCCGATTTACATTGTGGTGGCCGCATGGCCGTACGTTTGGTGGTGTTGCAAAACGGCCCTGCAGGTAGTATCAAACGGGTATAAAATCTATGGGCTGTGGTACGTTTCTTGATCAATTCTTCAATTCAAATCACAACCAAGTTGAAAAATGGGCACTCGCTCCTCTCCTATTCCTTCCTCGCCGAGGGCATTCTGGGAGCCTAACCCAGAGTGGTCTCTTGACGGCCCTCGATACCTCGTAACACTCCATCTCCCTGTAAATTGTGCCTCGGATGATATTGCGGTGGCACAATTCAGACGCATCAGCCATGATGAGATACGCGTCAGTATCCTCAATGACCGTAAGTGTTTCCAGAGTGCATTATTGTTGATTGCGTGACTAGCTTAGCGTTCCGAGATCATTATCTTTGGTCCATGTTTTTCTTTCATGGTGACGTAGATACGTCCGTGCAACCAACAGCCACGTTCAATCGCGAGGAGCAGACTTTAACGTTAAGTCTCAGAAGGTTAACCGGATACAGGTCTTTGGCCGGTTGAGAACGACGGAGAGATATTTATCGGTGGGAAAAACTTGAGGATCATTGCGGGATAGTTGGAATATATTTAGTAAAGCAACATCCCCCACATCTTTAGGGCGTCGCGTCTTGTATTTTTTTTTGTTTTTGTTTTTGTTTTTGTTTTTTTTTTTTCGCAGCACGTCAAACTATGACTACCTGGTAATTAATACCCATGATATTATTGATCCCGTTTACACGCCAGGTCATATATGTCGTCAAAATCATTTAGGCGGACGCATGTGATGAAGGAGTGACAACAATTGGCCAGTTGGCCATAACTTGTTTTATTATAGGTATCCCGTTTGGTACATTCGCATTTTTCTTTCAAGGTGTAATTGCGACTGATATTGGTCCGCCTGTTTCTATGAAAATATCAAGCTTCCTCTGCCATATAGCGACTAACCATACTCCAGCGAGTTCCTTTTCCTTCACTCGATTTGCACCGGAACTATTCCGCACATTTATTTCCACATGCGTATCGATCGCTTTTTTCCCACAGGCAATCTGTCCAATTCCAGTATGTCTTGACCTATGACTTGCGCTTCCATAAATAGTACCACCCAATGTCGTTTAGATAAGTGCGAAAGGTAAGATTGTCGGTTTGATCTTAATCACGAGGAAATTCTAGGATATCCGGATACATGGGTAATGATTTTTGAGGGTTGTGTGACCATGGGATGTTGGTGAAGCGAGCACATCAAGCTGAGCCATCGCCCAGCTCTGAAAGCTTCACTTTTACGGTACTTGCATCTTCTAGCTTCAAGATAAGTGCCTGAACTATTGCCAAGAGCAGAACAAAAAAATAGAAATGTCATGAGTAGTCATCTACCCATTGAATGGATGCTCATAAACCCTGGAGCTATCTATCAGTCATGATCAGTCTAGGGGATAACGAGCTGATATCTCATCTGGGGAGGTTCCTGTTATATGGCTTGTCTATGGTTTTCAACAAGTATCTTCCCTTTCCACTCCCTAACACCAGCTATGTCAACCACTGCAGCTCCCGAATCTCCCTCTGTTCCGGTGTACACTTACAAGCGCTACGACCCTGGTAACAATATCATTCAATGCGAAGAACATCCTTCTCTTCCCGTCTTCACCACAACGACAACAAAAGGTTTCTTGAGCGTCCTCAAAAATACACTTATTGTATGTGAAATCGGTGGGGATAAGTCAGTGAAGATACAAGGGAAGATTGACTGGAAGAATAAGACAATTGCGGTTGAAGGGGTATCAAAGACGCTCTCGGCGGCTAAACAAAAACTTGGAGGAACTTTCAGTTCGTGAGTGGGCATAAGTATGATAAGTCATCGATGGAAGTATAGCTTATTATTCGCAGAGATACTGAATGGACATGGTCCTCTGGGAAATATACAATTAACCATAAATCAGGGGTATGGATGGTAAGGCATTGGATTTACTGGCTACTTTTCTCGACTCATAGGCTTGTATCTACCTCCAGGTGAAACGGGATGATCGGGAACTCGCAGTGTATACATCTCTGAAAGTGAAAGCCTTCTCGAAGAATGAACTAGCAACATTGAAATTCCTTGTCGAAATTCCACACGAAGAGAAAGTATTCCTCGTACTTACCCTGATGTTCTACGACTTCCAACTTCCGCCAGTTGAAGAGCCTAAAGTACGTAACGAGGCCGGGATTGTTCAAGTTACAGCATTGATACTCAATCTCGCATTATAGTCTTTCAAAGAAGTCGCCATTGAAGGAGGAGTCAACGCTGCAGTAACAGTCACGGGAAACGTAGTTTCGGGTTGTTGTGTTATACAGTAAACTTCGTAAAGCAGCCTGAACTTATACATGTACTGTGTAATATGTGAGGGACAGACGCGCTCACAATCACAAATCAGAGAGAATCACCCAGTCTTCTTGGATGATATTACTGTTGTATGAACTATGACTTGCGTTTCCATAATAATACCGTCTAAGGTCGTTCGGATGTGAATATACTAGGGTGAAAGATATGTTTTTCGGTTTGATCGTGAACCCACGGAAACTCGTCACCAGTCCCAGTTCCATCCAGAACGAGACAGAAATATCGTGGTATTCATCTATCCATTGCATGAGGATACTCATAAATCACGCGGCCATCGATCAATTTAGGGGATAACGATTTAGGGGTGTTCTTATTATACGGCGTATGTCCAAGGCTTTTAGAAAGTGTCTTCCTTTTCCTCTCCTTAACACCAACCATGAAAACCCTCGCAACTAGGATTTTCCTCCATCCCAGTATACTCTTACAAGCACAGTGATCCTGGTCTCGATATCATTCAATGCGAAGGAAACCCTTCTCTTCCCGTCTTAACCACTATATCAGCGAAAGCTGTCATCGCCGGCCTCAAACATACACTTGCTGTATGTGAAAAGGGTAAAGACATATCGGTCAAGATGCAAGGAGAGACTGACAAGAAGCGTAAGAGAATTACGGTTGAAGGAGTGTCGAAGACGTTATCAGGGGCTAAACTGAGACTTGGAGAAATTTTTAGTTGGTGAGCGGCATAAGTATAATAAATCATCGATGAATGTATAGCATCATATGCGCCCAATTATTGAATGGTCGTGGCCCTCCGGGAAATATGTCGTCACACATCAATTGGGGGTATGGACGGTAACTTGAAGACATTGGACCTCACGATTAAATTTTTCGACTCATAGAGTCTCCAGGTGAGACGGTTTGGTCAGGAACTCGCGGTCTATACACCTCTCACAGTTGAGTTCTGGCTTCTCAAAAGATGAGCTGGCGACATTGAAATTCCTTGTCGAAGTTCCAGAAAAAAAAGAAAGCATTCCTCATACTTAATCCCAAGTTCCACACCTTCCAAATTCCGCCGGCTGTGAGTGTAAAGTACGTATTTTAATACGATGTGAAGACCAGGTTACATCGCTGATCATCAGTCTGGCGTTATAGTCATTGAAATGATTCCTCCTTGAAGACGAAGACGGAGACAAATTTGCAATCGCATTATCGCAATCCTGGGGCGCCGTGATCACAAGTTGTTGTATTACATAATCAACTTCAGATAGCAGCCTGGAATTATGTACACTGTTTAAGGGCCAGACGCGTCCAGAATCACAGAAGCAAACTAGCAAGACAGACAGAATATTAGGTTAGAGGATGCGGGTAGATGGAGTCAGAAGACAACGTTCAACGTTCAACTGAGGTTCGTCGCGCTTTGCCTCTCATTCTTTGCCACGGTTAGGGACGGGGTCCTGCCAGATGCGTACGAGCCAGAAGAGCAATTTGTGCAGAGTGCAGAACTTTGAGGACTCAATTGTATCCTCAACGCAGGCGACATTACGTGTCTGAAAAAGGTACAAAACGTACTGTCGGCGCCTTGGTCTGTGCGCGGGAGGCGTGTGCATTGAAACTCCGCCTTGGGATTGATATTTCAGGAAGGAGGACCACCTGCTTCTGGCAATTTTCGTTCGAACGTTCTTTTATTTTTAGCTGCGCTCTCTACCAGACAATATGTCGCCTTCCGCTCTTTTGAATGTCTTTGTCCTCGCCGCTCTTTCACTTGCAGGAGCAAACGCCCAGGTCACTGGCACCTACCCCGCCACTCCTCTCGCCTCAAAGACCTATGCCTACCCTTCTGGCATCGTATGTTTTTTCATCTCTCCATCAACCATTGTCCAACTAACGTGAAAAAAATTAATTCACAGCCAGAAAAAGTCGACACAGACACAGGTCTTATTCGTGGTTTTCAACACGGCTACAACCAATGTAATTCGACCACTGAGGGTCCAAGCTCCCTTTGTCAAACCTCCTTCATCAACAGCATCGACGGTTCGTATTGTTCCTTTTTTAGAGGTAACCCGTCAGCCTCACCTCTATACAGACTTTTGTCTTTGGGCTCCCGGCGAACCCGGATCTGTGGTCGCTAACACGGAGGGCGAGATGGTCGCGTGGTGCACCAAACCTGGACGTGGCACGCGCTTGATCCCTCAATACGCCCTCCAAGGTGTTCAGTTCATCAAGACACCCAATTATGTTCAGGTCGCCGGGTTCATTCGCCAGGAGCTCATCAACATTGACCCCGCCGACTACGGAGGCGAGATGGACCCCCACGGCGCCGATCTACGTGGGAACCCTATGGGTGGTCTCATATATTCTAATGCCTTTGGTGATGGAGGCTGGACTCAAGTAATGGAATGGCATAAGTGGGTTTTTCTTCTTTCAGACTAAGATTCGCTCTTTAACCTCTTTAATCATAGCTTCATGGGCGGTAATGCTTTTTGTCTGAAGGCCTGCGACCCTAACAAACCAGATGACGAGAAATACTGCGAGCATCGTCTCGATCGTATCGGATGCGCATACAATGCGCCCAACAATGCCCAGAACGGCACATTCGAGTCTTGTGACGGTGAAAATCAGGATTTCCCTGGCGTCTACACAGTGAACGGTCAGGTCATGACTTACGCTCAACCTCCCGAGTCTTTGGGCCCTATCACCACTATGCCTTACACCGCTCGCATTCCTGCTTCCTCCAACTGTGTTACCTATACCAGCTCCGCCCTTTATACCAGTCAACCCTCCCCTAGCATCAAAATTGGCGCCGTTTCTCCCGCTCTGCCTTCCGGTTCTGATAGTGGCAGTGGAAGTCCACCTGGTTCTCGCACTGGTTCTGCTGCGGGCGCTCAGAACACCTCGAATGACGCCTCATCGCTCGCCATTTCTGGGGTCTCCTTCCTCGGTGTTGTCTTTTCCATTCTTTTCTTGGCATAATGGACGTAGAGATGTCTGCACACGTTATGTGACATTTGATAGTTCAGCTTCAGTGGACGTTTTATCTTGAGGCTTACTCTGTTTTACATTTTTTGCTGTTCCATACATCGGATTAATTACGTCCTGATACGCAACGATTAGCATAGCTTTGTGGACAGTTTCTGATTTTGCTTTGGGAATTTTTTTGGTAGTGGAGTCATTGTCATGGACCCCAGCTTGGTGCCGACAAGTTGACTAACTAGTAACGTCAAGCTAAGTATCAAAAGCTTACGTCATGTTGTAATTGCCTGCCTCCATGGATTGAATACATATAGTTTTGTACGGAAGTTCGACTTTGTCCACGACTCCCATGCTCACAATATACATCTAGCCTGAACGGCTGTCAGTTTGCTCCACTTCCTGAAAGTCATTGTGGCGCCGAATATAGGCTACAAGTGAGGTTGGTGTGAACTTGGTCTCCCACAATTAAATAGTTGAAGAAGCACCTATCAGGTCGTGTGAATAGAGTTGCACAACAAACGTGCGACTCTGAGTGGGAAAGCAACTGTTAATGCATCATGATCGACAATCAAACGCCATACAGTACCGTACTCATGTCTCGTCCATTCTTTCATCCTGTTGAATAGTGTTTCAAAAAAAGTGCCAGTCATGCACTAAACCTAAAGCAACAGTACCATTCCAGAGGATTTAACCCTTCCGAGTTTTGAGCCAACGTCACTTGAAGCCATCATTTCATATAGATATCTCAGGTGTAAGCATATTCCGGGCCATTGTAATCTATCCATTGTAAGCAATCGGTTTCTCTCGACACAAATGAAAACTTCCCCTGATTGAGATGCATTTTGTTTATCTATCATTGACATGCCAATAAAAGGAAAAAGGTTGATATCGTTGCTAACTTGGGGTACTCGGTGCCAAGGAGTATTATATGAATACCGAAGGCGGACTCCTTTGAATTCGTATCTGTATAGCACAGGTACAGCAGAACGAGGTAATCCTCGGTTACTCGGCAATTCATCAATATATATATTCCCCTTGAAGCATTGATTGAGAAGTCGAGACCGCCTTTAGGCGAGAACAATATCATACGATCAGTTAAATCGAACACTAATAATAGAAACATTGGCCTAACAGGTTCCGAGAAGCTTGTATTTTGTGGAAAGCGTAGAGCTAAAGATGGAGCCATAAATGAGAAAGTGGAGCCATAACTACCTTTCCCAGTCTTGTCCAACATAATCAACACTTTGTCCGTATTGACCTGTGAATAGTGATTGTGTATCCCGCTTTTTCGCTTCGGATCAACCGATAGGCATCGCATAGCTAGCCGCTTAAGCGAGCACGCCTGAGCCAATGCTTTCTTGTGTGTAAAGAAAATGACTCCCGGCTGGTCCATTCATTGGGGTGCACATCTTCTGAGGTCTACTATTAAACTGAAAACTCGCGAAGAGTCATTGAAGGCGGCACATTGGCCAGTAAACATTAATTATAAAGTACTACATAATTCGTTGCAAAGGGGGAGTACAGCCGCCGGGAAGGAAGGACGGCGAGCCATCGTAAAGGTGAAAAACAATTGTATTCACAAAAAGAAAGCAATTAAGATCGTATAAGAGTAAACACACAACCACGTCTTCATCATTCCAGAATCATCATAATCAAGCCCAATATCGAAATTCGATTAGGCGTTGTCAGCGGCTGAGCCTAACCTGCCAGTGGGCATACGGAAGAGGGTGTATTCCGCATCGTGTAGTTGACTCAATCCAATGTAGAAAGCAATGAATGACGTGCAGAAGCCAAAGGCACCACCAGCGTCGCGACAGCTAATTTCGTGAAATCGTTGGGATATGCCTTTGACCGATGTGGAGAAATAACGTACTTTTGTCCGTGGTCGTTGGACCAGAAGCTGATGGCGAGGAGGAGGTATGTCATACCCCAGAAGAAAATGAGGATTGAGAAAGCAATATTGCGGCGAAGCACGCCGAGGCTGTAGATAGCGCGTAATTAGGAGAGTTTTGGGTGATAAAGAAAGTGGCACTTACAAGAAGAAACACGTTACAACAAACCAGATAATAAGATAGAGGCCGAGAGCATCTCTTTGAGTCGGTATGCCGGAATCGAATATGTTGACACCAAGAACAAGGAGGCTGACGGCGTAGGCAATCCAGAATGAGCCGTACAACGTGAAAACTATATGGATGGTACGATCAGAAATAGTTCAACAAAAACCATGCAGACTTCCTTACATGCCGATCCAAAGACATTACCGCGGGGGAATTCCCACATGCCAGCCATGAATTGAGCAAGACCACCAACGAACAAACCCGGACCAACAATTGCAGTGTCACCTTGGATACTACGGGTGCCGACCACGTAGAAAGACCAACCGAGGACGGTAACGGCGAAAGCCCACATACCACTGCAGTGTTGTTTGATGAGAAACATTCATAAGTGAAACGAGAGATAGATGACAACGCACGTCGGTCCTGGGTTAGCAATGCGAGTGAAGTAGCGCTGGTAGGATACCGGGTCATCGGTCTTAGGTCCATATCCGTGTGCAGGAGACATGGGACCGTAAGCACCGTAGGCGCCACCCTTCGCGCTATTGTCGGTTTTGGTTTCCGCACCAGACATTTCTGATCGTAAGGGTGAAAGTTCGATGGGGCGTGGAACTGGAGAACTCACGAGAGTCTACCAGGGGCTTAAATACCGAGTCTTCTTTCCAAAATTGTTGAAGCGGCAATGGCATAATTTTAGAATTGAGTAAAATCATGGGGTAAGATCATGATTAGATCTCTTGACTCAGAAATAGCTACTCTGCGTCAAATTGTCTAGACCTCCTCGAAGTTTGTCGACATCAGGCTTTGATCGATGAAAGCGGCGTCTTTTGTAAGATTTCGAAGGGGCGATTTTCCTTCTAGGTCAAGGGCCGAGATTCCTTCCTGCATTAGCCATAAGAGCTTTGTTCAAAATTCCACAGTTGGGATGGGCGAAGACATATCCCATTGCCAGGTAGGCGACTTCGACTCCATCAATTCACATCATTCAACTAGTTACTCGTGGTAGTAAATTGGACGAGTACTTGCCAGGATACTATTTATAACAAATACATTATGGAAATGGCCTCAAGGCCTCGGAGTCGTCATTACCTGGGAAAGCATCCTCTGCGATTGTAACGACCGCTCGAGGTTCATTCAATGAACTGACTGAAGTGTTCCGGCCGGATTCGCTGTCACCATGATGAGCATACAGCAAGCTTCGTTCACCAGTCAGCTGGTCGAAGCTACATAACCGGGAGTCGGGCATTGGTCGGGTACGTTCCAGGAAGTTGACCTAAACATCCGTGGTGTTGAGCGGCATCATGATGGTATCTGGTAATTGGAAGCTGCCTGTCAGGATTTCGGCCTGCTCTGCACAAGCATATGCTTGAGCATCACATCCGGAGCAGGCAGGCTCAGATTGCATACATCAAGGATCTATCCATCATTGGTAGCCGGTGACAAGTATCAATAGACCATCAGGAATGTACTACACGAGTTTATTGCGTTACTCCTCAAGCCCAGGCCATCCTCTGCAAGACTCTGAATGCTTTCTCGTTAAGGTCTTTGGTATGATGGATGAATCTGCCTGATCCCGTTGTATGCGATTGATAATGTTGAAAATTGCAGGAAGAGGCGTGAGAATCTCCTTGGATCAGCGTGGATCAGAGCTGCATCATGTCGGTAAGGAGGCGACTTGAACCTGATCTAGTTGGTACGCCTTTGCTATCTATAGTTTAGTATAACTTATATACTTGATCTGACTCTAGACTTGACCAGGCTTTCAGCTTATTGTTGTGGCGCTGATCCTATACCATTCTTCCTCTCCGCGGAAACGCCTCTGAGTGACTTCAAATATCTCACCTGTCTCAGCATACGCCTTACGTGCATCTCAAATCGTAGGAGCGATGTATACTCAAGGAATCTCAGACCCTCTCAATGCTTTTCACACTTGAAACGTGAAAACACACCACTGAGTCGATAAAGCGGCTGGATTGTTGAAACATTATGTGAAGATTAGCATTTATAGAATCCATATATTCGACCAAGTTAAGTAACAGCCCAGGCCTTTATACAAGCGGTAACTGAGCTAACCGACCTCGGCGCCCCGGGGTGCCGGTCATTCAGAAGTCTTAGTATAACTTCTTCGGGGGCCTTATCTTGGTGTATCAAAGCAAATCCCAATCTTTAGCCGCCGCACGCGCTTGTATTGGTGATGGACCCAAGTTGCAAGCACGTTCAGAGGCACTACTGTCTGATTAACGTCCACATGTCAGCATGGTGGGGCGAATGGGATAAGGCACTTGGGATCAATCGAGGTACTAGCAGGACTATCGGTAACGTCCTATTCGTATCAATATCTTCCTATTGGCCAAAGTCGTGAAGCAAACTCAATTTTTCCATGAAAGCGTCGTGCCCTTTGATTTCGATAAATTTTCTCCTCGCTTAATATATGTATCGCTGACATTGCCTTTCCGCATCCGTTTGGCAGGGGATAATGGTGACTTAGATATAAGGCATGACTTCAATATTGACCTTACATACGACTATGAGCTGTATGATACATGCGTGGGGTGTTGCATTCCGTCACTCTTGTTTCAGAAGCATGAGGACCTTCTTATCACTAGTACAGGGTCAATATATATCAGCAAGGTATGTCGGTGTCATGTCAGTGTCTTCTACCTTTATTTTCCCAATAAAAGCCCTAGGTGGAGATCGGCAGAGAAAGTCATTCGGGTGTTCAAGGTGGAATTTAGGCCAGAGTAAGTAATATATGGCTCCATCGATAGTGTGAGAAATGGATACACTCGCGTGTCCGTACCGATTACCTTCGCGATACTAGCAGATGCAACACGCCTGACTTTTTTTCTCACACATTTTTTCAAGTTGGATCAGTCGATAACGTTTAATGTTAGACACGAGAGGGTGGTAATTCGATCTAGCTTGCTGTTTCGATACTCCAAAGTAGTTGGAGAGGTCCAGGGAGAAGAATGTTTGTACTGCCAAGAGGGACTACAAATGAAAGGCACCATTTCTGCGCCCGGTTATGCGAGGCAGGTCGGAATGAACTATACATGCAGTTTGTAAAAATATAGCGTTAAGGTTCGATAGTCAGAACTAGAATGGATGGAGATTACACTGTTAACAGCTACAATGCCGATGTTTGGCTTTCATCTTTCAAGCTTTAAGCTTCAAGGCTTTGGCTACAAGCTCGATCTGCTGTGGATTGTTGAGAAAACGCTGCGTGCCTGAATATTATTCGCTCGGATCAAAGTATGAGCCGTCTTCGAAGCAAACTCGACCCCATGTGCAGAGGGAAGAAAGCGCTGCCTATTAATCCGCCTAATTGACTACTTGCGCACTCGCCGAAATGCCTACCCCGAGTATGTGAGTACGCGATATTGTATGGGATAGACGCAACCTCCAACGGGATACATTAACGATGTGACTGGATATTTCGGCCGACAAAGTGCGGCGGCTCGGCTGTAACTCGGCATACACGGGTCCGTAACCCGACCACCACTTAAGACCTCAGCTCACCGCACGTATCATGGTTCATATCTACAATAAATTATCCCATTGTAAAACTATATGTACAGGGGCCTTTCAAGCGGGCTTCATTGCAGGCGCTACCTATGATACACCGGAGAGATATCATACTCAAAATCCTCGTTAAGACGAATACGACAGGATCATGATTCATGATAAACACGTCGCATGTATGAGCTCTGGACGAGATTTCCGATGTCTGGGCAATTGCGTTACAATATCATCTTACAGCAGTATGTATCAGCGAGCGAACGGTTCAAGTTTCCTTTTTTATCGTCAAAATATCCCCTCAAAGGATTTCGAGGGACTTCAGATGTTTAATCTCCAACAGTCGACCAAGAATTCAAGTTCGCTCATCATTCCTGAGACGCCAATTTTCTGACGACATGGAATTTTAGCCTGTTAATGACATTGTTTCACACTAACAGTGCCTTCGTGAGTTCTATGACGACTTGGACATTCCAGATTGGTCCGCTGCCAAGGATTGTTGAACGACAGTCACAACTTTGTTTTCCGGAGTCATTGGTTTTCCTTCCAGGCATTGTTTCTCCTTTCATCCACTGATCAGGAATTACTCTCGTACTCATCAGTTTACTTGTAAAGAAGGAGAACGTTATCTATTACGACTGGACTCAACATTGTTGATCTCTGTGCAGTGTGTCTGCTCGGTATCCAGTTGCTTATTACCAAGCTTCGGGCTGATTCAAGAAACATGATGGGTCAGTGATATTCTTAGACAAAACACTTGCGTCCTGATCTATGCTAGCAACTATAACAGGCCAGGACCGCGTTCTCTCGGTCATCATGTCTGCTTCCGTGGCAATTCTGATCCGTAGCAGTTCCCTGGTTCCTGTTTCTCGCAACCCTGGATTTGCCTCCCACGACAATAATGACAATGGTTGAATGGGAATAATACGTGAAGCTTCTTACAAAAAGTGGATCTCGCATCAGCGCTTGGTACCGGGGCCTTCAGTTGCCGGTGAAGACTGAACGTACTGAACGCTTTCCGCTGAGTCGCAGTGTGCATCTGTGATCAACCAACGGGCCTAAGCTTCACGATCGTTAGCGATTCGCTGTGCACGTGAACATTCGCTTAAACCACCAGTAGAGCCAGCACATACTTGAGTTGAGCAGGACCACCTAGTTCCCTGTCAGAGTCAACAGAGGAACTTACCGTGTTATAGAGGGAATCTGTCAGAGCCTTCTATAGGTCACCGAGGAGGCATTTCCCTTAAAAAAACCAGCTCGAAAATGTCCGGTTGTCATTCATGAATCAAACTCATGCCAGCCTTCATTTAGAACTTGCATGCCTCCTGAGCCACAGCAATTGGAAAGTATACATAGAGAACGGTATGCATCAATTCTAAAATGCATACATATATCTCGTGATTTCAAATGGACTTGCGCCACTTTGGTATCGGATATCAGACACGCATACGGTGCGCGTGGTTGCTTTCATTGAACAAACAATGCTAGCCTAAAATCCCGTGATGATCGTATCGAAAAAACATGGCTCTTTCTCTCCTGTTCCACCATCGTCGAACAGTTTATTTGCATCCGAGATGTACATTCGGGGGTGTGCATGCTGGCACTTGAAGACGAGATGGTGAGTTCTTCGAATACATGATGCAATCATACCCGGAACAGAGTGCCACGTGGAGTGAATGTTGTTATGCTGAGAAGAAGTATAAACTTGGTTCTCCTTCTCAATTGAGTACCGTAATAGTTCTTTTGATATTTGCCCCGATAGACCCTTTCACGGATGAGACCCTACCTCCCAACTTCGATATCCTAGCCATCTGACTCCGCCGAGAACGAGCTCCATCCATACGCTGCCACGATTATACTATGATAACGCTAAATAAATACATGAAAAATGATCTACTATAATGAACATGTCGAAAAAAAGAAACATATCTAATAAAGGGTGTCTAGGAAAACGACTACTCCTGACCGAAAAGCCAAGGCACTTGATTCTACAGTTCTTTCCATCCTTCCCCAGCTGGCCATTTTAAATTGTCTCGATCCCTCTCAATTCCCTTTTTATCCTCCTTCCTCCCTCTCAGACACGATTCGTCTCCACTATCCACGCTCAACCCATTTCGTACCACCATCTCTCCATCACTTCCACCATGATCCCCATACTGGTCTTCATCATACCCCGACATCAGACCCTCCCGATCCTGCCTACCATTCTCCGATCGACCATTACTCTTTTCTCGACCTCGCGATGGTGATCCTTGTATAAAACCTCTTCTACTAATTCCAGCTTCGGCTTTAAACATCGCAGCTTCAAGTTTAGGTAACGCGTTCTCTGCTTTAAGTTGCAATTCAGCCAATTTTCGATGAATTGTATCCGTTCCTCCTCCTCCTCCTTGATTCGTACTTGCGGGAGCACTTGCTACTGATCCCCCGAAAGATGAACTATACGACGCTCGTCGATGGACTTTTGAGGGCGACTGGGTTATTGAGTTTTTGAGAGCATTATTTGAATCATTTGACGATCCAACCCCGAAGAAAGCTTGACCGTTTGTTAATTGTACGCTCTCTGGGCGCTTTCGCCGCGCTGGTGGTGGTGGTGGTGGTATATATGGTTTATATTGATGTAATGATTTGCTCCTAAGCACTCTCGAGTGTTCAGGAAAAGTATCGGATGTAGGTGTAGGTGAATTGGGTGTATCCAGTGATGATATTGAAGAACGTCGATTAGGTCCATAAACTGCTTCAAATGATTCAGGGTGACGATGGAATGTTAAAGGCGAAGTTGAGGCTGGATGTGACTGATTATTGTCTTGGGGTGAAGAACGGGGTTGATAAGGTTGATAAGATTTGCGATCCGGATGTTTGGGTGGCGGGAGGCTCGGTGAATCAAGACTTGGTCGAGGCGAATGAGTAGGAGACTCAAATGGACTGTGAATCAAAGGAGTGGCTGGATGGGATTTAGATCCTGAAGGAACAACGGCCAGCGCTACTTGCTCCAATGAACTCGCTGACATCGAGGGGCTGTGGGCATGCAGCTGTCGAGGCCGCCTAGGTAATGGGGGCCTCTCCCTCTCATCCCCACCACTCCAACTCGCGCTCGAATCAGATTTCGCCTCCATGGATAGTGGAAGTGATGCTGGAGCTTTTTTCGCAGGGCTCCGACTCATGGAATCATTGTTTCGAGCGCTGCTACCTATAACGATGGATGAGCTGATGATGCCGGCAGTTACTAAAGAATGCGCACCTGGACTGACGGCGCTACTCCGCAGTACTTGTAATACCCGTTCTCTTCCGCGCTCGTCTTCGACTTGCTTTATTGTCTGAGCTACTTTGGATGCTTGTAAACTTCGCTTTATCAGTGGAGATGTGACATGGGTCACAGGTTTAGATTTGGGTGGAGGTGGTGGAGGCGGATGATGCTGGTGAGATTGAAAGTGGGGTTGAGCTATTGAAGGGGCATGATCCGTGGCAGTAGGTATAATGCGAGGAGAATTGAGTGAGGACCCAAATGTATGACGGGGAGGCGGTAGAGGGGCTGAAGGTTTGCGGGGTGGTAGCGGCGGAAGTCTGCTCGACCCATTCTCCGATCTGGCTGAGATGGACTTGTTTCGAGCGACGAACGGGTTATTAGGAGAATGAACGTGCTTTGGAGTGTCTTGTCGCTGGGAAGGGTGTAAGGGAGGTTGTTGGCCAGTGAACGGATTTGGAGCTGACAGCGGGGGCTCCGATGTTATGGATAGTGCAGAGGAGTCTACAGAGCGCCTCTGCGATTCTACAGAACTTCTGTGATTCGAATTATTGACTGAAGCGTTAGAGGAATGGGGATGCGCTGATTGGCGATGAGCTACAGGGGCCAAGGCGCGCAAAACATGAGGCGTACCTTGGACGAAAACAAGGTTGCGGTCGACGGCTTTCCCGCTCTGGGCGTGCAAAACCAGCCTGAGAACAGCAAAGAACTCGCCGCCCGCAAGAGTGTCGACGGGCGAGAGAGTCGGAGAGAAAAGCTTGAGGATCTGAACACAGCAAAAGATAAGCAGATATACGACTGAACAACCATCGGCCTTGCACATACAGCGTCAATGCTGTTCACCGGTGTGTCTTGATAGCGTCCTCGCAGCCAGGCTCGTACCTCCCGGACGCCGAGAGAGATTTGTTCGTAGAAAGTGTCATCGCGGCCATTACTTAGGTTGGAGTCGGCTAGGGCGAGATCTTGGATGCTGGATGTATACAGGTCATACTCGTCGTCGTTGAGCGCCGAGGTGTGGAGGGTCAGACGACGCATTTCCGTCGTCGTCGTCGTCGTCGTTGAGTAGACACAGCCCTCGACTTCCGCTACAAACACTCCCAAACACCAGCTATGATGGATCAACCAATCCAAATGAGTGATACTCTCCAACGACGTGCTGTAAGCTTCACGCTTTCGAGAATTTCCTGTGTTTGGATTAACATTCATACATGGATTGTTCTAGCGACCACCTCGATCTCATAGGAATACTCCCTCAAGAGTCAAGATATTGATATAGGTAATGGAATTTCAAATGCAAAAGACCCTGACCTGCTTATGTTTCTCCGTGATCATCTTATGGCTCTTATCTACATCGTTCGGCTTCTCCTATCCTAAATACAACGGCTTAGAGCGGACTTCCGCTATTAGCGGGGTTACCAATCAAAATCTATGGAATTATTCACCCCAACATCATGGTGAAAGGCGGCTAGGTCAGATCCATTATCTTCTTCCATCGCAACGACGTGGAGGATTGCCTCCGCTGTCAGGAGCGTATCAACCTAGTTCAAGAGGGTTAGATTCATCTGGACCGTAACTCGTCAAAAATTTCAAGGCCAAGGGCGCCTTCGAACCTGGGGAGGCCTATAAATACCTCAAGAATCAACAATTGGCCTATCATCCGATAGTGCACATTTCAGTATCAGTTGATTGATTGAGGGCTTTTAAAGTAGTTATTCAGGGAGGTGATATCCGGCTTTGACTTCCGGGCTCCGAACTACGGTCGACTTGTCGAAGTTCATCTTCTCGTTCTCGTTATTCCAGCTGCTAATGCGCCTGAAATTACTTACGAATTTTCTTCTATGAGGTCGAAAGAGCTTGATGCTGACTGAAAATGAGTGACTTATTAGCTCATGGTATGATATCGAAGGAGAAGCAATTGCACATGCGTAAGATCAGCTTCGATTTGGATGATTAGAACGGATCAATGATATTACCTTACCCGGCCGGCGGCGCTCAAAGCAGTTGTCCCCTTTGTTTTCCCTACTCGAGTCCTCGCTCATTTCTGCTCAACATTCTCATGTCAAATTGCGTTTTGTCCGCCCAAACCCCTACAGAAGGTGGTTGGATAGATGCTCAGTGAGCAGCTATGGACTTCTATGTGCTTATTCATAGCTAGAATATTGCTAATGGATTAGCTTTGTGAAAAGGATCGACACACGAATTTAAATATGGACCAGAGAAATCATCAGCTGATTCACCGTGCCACAGTTCGGTCAACGGTGGCTCCACAGTGGCCTTCGCTAAGATAGGGCCTTACCTACCTTAGTCCCTGTGTCTTCCGTTTTCGCTTAGTCGAACTCTTAAACCTATTCCCTTCCACCCCTCATGTCAATAACAATGAGTACAAACTGATTAATTTCATGGGATGTCGAGGGTAATTCGTTTTGAAGAATGAAATCATTTGTAAACGCCTCATTGCATGATTCAATGAAATGTGCGTGGATGTGGTACGGATGTGAGGCAGCAACATCATTTCCCAGGGTCGCCCACTGGAAGGCGGACCCAAGTGAAAACATCACAATAGAGCGATCCGAGCGTATCCCAGGTTGAACTAGCAGCGACATCTCAAATTCTCTTCTCTGTAAGCGACTAAGTATATAACAAATGATGCTAAGAAGTGTTAGTGGTGTGCCGAATTCTATACCTGGCACGGCTGCTGGACTTATGGAACACGATGATGAATCAAGTTAGTCAAGTTTGGCGAGCGACTCCGAGTAATGCAATCAGAACGCAATTATTTGTCCATTTCTAGGGTCATACCACCCACCACTGCTCACCCTAGTTCCACGTCTCCATCGGCCATACATCAAAGCATTCTAGAAGCTTCATTGTTCAGTCAAGACGCCCCCGGTGTGTTTTTTTTTTTCATTCTTTCATTTCTCTTTCTGCAAATGAGGTGCTGGAGGAAAATTTGATGAGATACTATCACAGTGAACCGATGCTGCCCGTCAGTTTCCTCATTTTTCCAGGCACACACTTCGCTAAGCTCTTCAAAGACGTTCTTTGCGGGGAAGCGTGACTAGGCTGACCCGGAGCAATGATCTATTCATAGTAAATGGTGCTATGATGCTTAAGCGACATCCTCGGCCTATCTGATGAGTCAATGACCCCCATTTGATGACTTGGTGCATTCTTTCGACATTTTTGGTCATCCCAAAAATCATTTATAATGTGCCCACTCGCTAGGATTTCCATCAGTCCCGCAACTCCTAGCTTCCAGCTCCAAGCTCGAGTTCAACGCCTCTTCAACACCCTCGAAAGCGTTTAGACATGTCCCAACCCCAAACCGACGCTGCACCCATGTCCGAGAAGACCCGCGGTGGCGCCACTGGCGCATACGGTCCTATGTCGCCTGCAGCGGGCTATGGTCCCAGGACTGATGACCCAGTCTCTTACCAACGTTATTTCACCCGCATTGCTAACCCCGGTCCAACGTAAGTGTGGCGTCATGTTTTCTTGATTGCGTTCTGATCCGTCTGTTGTACAGCGGAATGTGGGCTTTCGCCATCACAGTGTTCCTCTGGTCATTCTACAATGTCGGCACTCGTAGCATCCAGGGTGATACCGCTATCGTTGGAATGGGTCTCTTCGTCGGTGGTCTCGCTCAATTCATGGCCGGCATGTGGGAGTTCCCTCGTGGTAATGTTTTCGGATCAGCTTGTGAGTAATTTCGTTCATGCGTTGATTGACGGTGCATGTTAACAATAAATAGTCTTCACCCTTTACGGAGCTTTCTGGATTTCTTATGCCGCCAGTCTTATTGTTCTCAGGACCGACTCTTTCGACTCCGAGGGCCCCGTACAAAGGGATGCAATCGGTCTCCTTCTTATCATCTGGTTCATTGTAACGTGCTTCTTCTTGTAAGCACCTTACATCTAAATTTCCCAGGCACATTCTAATGTTCTTCCTCTCAATAGCATGGGTGTTGTAACCAGGAATATCTCCTTCGCCCTCCTCACCTTCTTCTGGGGTCTTTCCTACCTCCTCCTCGCTTGCAGCTACTGGTCCTCTAGGGGCAAACAAAAGTGCGTATCTTCTCTACGTTCCGGGGTTTCAAATGACTCATGATAATTATACAGCTTGCGTGATGCTGGTGGTGCCTTCGGTTTCGTCACTGCCGTCATCGCCCTCTACATCGGCTTGAGCGAACTTCATGATTCCGAATACAACCTCTTCCGCATGCCCACCGGTACCCTTCGTAGGACCGCCGCCTGATCAGATCAAACCATTGGCCCACGGGATGATTCCGATAACTCTCTTTTTTGCTTTCTTCTACGCCTTACAGTCCGTAATTTTGTATCATTTAATTTCCCTTCCATCTTACGCGCATGACGATTTGCAATGACGTTTAATATATTACAATTTAATGTCGTTAAATAAATGCGGGACGTACTACGACTTCAAATCGCAGACCAAGGTGTAGAGCCCCTCGGCGACCCAAAACATAGAACTTATGGATGGATTGCCTGCACACTAAAGAGAAACGGAGAGGTAACAGTGGAAACACAGTTCCATCAAGCGTCTTTCCAAAAGATGGTTGTCTATCATGGGGCTGGATTGGGAGCCTCGTGAACTCACTAAGCTCAACACCGGCAGAAAAGCCTTGAATAAATTCAAATGGTGACACTTTTCTCCGGTGACTCCTGATACTCCATAAGCGGGACCATCGAGCTGATCTTTTAGCAATAGCGACCTCTTTTTACATATAAAATGAAAAAAATGAACAAAATGGGGCAATATTCGGATACGGGGAATCGAACCCCGGGCTATCGCGTGAGAGGCGATAATGTTAGCCGCTACACCATATCCGAACATATTTTGATGCCCCCACTTTATATTAAGTCTTGCTGAACGCCTGTGCACGGCGGCTACGAAGCCTTTAGCCTCCCATTAGAGGTAAACACTGCGCCGCCGAGTCAATAAGGCAGAAATGCTGTTGATTTGTTAATTAACCTGTGTTATCGATGTACGATTCCAACAAGGCAGTCAGATTTTCTAATGTTGGTCGGTCATTTGTGTGATATTTATCGCATTGAACTTGACAGTCTGCCACGTTAAGAATCAAGTCTTCTTTGGATTCAATACAGATTCAATAAATGATAAAATGATCAATTAATCCAGTCGCCTATTCACTCAGCGGCACAGAGTAAGGTACGTTTAACATATCTCGACTGAGAAGAAAAAGGGGATCTTCAACTGAATCAGTTGAAAATCCGATTCAGTTGAAATCCCATAGCTTAACTTTTAGACTGATAAATTATTTGCTCCTCAGGCTCTTGATTGAATATCGTAGAACAACATCGGAGTTGGTATCGATTCACTACAAATTAACTGTTAAGCTATAGTACCTCTCGAGATTTGCTTTTGCCTTCTGAGCTCACATCAGATCATCACCTGCCAAATTCAACCTCGCGAATGATGTCGTCTCGATGCCTTTGGCTACTTTTGCCAAATCCGTCATATGAAACTCTCTACAGGCTACATGCAGGGGCATTAGGAATTTGCCGCTGACCAATAATTCGTCAATATCAAAGTGAAATACAGTTTCGGGGTCGTTATTCTGTGACCAGGGTATACAGATTGAAATATGGAAAGTTGAAGGACTGAAGCTGTGATCCGTAAATACGGATACTTGAGTCGAGACGAAATAAGTTTAAAACAAGGAGTCAATTCCAAGCTAAGGCTTTTTACAACGCGAAGCCTGTACTTATACGGTAGCTTAATAGAACGAGTCATCCACTACTTAGCGAATCAGGAAATGAGTCAGCAGCTTTGTTGTACACTACGAAGACAGATTCAGTGAGTCACGTTAGTTAAGTCGCTATGAGTTGACGAAAAAGTTTTCAGTTCATAACAGAAGCTATTTGTGACTGTTACCTCCGTCTCATCAATTCAAGAGCCACGTCAATTACAGCGACGCGGGCCTCATTGAGTCAATCCTCCACTAGCCTCCATTGCCCTCCGCTCATTTATCAAACGAATTTCCTTCTCACCTCAGGACCAAGGATACTTTGATGGCCGAAAATTTCGGCCCGAAATGGTTCAAGCTATTTCCCACTCAATATTTGGCAAGCGCCGGTTAATGACATCAGAATCATGTCCAACCCCTCAGATCCGTTTATCGGTTGTCGAGATCTAAATATACGGAAAATCGGAGATACAGTGATGGGATATGGGCGTTTCCAAGGCAGTTGTTGGCTTATTGAAGCTATTCATTTGATGCATTTTTGCAGTGCTATCGACATAAAGAATGCCACAGATTATCTGTGCACGTCACACCGCTCGTTAGGCGCTCGTTTTTATGAGTTGATCCATAAACATGAAGGGTCTGGGTGTTTACTGGCATATTAGATTGGTAAGAGATCTTGGTACATTTCCTCTAGCGTAACGTTCCGACTAGCTGTCAGCGAGCCACTGGTGAAACAGTCGTACAACTGTCCAATACGGGATAATGCATTTAGCAGGTGAGGTATATTCTCTTCCAAGTCCAACTATTGTTATCAGTAGATTGCATATGTTGTCACAGAACGGCCTCTGAGGATTCATATCATACCTGCGGACCCGCAGTGCTGGAATATCATAAAGGGCTCCAAATTAATGATCTGTCATAGTGTTTATTTCGTAAAACAGGGAGACAAAAGAGGAAAAACCGACCACCTTCAAGTATGGGTTATTTTCTATGGTCACCCTATCTTGATCCCAAGTATAACATTCCAGCTAATGCCATCTACGCTTTGAGGCAACATGGGTGGTCATAAGCAAGACATCAGCATCCCTACAGACATATCTGCTCAGATACCAAGATACATATTTGTTTTGATAATGAACTCGACACCCTGAATTAATCTCACAGCCTTTTTAAACGGGATGCTAACCAAAAACGTTCACTTCCGGGCTTATGTATCTCAACTCCGAAAATCATTCAAATGTCAGTATGACTCCGATATGCTTTCGATCAAACACACTCATGTCCACTAATTTCCATTTGGTCCTGTAGGAGGTTGTCCTCGAAGTGTAGAGAGTAAGTACAGTTCGCCTTGAGTACCTTGATACAAGAACTGGATAAAAATCTACTCATGCCATATATAACATGACAGTGGGAGTCCACAAGTCATCACCAAACCCTCGACGACGACATGTCCGGCAGAGAAAGCACGCATTCCTCAAGTTCTAACTGTGAGACTGTCCGCCTTCCACGAGGATCAGCTTGTTTGAATTGCAAGTGAGTCAACCTGTGGATATAACTCTTCTTATTTCTGATGTATGTCCAGGCGACGCAGAGTTGTGAGTATGAGACAAGATCTGCCATAGAACGTTCTGACCAAGGTAATTCAGCGGTGCGACGCGCAACGGCCCATATGTGGTCCATGCTCCCGTTTTCGTGGCCATGAACTTGATGATTGTGAATTCTACGAAGGGCATCCTCCAACGATCCAAGTTTTGGAACAACAACAGGAAGAGTTGGTTAGAAAACTTGCAGAACTACGGAGACGAGGAGGTTCCTGTGAAATGCCTCGGGGTGGAACTTCTTGCGGTATATTTATTTGTCTTGTGTTTGCAGGAAACTTTGAATTAATATTTCACCACGTACAGGATCGCCTCTCGTCGGTGAGGAGTTTAAGGTAAGAATTATCTGGTTTACCTTGAAAATATTCTCACCCATCGGTGCAGACACTTCCAGCTGGTAATATTCAGGACCTGTGAGTGCAAACACTATCCTTCCATAGTTTATTAATTGTTGCCGGTGTTAGACTGAATCACTTCGGTGCCTTCGCCTCCGACATCGGTTTCTTCCTGGATCCGGAACGTTTTGTCTATTCAGCACTGCAAAACTGCAGTTTGGGGCATCATTCACGCCCCTGCCCTTCTCTTCTCTATGCAGTATGTCTGTGGGGATCGAGAGCTTTCCCATACCATGTCCAGAGGACATTTGAAGAGACAATGTTGCCTTATGCCTTGCATTTTGTAACTGAAGACCTTTCTGGAACTCATCCACGCCGGTGCCTTCATGTCATGCAAGCTGAAGTACTCCTCTCAATGTTTTTCCTCAATAATGGACAAATGGTCGAAGGATCTTATCATGCGAACGCGGCTGCCTCTCTCGCAATTAGCACGAAATCCAACCTCATTCGGTCTGCACATAGAGCACAAAGGCTACCTGGAGATACAGTCGATGAAGGCGAATGGATTGACGGGTTCTGGATTACAGTCGCTCTCAGCAACTATTGGGTTTTGGTAAACGAGAACCAAACTTTTACCTTTTACGATGCGCCACAAATGGCGATCGACACCCCGTGGCCCTTGGGTAATTATAGACAAGAAAAAGTAAGATGAGATCGGGTACATGCGTCCAGATATTTTTGTTAACGCAAGGGTACAGCTTGCTTCTGCTAGTCACAAGACTCTAGAAAGATTTCTG
Organism: Agaricus sinodeliciosus; assembly: GCA_022315185.1. Classification (NCBI taxonomy): domain Eukaryota; kingdom Fungi; phylum Basidiomycota; class Agaricomycetes; order Agaricales; family Agaricaceae; genus Agaricus; species Agaricus sinodeliciosus. Next base: position 54,827 of record JAHTMV010000039.1, read on the forward strand.
GCAGGTTCTCAAGACGATGGATATTCTCTCCTAGCCTTACATGCAAAAGTTTCTGTTCTTCTCAAGAAGGCAATTGAGAACGGGCAGAAACCGGGCCCAGGTTCATCCTTTTTTGACAGTGTATTCCTGTGTGTCTAACACCATACGACAGGCGCTGCCCATCAATTCTCTATCACGAACAATGCTCTAGAGCAACTGATGTTGACAGTACCCAGACTCGATCAGCAAATGTCACCTCAGCAACGTCAAAGGCTTGCGACAATTCACATGTTAACACAAATAGCCTTGATCAAATTGCACCGCCCTAACGCTGGAAGTTCCAACACTTCGCGACAAAGATGTATACAAGCTGCTCGGACTATCGCGGACATAGCCGCACAATATCCCACCGCAAACCCTTTGCAATTGGTCGATCCAATTACAGGCGTAAATACACTCCCATTTGTTGACAGCATAGCATTATTGATTATTTGTTGCAGCTCGTGTGCTATATTGCTCATGATATAGTAACGACAGAGATACGACGCGTGCAGGAACAAGGATATGTTGAGGATAAGAGACTCACCAGCGCATCGAACCAGATTTTATACTATATGGACAGTACTGGCGCGAACAGTCCATTGATCGGTAATAAATTCTATCCCATTATCCGGGTTTTAAAGTTTGCTGAACATCAATCAATAGTATCGTTGGTTCATAGCATGAAGGGAGCGAGATGAGATCCAACAATCTCCGCACTTGTCATGGAATCCGTGTATTTTTTTTTTTTACCTAATCTCCGCTGACTTGCCGCATATTATTTATTTTATTTATGACTTAGAATATATAGATGAACTTGACATACTTAGACTGTTATTTATTCAAGCTGCTGAAGCAGTGTACCTATTTATATCACATTTCTATAGAACACTAGTTTCAACGCGCGAACCTTCAAACTTTTAAAACATACAGAGACAATAATAATTACACACAAAAGAGAGCGGCGTTAAACAAGTCGTTCAACTCTCCGTTCCGGTATTGTGGGCTCGCTGGGTTGAAATTGACTGAGGCGCGTCCTGCCGGAGCGCCCTGAATGATAAGGAGAAAACTCCGGCGGGACCTATATATTACCTATTGGTTGAGCGGGCCAGATTGAAATCAGTAAACTCACACGTAGGCTTCGCGCTTTGGTACTCGTCGCACTGTGTCGCTCTCGCTGTGCCAATGTGAGTGACCGACATCATCGGATTCTCCCTTTTACTCACAGATACGGTTGAAGGGTACAGGTCAGAAGTCCCCGTCAATTCGGAACGATGGCGATCGCGTGTGGTTATATTCTGTGCCCGCCAACGCAGATCCTCTAGTTCTCGCCGAATATTCAGAGAAGCAAGTAGGGAGTTCGCGTAGACTAAAAACTGATCAGTGAATATTATATTGAAACACAAGGGCCCGTATATCTTACGTTTTCCTATGACAAAATGTAATCCCAAAAAGACGAGATTTCCCGGCATCGCCAGCCACTAGGCGCGTATCTTAGCTGTCACAAACTCGGAACATAGAACCATAGAACCGCTTACGCAGATCAAGGACGCGGTTGTAGTGAAACTATAGAGAAAATACACCTCGTACACAATGCGCCAGCTGAGATAGCCACATACCACGTTAATGCACCATTCTCAAGAGCGTATATAGTTGTTGAGTCGACCAGACGAATCATGCTTTGGGGCTCCTGTTATCCCGGGCGTTTACAATCAAACAATTGGATATGAGTGCGTACGTCGTTGAAGCAGGTGAAATCCGGGTACGGATGGTGCGCAAGTAATAACACAGCCATCCTGTGATAAGTACATCAACGCTCGATGACAGGGATAAACCGGCGGTAAATACCCACTGGCAATCTGTCAGATTATTTGTGAATTTGAATAAAATGAGGGATTGACTGACGCCGGGATATTTCTCTGTAAATGTCGAAAATTGATGCAGGCGAATCCTGACAGACACTATTTAGGCATTGTACGTCAAAAGCGTGTTATTGGGTGAACGACAGACATTTCAAAAGTTGAAACTAGCCAGGGAATTTTAGGGCGGATAAGACCATATAATAGATGAATCCACCAACCTGATGCTGCCACTTGCCGATGTTTCAAACGTTAAATTCTGAGCTCCTGAGAAATAATATCGAGAGACATATACTCACAGAGCCTGCCAGACGTCAAAACCAACTTGCACATATCAATCAACATCACAATTAAGTCGCAGTTATGATGCAAGCTTACAATTGGGCCAGTTATCAGCCAATTCCGCCCGCTACCTGATGGGACTCCTCAGGCTGGCTTGACTGTATAAAAAATGACTCTCCAACCTTTATATATTTTTTGTGCAAAGAAACTGTGAAGATTCTTGAGCAAAAGTCATAGCATGTAGAGCTACTAGGACCTGCCAGTGTACTAGGTACGTTTGTACTGCCTGCAAATGTATTTTTTAATTTCCATTTACCAACGATCGTACAATAACAGCACTCACTGTAACCATAACGGTGAACTGAACGTGGTATTAGAGCTTGTACGAAGAGGAAGATATTTCAACGAACTGCGATCGTCCTACGTTTGACTGAGCAGTCAACAGGAAAGTGTTGAAGCCAATATACAAGTGACTCACCAAGGGATGTGATCAATCTTTTCCGGCTCTCCAAAATATGTAATAAAGTATGTGAATATAGAAACACAAATCAATGACGAATGAAGGAGATCGAGGAGCCTGAATAAGTATTTGATAAGGACTTTTGAGCGCGCTCAAGAAAGCATCTACCAAACTGTTGAGACCTTGGATCCATCAAGGTATCAATATAAGATAACAGGCGTTCTTCAAAGCTCCTCACCAATGTCTTAGCTCGCACTCCATCGAGTGGGTAGGTCTTGAAGTACACGACGCATTGCAGCGCGATGGCACCGCTTAAACTATAAGCCGAGTCAGGTTTCAACAATTGAGGCAAAGCAGGGGGGTTGAATATTTACGCAAATGCGAGACATGCTCCTGCGAGAATGGCGCCGAAGGTTGTCTTAACATTCACCATCGGCAGTCCGATTGAGCGTTTGGGAAAGCGAAACAGTGCAGAGGAAGGGTAGTGAAAAGTTAGAGCCGCTCAACACGCTCGATGTTCATATCACTCGCTTGGCAGATCTAAGTATAGTACCCCCCATCTCTATTGATGTGATTGGCATTGGCATGGGTAAGACAGGACCTATGAATGCACGCACTAGCGTCGCTGCGCCAGTAAAGGAAGATCCGTGGAAGTGAATGCGAGGATATTGTTCAGCCCGTGAAGTTTCCTCAGGCCCTGACCGTTGGTATGATAACACGTAGCACAGCAGAGAGAGCATAGCCGACCGCCATCAAAATCAGGTGGTAATATTACCATGCCGTAAGTGAAGAATCAAAGATGTGTATCAGTGCTAAATTTGATGACGATGGGAAAGACCAAAAAAGTCTGACAAGAGTGGGACTTGAACCCACGCCTCCATTCGGAGATGAGAAACCCGCGAACGCAGGCAAGCTACGCTTGAGTCACACGCCTTAACCGCTCGGCCATCTTGCCTCATAATCTCAGTCCAGAGAAGATAATTCTGAGTAGATTTCATGGTTAGTCGCTAAGGTATAGATTAATTTTGTCTCAGCCTTAGTTGTACGAGTCATTTGACTTGCATTACATCAGAAAGCGCTTGCCACCACAACGATTTAGAACCAGTAGTGTCCATTACGACCATGCATGAAATAGAATTTAGGTCGGTTATCTAGCACTCAGGTACAAATGCTTCTACAGTACGGGTCCTTGTATCCTTCAAGAACTGAACTAACTCCGTTCCACCAGTTCCTTTGAGAGGTCCATCGGTGAACGTACCAACAACAGAAGGGTTATCAGACGCGGAAACACCTTTTATACCTTCCCGGGCCTTTGCCGCCCTTCTAGCGGGTCCGATGACATACAATGTCGTGATGACCATATGAGAATCCCTGAATTCCTTCAACGCCATGACTGCTTGATTGTACACCTTTGTCAATTCTTCGTCCTTACTTGCCAACACAAAAGAGCGTAAGGGTCTTGAGTTTGCTTTGAGGTGATCAAGGAAGAGTCGGTGGTTACGAGGCATGTATGCTTGCATTCTTGACATGAAGGATGGTTGAGATTGCATCGCTGAAGAATGATCGACGCCGAGGAAGATATCAAAAGCGTGGATCATAGAACTCTGGCCGGCGCTGGGACCAGATATTTCAGTGGGGGGATGTAGAGTCGTATCTTCTTCTACTCCCTCAAAAATCCATTGACGATTCCTGTTGTCAGAATCTTGTCCCCTAAACCAAGGCCTCACGTTGTTGTAATACACGTCTGGCCGGCAGTGTTTTTTCACATCAAGCAGAAGCGTGCGGCAATCATTAATGACGGTGACCATACCCTTCAGATATGCCGATATCCGACGTATGGAAATATGATCACCAACGAACATTTCGTCCATCGTCATCCTCATCAACTCCAACGCTTCGACGCCTCGCAACTCTATCCGGCTTGAGCACAGATAAAACTCCTCTTCATCAATGGTATTCGTAAACATCGTGTGAGCGCGGACATTCTCCGGGTTGGGCAACCTATCCTTATCCTTTGCCGGATCAATATACCAATTATGCAACACGGTGTCGGAAAAAGTAAGGACTGGGGGTATATCGAGGCTCTTCGAGACACGAAGTAACGGAAGTGCGACAGATCGAGGAATAATGATAGGCTCGACTTCTGGCGGCAAGGACTGGATATAAAAGTGCTGCACATAGGCCAAGACGAGGTGGGCACGCCTGAGAAGAGCAGGGGTTTTGAGCTCTACCGTGGGGATCACAGACATCTAGAAAAAAACACGTGTCAGCCTCATCAATGCTCACTATCCAGTCTCAAATAAATGGAATAGTTGGAAGTGGGACAGATCCGGCTTAACAACTAGTCGAGTCTTACGTTTCTTACTCGCGCCCTCCAGCTCTCTGAACAAACTTTCTCGTCTTCAGTTATATCAATCACGTCACCAAGTTGGAGCTTGGAGTTGACGGCATCGTCTAACACCGACTCCCATACGTCCCATGGAGCAGGAAGACGCTGAAGTGGAGGTTGCGAGGCCATGAACCCAGTACGGGGATCAACATCGAAGGCAGAAGCCTCCTTCAAGTCAGGGAATGGCCAGTCATTGGTTATAAGTGGTACATCCATGATAGATGCGGAGTTAAGAATAGAGGTCTTGGATGTTTGGGACGCCACAGTAGGCACTGTGGATGAAGGATGAGATAGTTGAAGTGTCATAGGTAGGATTTCTAATTGTTGATGTTTCAGGATGAGCGGAGTGGGTTGTCTTAAATACCAGAGTAAATCGATCCCTGACACTTTATAGTCAAACCGTACGCCTTGGACCATGCCGTCGAGTTCTGCGGTGCTCGTATCTATCGGGTCTTAGCCGTGCGTTCCAGATGGAAATATCAATTGATGTTGCATTGGGGTGAGCTTCTGGAATCGAGACCAATTCGTCAGGGGGTAAATATTGGGGTTGTTATGTACCAGGAAGAAAAAGTATTTTAGTAACATACATTCGTACAACTCTCCGCTGTAAGTTCCACTGTCCCAGCCTCGGACCGAACAACGTAACTGGTTGAAATGATGTACGATCCTGCCAAGAAGAATAGGGTCATGTAGGCTTTTATGTATGAAAAACGTACGAAAACAGGGGTTGTACATATTTAGAAAGTAGCTATGACGAGGGATCACGTGCGCATGTTCCGACACTGGATCTGAGTTAACGTTCTGTGCCAGCCGGCGCCGCAGTTCGGAAAGCACTGATAACTTTGGCAAATGTATCCTGAAATTCTACATTACTTTGCTTCGATGTAGGTCATCGACATCGCTGACTTTGCCTTTTTCAACTTTACTTGAATGCACTCGGGAGCAGCCAAAATAGCCGGGAAAAAAATAAAGTACCTATTCCACTAGTCAAATTGGAGGACTGCGTCAGCCGTCTGCTCTCGAACACCTTTCAAGAACTTCACCAACTCTGTCCCTCCAGTACCTTTCACCTGGTCATTCTTTCCCTCGTCTCCAGCCGACCCAGCTCCCATAGCGGCAGCCTCGTTTCTAACACGCCTGGCGGGACCGACCACAAACAACGTCACTATCACCATATGGGAATCTCGGAACTCCTTCAAGGCTTTGACGGCGCTATTATAAGCATGAACAACTGGGGAGTCTGTGCCCTGTTGCTCAGCGATGGTCTGGACATACGTGCGAATCTGCCGTGGATAGGCGCGTAATTCAGAGAGGAACCTTCGATGCCCAAGAGCCATATAAGAACGCATCCGCTCCAGGAAAGGTTTCTTCCCGGAAGCAGTTGCAGATGAACCCTTTCCCCTGGCCGATTTGATGCCCAGATACGCATCCAAAGCTTGAATGATAGGACTCTGCGCAGCGCTCAACCCAGAAAGTTCAGACGCTTCCAGCCATTCTCCAACTTCATCCTTGCCTTCGAAAATCCAGACTCTACCCCTAATGTCACCCTCTCCTCCGCTAAGCCATGGCCTTATCTTATTATAAAACAAATCTGGATCCATCAAAGTTTTGATCCTTAAAAGTATTTCTCGCAGTTCTTGAATTATGATAGTGGCGCGCTCCAGGTAGTCGGTAACTTTCACGGGACCATTTTCGTTTTCGGGCACCGCCTCGACCAAGGCCAATCTCATCAATTCCAATGCTTCACCACCCCTAAGCTCGATTCGCGTCAGAGTTAAGTGAAATTCGGCCTCATCAGTGGTGCCAGTGAAAGTCGTTCGGCACCAGAGATCATTAATGGATGGAGGGAAACTTCCATTCTCTGGGCAGTCCCAATTATTGAGATTTTCATCGAAGTAGGTGAGGACAGGTGGATGCTGAAGGATTTTAGAAGCCTGGAGCAACGGGATACTGATCGAATGAGGAATAACGATCGGGTCTTTCGTCGGAATTGTGTGGGCATAACAGTGGAGTAGGAACGTGAGGAGATGACGAGCGAGTATCAATTTCTCCTTGGATTCCTTCAGTTCATCAATGGAGAGGACTGGCATCTTATCAACCGTCAACTGAGTAATAATTTTTCCCAGCATCGGAAAACGGTACCTTCCTGATAGATGCCCTCCATTTCTCAGATTCAGCCTTTTCCTTATCTCTCTGTTTCTCGTCAGCCTTCTCGATGACTTCCGCAAGTTGTAACCTCGCCGATACAGCCGCATCGCGAGCCTTTTCCCATTCCTTCCAAGCAGAGGGCAGCCTCACGAGCGGGCGTCGGGCGGGTACGAAACCGGTTTGCCTATCGATATCGAATTCTTTGTGAGCGGTGCTCGTGGCATTAGAGAATAGGTCAGTGGAAGGCATATCTTCCGAATTTCATGCGTTGCAAGGAACCGTACAATAAATGGCTTTGACAATCATCTCATCACTCTCACTGTCAAAGCCCATGAAGAAATAGCTAGGTATCCTATTGGATGAAAACGGTCGGAGCATGTATGTCGCTGGAGCTGAATGACTCAGTAAGTTGATAAGACGTTTTGCCGGTCTGTCACCATGATCAAGAATATCATCTTATTGAATGACATCATGTCCAGGGTGACCGAACCTTTTGACTTCATTCTAGATTGCCCGAAACTATATATAAACTTCGCATCTCGGAGAAAAAAAATACAAACGTGTTGATCACCAGTAAAAACCTCCGAAAGTCACCGAAAAAGTTCATCACTATTCAATGACGAAGATCCCATCTCAGAGCAACAGGCGGGTGAGGTCTGGTGGAAGTACAGGAAGAATATCCGAAACTTTGAAGGTATCCACCGTTGAACGCATCGATACTATGGCTTCTCGACTGGCGATTTGAGTACCTCTACTGCGAGGATCATATGACTTGGTTGGAGCTTGAACATGATCGTCTCTAGCTACAGTGCTGACTCGAGTGCCAGCAACTTCAGGGGCCCCGGCGTGGCTGTCTATTACGTCGGCTTGAACATCTTCAGAAGAGGGAGCGGCGACGACTGCTGTAGCAAAGACAATGAGGATGTGGATAGTGATAGTATGTGATGAAGGGGAATAAGCATTGATGTTCGTTTTATATAGGTCCGCGTATGCGTTAGTGATAGATGTCATCATATTATGATCTAGTAAAAGCAAGCTGTCTTCTACGGACTGGGACCATATCCCGTACCGCCGTTTACTCTTTCCATACATCAGTACTAGTGCCTTGCGCGAAAGTAGGGCTCGAGTAATTATGCATATATGCACCTCCATCCGACACCGCGAGGCTCGTATAGTTACCGACACCCAACAACGGTACATGACTCCAAGCGGCTACCTAAGCAGAAGCCTGCACCGAAACAGATAGCTCAACTGAAACGACAAAAAGACAAGTCGGAGCTACATACCACATTGAAATTTAGGCCTTGTCTCTTAGATGAATTAAAAGAGAAAAACTTCCTTACTACAGCACAAATACTCTATTAGGGGAGATAACCTCGTGCGGTTTGGTCTCTAAGGCCTTTGAGAAATTTAACTAAATCAGTACCACCTGTCCCTCTCAGGTTCTCTTTTTCATTCGCCTTAAACGCGCTCTCCACTATCCTCGTTTCCTTCGTTGACTCTCCTTCTATCTCCTTTTCTATTGACCTTCCAAGTCGTTCTACCTTAGTCGCTGCCTCTCTCTTCTGAGAACGCCGGGCGGGGCCGATAATAAAAAGGGCAACAATAATCATATGAGCATCTCGAAATTCTTTTACTGCCTTTAAAGCGCCATTATAAACCTCCAAAATAGGCGCATCACACCCTTCTTCGACAGCTTTCAAAACGAATGCGCGAAGTGGCCTTGGATTTGCTTGAAGGTGATTCAAGAAAGCGCGATGGTGGCGAGGCATATAAGCCCGCATTCGTTCGGGGAAAGATTTTCCAGAAGGATGAGGCATATGGGATGTTGGCGGAGAATCGACATCGATGTCTAAATAGATATCGAAGGCTTGAATGAGAGAGCTTTGACCCGCACTTGCCCCGGCAACTTCTTCCATTGTGGTCCAACCTTCGACTTCATCTCTACCTTCGAAGACCCATGTCCGACCTTTATGCCAAGGGTCTCCATCTAAACCTCTAAACCATGGTCGGAGCCGTTCGTAAAAAAATTCCGGGTCGATGGTTTTCTCCATATCTAACAATAATCCGCGTAATTCTTGGATGACGATTGCCATACGTTCGAGGTATCCTGTTATACGACGAACAGCTATTTCATCTCCGACGAAAGTCTCGTCCATTGTCAGTCGCATGAGTTCGAGAGCCTCGGTACCCCGTAACTCAATACGAGCGGCAGCCAAATAAAATTCTTCTTCGTCCTTGGTTCCAGTGAAAGTGGTCTGACATCGAACGTTATCTAGAGTTGGTAACATGTCCTGCTTGGAACCATCCTTGAGTTCTTTGTAATCCCAGTTGTACAATACGTCATCAGAATAGGTGATGACCGGAGGTAATTGAAGTTCCGCAGAGACTTGGAGTAGTGGAATGGATAATGGTCGGGGAATGACGAGAGGATCGGAAGGAGATATAGTATGGATGTAAAAATGAAGCAGCCATGCTAAAACGTGATGCGCTCGTCGGAGTGCCCTTTCAGAGTACTTGAGACTTTCTATAGTGAGAAGTGGCATCTATAAGGAGAAAAATTCAGCATCACAGTGTAATGCAAAATTTGTATTTGTACCTGGGCGACATGGGACCTCCATGCTCTTGATTTCTCCGTTTCCGCGAACCTTTGTTCCAATTCCATCTTTTCGACCACTTCTGCCAATTGTAAGCGTTGTGAAATGGCGGCATCCAAGGAAGATTCCCAGGGCTCCCAGGCTGAAGGTAGACGTTTCAGCGGCGGCTCGGGTGGCATGAAACCGGTGCGAGTGTCAACGTCAAAATCATGGGCGGCAAGTGTTGTCGTATCGACGAGTCCCGCCGCATGCGATTGAAAAGCGTCTGGCCGCGGTTGAGCGAGGAAATGAGTCGATGGAAGATGGTTAAACTCCATCGTCGACGTTCAAGTCCAAGCTGACTCACAGAAACTACATGTATGGTTATCTGATCATGATCAGTAATAATGCCGAGGACCTTTATGCAATGTCTGGAAAACAAACAAAAACTGACATAAGATGTTCTCACACATACCTAATTGTTGATTGGATCTGGATTCTGTCTGATCAACCAGAGACAGACAAAAGCGGTTCATGACTCGAGGCCCCTGTCATCAATGAGCATAACTGCGTTCTTCCAGAAATTGGAGAAGCAAGGGCTCGTAGGCCTAGTATAATTCGCCCGATTGTCATCGGTGAAATGAAAAATGGACAAAAAACTGGCCTCAAAATGGTATGCGTCACCCGCGAGGGGCTGCCGATGCGAGTTTAATACTCGGAAACGTCAGGAAGTGGATAAAAGCTTGGGGAACAAAGGGAAACGCCGACATATAGCGCCCACGAGGGGTGATGTCGTTCTCACGTTCTTTTGTTGGAGCCAATTGTTCGGGCAACGAAAGCGGCGACTCGAGGCGTTTCTTTTGTTATACGGCGTCCCGTGATCTAATGGTGCAACAAAAAGCCAAGGTATGGAGACAAAAAACAGCGAACCTTCCTTGCTATTCTTTTTGTTTATCTTGTCACGGCTTCGCCTATGCCTTGCAATGAGAAGGCTATATAATTACTCGTCACAATAATCTACCCCAGCCACCCATACAATGGCAACCGTCTGCTATTCTCAACCCGCCGCTGCTAACTACCACACCGCCCCCATCCATCAACACAGACAACGTGGCTACCGGATTTGTGACCAGTGCGGGGCTGCAGAGACTCCTACTGTTCGGTTTAGGCTCTGCGGGGGTTGCGTACGTATAATTCTTCATTCCTCAATCATCTGCGGTCCTAACCTCAGTGTTCTTCCAGATGACAACCCAGTACTGTGTCAGTTCCCCTTCAACCCTTTCCTTTGCATTCTGTAACTGACGCATCGATCCTAGTCACCGGACTGTCAAAAAATTCACTGGCCAGCTCATCGTACGATCTGTCAGCATACGGCATCTCAGATTGCTTGTGCAAAACAGCAGACTCTCACTTCTTTCGGGGATGAGAATCTGGCAAAAAGTCTCCGCAATTTCGCCTCAGCACATACAACGCTCCTTGGTTGGGCAGGCTTCCAAGCTCTCCAACTCAAGCGAGTTCCCGCGAACGTACGACAAAATGCCCTACTTATCGAGCTCGACTATCATAACCACTCGGAGTCTCATCGTCGGTAAGTACCCGACTCCTTCCCCCTTCCACGCCGGTCCTGACAACGGAACATAGCTTTTCCGTAGCAGCCACTCATGTTGTGCCACACCAATACATCCGCGACCCACTTGTCATGGCCGACGTTCAGCGTCGTGAGGAGAGGTGCAGAGCAAACGGTGGCATTGGAACGCTTCTCGTCATCCTGCAATGCGGAAGCGTCAGTCAAGTCATGCCGGTGGAGGTAGATCCACCGAGCAAGATCACTTGGGATACTAGAGAGGACTGGGAAACTGTTCTCAAGCACTTCGTGATCGAAGGTAGAAAAGATTTCAAGCCTATATCAACATCGTCCAGAGGGTGAGTTCTCCTCGTGTACCCGCCTTCAGTTATGGGCAACTGCTGACGTTTTTCCTCTAGGGTTTACTACGGGTGAAAACTTGGACTAAACTCGAGGCCTTTGTCACGCCGTGGCAGCCAGTGCCATCTTAACGATCATTTCGCATTTTAAGTGATACCCTTTCTGTGACGTTGATCGTCTACCCCACTTCTACCCATATCTTCAAATGGGCTATTAGCCTTTACGCTTCTGAAATTTTCGACACGCGATCCTAGCATTTATTTATTCCCACACCTTTTCGTATCCCACTTCCATATATCTTCAAGGCCATTTCGTTTATTTTTATTACTTGCATAGCATTTCCTGTACTTCTATAGCATTTCACACTTATGAGCAATCCAGTCGAATTCGAACTTCTCTTCCCTTGAGCTCCACTGCATATATCACATCTGCAAATAAGGTATTTATAGACTCTTTGTGATTTGTGTTCTTGTCCGTGGACTATGGAGTATCATCATCATGCAAGAGCATTATAGCTGTTCATTGATGAAGTTAAATTTTAATAGGTACCACGACATATTAATACGGGAAGTGTTGTATTCACTTGATGTGACTTCAGCGCTTCAGCGCTCAGACATCCTTGACGTCGTCACGAAGTGATCTCTCGTCAGAGCTTTGACGTATTCTATGGACCGCCTCTCCGCTACGGAAGGATCCTTTGTCTCTGATAGTTGGCCCCCTAGATTTTTATGTCTATGTACGTGTCAATACCACGAACCGACGAGTATCACCTCTTGTCCTACGTCTTATCATAAGCAACGCGATTCTGGAACGTGCTTCGATTGATCATTCACGGAACTTGGGATGTAATAATGGCTTTTCGAGAAGAGTTAATAGATTCTGCACAGCCGATGGTCAGGAGGCAAACGACGTTCAATTCCGATCACAAACAGTGAAGCGAAATTCTTATGATGATCTAGGGTATCTTGGCCAGTTTGTTGGGCTCATGTTACTCTGTATGCGTATAGTTATTTTGAGACACTCGGCATTGTGGAACGAAATCTTCGAATATGCTAGATACGAGTACAACGCATCCTCCCTGCCGGCTAACAGCGCGTTAACGCTGAAAGGTACTAGAATTCTCAACCCTTGAAGTCAGCCATTATTTACTACCGAATATCAGATCGGAGTTCTTATTCTGGTGACTTGACGGGAGAGGTAAACATCTTGTAACAAAATGGGGCGTTGAGAAGTAATAACCTCCTCAAGAATGATAATGGCTAGTAATCAAAAGTTCAACATCAAACCTCGTGTTGGGACACGATACTCTTGCCAAAAGGTGTGAATCCAATCAAACAGGGTCGATATCGTGACCCTGAACAATGCATCGGGGACCCATAAGTCCAAACAACTTCAGGGACCAACCTCATGTCAAAATGCCGTCTGCCCTTATTCCAATTTTACCTATTTCGGGAACTCGCACACTTTGTGCCGTTATATAATTATATATACTTTTACTCTAAAGATCTTATTACCGTACCATTGTCATTTTCAATGTGCTGCATTGGACACAAGGGTTCCGTGTATGGTTTCCGTCATTACAAACAGAGCCAAAAAGCAAAGGGGATTTTCGTTTCTGACTCGAGAACAAGGGAGTCCCTGTCACCGGCAAATGGATATTTAGGGCTGATTGATCTTTTGAAACATTTCGGAGAATGTGATGTACCGCAGGTAGGGGTTGAACGTTGAACGTCCGGTACACTTTCCAGCGCATGATCGGAAGATTCTTGACATTTTTGGACCCAGAATAGAAAAATTTCTGATTCTAGTTGGCCCCGAAAAAGATCCTTGAGTAACGATTGGTATACTTTACGTTGGATTAGCCGTTTCGCATTAATCAATAGCGCTATCAATTCTTTCTACACAGGTAGTGTCACCGGAAGAGAAATCTGACTAATTCTGGGGTTGAAAATATCCAGCAAGAAATTGGGACCCTCGCTGTTCAAGGAGTATGAGGTAAGATGATGATAATATGGTATTGAATGATATTTCCTTGCTTTTGATGTAAGACAGACGCAACAAAATGGCAGAGAAGTATTACTCTAAGAAACGTTCTGAAAGTTGAACCATCATTCAAAACTATGGCTCACCATCTTACCTACGGATTTGCCCCCTTCAATCATGACGGCATGCATCGCTATGATTGTACGTCGAAAACTAAAATCAACACGGCCAACACGGCCAAATGAATTGAGTACAACGGAACAAACCGATTCAAAACACGAAATGCTACGGACCTGAGTTGTTCAACGTAGTACTCCCTCAGTTCTCTGAATTTTTTAAATTTGCGTCGACGATGGTTAAGTATTAAAACGAGGATCGTTACTATCATAGCTTGTTGCATGTTAAGGCGTTGCAGTAGCTTCTGGCATCAACTGAGTCTTACCGGTGAAGACAGCAATAATAGTGATCAAGACTTGCCAAACCGGAACTTGATTCGGACTGTCCGCTCGAGGATAACAAACCCCTCGTTCACATGTAACCTGTTAGGTTTTAAATGAGGAACCCAACAGGACGGATTCTTTACATACCGTTTCGCACTGGAAATCTGCCTCACAAACTTCGCCGATTTTTTTCGAAGTTACACAGGTAAGGGTCGAAGGATCACAGTGAAGGGTATGAGAGACACAATTGTGTCTCACGACAGAAACGGTGTGCGAAGTGCGGGAGTAAGAAGCTTGGAATGTATACGTTGTGTTTTCCATTACACATGGAGAAGAGAACGTCGCGTTTGCATAACTGTAAAAACAAAAAACGTTAACCTATTGTAAGGAAAGATGACATAATGCTGTTCGACGTACATGCATTTTTGATTCAGGCATACGCTTTGACCATCTGAATCTGAGGGTGGATCACACTGTTCATCGCGTGCGAGTTCACAATCTAACCCAGGTGGCTTAAGCACTTCACACCCTCCTCCGTTATCGGGACAAAAGTAGGCATCAGGGCCACGTCGTGGGCACAGCGGCGGTAAAGTGTCGTTTGAAGAAAAGCCGAAAAGATATTCATCGCGCCTACAAACCCTTGGTTGACAAGTTCCTCCCGCGTGGTCTCCGGTATTCGTCTCCGCGGACGATTCGTTTGAAGGGCGCTGATGTGAAGGCTGTTTGATTAGACGGCCAGTCATAAAAGTTGATGACTCTCGAAAGGTGAGACTTCCTTCCGACGGGGCGCAGTACATGAAATCAGGGCATGAGGAGACAAATTTGTGAGAAACGGGGTCGAGACGATCGTGAATGGGATCACAGTTGCCAATGGCACTTGCCAGGCGTGCACAAGTCAACAGGATGCCGAAAAGCCATAAGCACTTCCGCGACATATGGAATAGAGCGAGATATGGATTTGGTTTCTAGTCTGTCAGTTGCAAACTGTAGGATCTCCTATCCCCAAAGAATCGCGGGCCATATCGAAATTATTTATTGCTTCAATTTTTTTTGTTTTTATTTTTGATTTGAGATATGACCTGAACGACTTCAAGCTTCCGGTCCGATGATCTGGTCTACGTCGGAATAGGAGAGCCACAATAGTATCTCTGTCACTTGGCCTGCGAGGTTCTCGGCCCCGAACTGCCTTCGAAGCTTGCGGGTACCTCGCGGACTAAGCGGAATGGACTCCATTGTCAATGCGGGAGCACGTCCCATTTGCTTTATAATCAGATCATGTGAGAGAGAGGTTCAGCAGAACGTGAACGAGCACTCTCAACAACTCTCAACAATTCCAATGGCCTATCCTCTCGCACCGACTGCTTTGCGCCCATCGACACTTTCACCTACAGATGGTTCACGAACAATTACCATCACCGCCGACCCTACCAAAGAAGAGGGTCAATCCGATTCAGCGCCAGAACAAAATGCTGGTGAAGCTTCGGCCAGGGTTCTGAGGCTTAGGGGTGCAAGACGAGCTGGCCCACAGGTAGCTTGGGATGACGACGTGGTCGATAACGAGCATATGGGAAAGAAGAAATCAAAGAGTATGCCCTTTTCTCACTCTGTAGCTTAATCGTCTTGCTCACTCATTTTATAGTTTGTTGTATATACCACAAGCCGCGGCAGTTCGATGAGTCTTCCTCGGAAGATGAATCCTCTGACTCCGGTAATTCGTCGTGCGGTGGAGATGCACACCACCACCATCACAAGCGCAATCACACCCATCGTCACAAACGTAATTCTCACCAAGACGATGAAGATGATAAATCTAGAGCAAACGCTTATGAGCATCAACCCAGAGTGGCAGATAAGGGCAAGCAAAGAGAAGGTGAGCTCTCGTAGTCATTGCAAATCTGACGTTGTCTAAAATGCGATACAGATTGAGTACGTAATATCATGGTTCTCCCTCTCCCTCCTTTTCTTGAGGTGAATATCTAGATGTTGTCAGTTCTTTAGTGCTGGATACAGTTTCATGTAATTCCTTCAATAATTGTATACTAGTATACCAGTTCTATATGTCTTTTTAGATATTTTCGGAGGTCAATGGACCGACGTCGACACAATGTCCCAGCACCATCAGCTTCACCTACGGACTCATTTCTTTTTCATTTCATCTGGACAAGTGCCAAGTCGTATCAATTCGTATTTCTACTATGACGGACCTAACGGTATATAAACATTACATATAAAACCGGTTATTTAGCTTGGAATACATTCTTTGTTGTTATCTTATCTCGTCTCCGAGTCGACTTAAGATTCCAATTTTGGAATGGCACTACTCTATTATTCTATGACAGGTATGTGTAGTATTTAACTGATGTCTACTATGCATATTGGACTGCCATTTCTTCAGCCTAAAATATGAGTATCCCGCGGCGGGCTACTTGTACGCATCAAGCTGACATAGGCCCGCGTGATGTCATCGTCGATCATCTTGCGTCGTTATTCATTCAGCCCGAGGACTCTTTTTGGTGATATCCTGCCCACGCGGAAACCCGAGCCCGCGTGAGTGAAAGCCAGTGGCGTTAACTTTCTTATCGCTGTCACTCAGTACTCCTCCACTGACTGGAAGCAAGCGCCTACTCCCACGCATTAACTTTTAGTGAAATGTTCAATATGGGCATATGTCCTCCAGGCTTCTCAAAATAAATCTCCGAGTCCGACATCACTCATCTATCCAGCGGCTCCGAAAATGAGGTAAGTTTTCTTGATCTAGTCGCCGCAGCATCACCGTACATGGAATTGAGGTGATTCTTTGTCGCGGTAGTAGGCGCTATAGACAGCATCTTCAATATATCTCACGGGAACAGGATGAGTCAGGTACGCTGCTCATGAGGCACGAGATACTTCGCCGAGATGGCAATTATTTCTTGTGTTGAACGAATCTAATCAGTGGCAGCGTGAGTAGTACAAGCTTTAATCGGCCCCTTGTTGGTCAGAGTAAGTCAGAAGCACACAGTCACCGAGTTATTTTCTGGTCTATGATCGGTGGAATGGAATCGTAGGCATGTCAGATTATCCTTCGAGTCTTCTTAAACGCTGAACGGATTGAGATTAGGTCAACCCCTTGACTAGGACTCCCCATCTTTCAGCCACTATTGAATGCCTGGATTTGAAAACATCCAAACCGAGCCTGATGTCCTCAACCCGGATGTTTATCTCAATCACCTTCCTTCCTTAGAGGCCCAACACATTGAAATTAGCAGAAACATTATTGTACATCAGCAAGTCCGCATTTTCCTTTTTCCTTGTTATCGCTTTTCGGCCTTTTTTCAAATTTGATACAAGCGCAAAAGCTAACAGGATAAAAAGGTCATTTTAACATTAGATACATTTAGTACTTATACTAGTAACATCTGTATTTTTCAGTTTTTTTTTTTTTTTCAGTTTTTCGCTTTTTCCAGTTTTTCACGGCATCTGCAGAAGGCCAGCTTTTTTCAAATCCGGGCCTGAAATGTGGCGACAGCTTTTTTGCCGCTTTTTGCCGCTTTTTATCACTTTTTTAGCTTGTACAAGTGAAAAAAAGCTAATTGCCAAAGTACTGATGACTAGCTATTCTCGGAATGAGTTCCAGATACTTTTTGATGCGTAATTCCTCTGAATCGGCTCGGCCGCCACATTTTGGGATATATTGGTCTATATACCAGATGACATTAGGATCGTCTCAAGGAACAGTAGACTCTCCTTTGTTACATTTTGTTTCATTATTTCAAGGTGGTTCTAATACCTAAATCGATTGACAAACTCGGGGGACTTAAGTGTGCTGTAAACAGGATATCAGCTGTGGCGCATGCATTTCTCGACTCTTTAGAACGAGGTACGTTCAAACAGCTCACTTCCTCCGAATTCCCAATTTAATTTCAAAAACCCTCTAGTGATACCAATCTACCACATCTACCCTTTCGAGATCCTTTTTGCCTGTCTCCTCTCCCTTTCCGCGATCTCCACATCCTATATCCTTCTCCAACGAGCTCAAGCAATTTACGCTGAACAAAAACGGCTCCAAAATCTCTTCTTCATTTACTGGCTTCTCGTCTTCGACACAGGTTGCTTGATACCAGTAAAAATGCACCCTTCTTATATTTCAAAAACGTATTATATTATTACAGGGATTCTGGTCTTGCGACGTACGTCACTGCTGCACCTCCAGTGGTTCTCCTTCTTTTTGATACTCCCATTTTCATAGCCATTTCGTATAAGATTGCAAAGGGGCACAGTGTCGCTGTGAATTCCGTGGAGGAGCAACGGACGAGTTGGATTGGGTTTCTGTCAGGGAGAACACTTCCACCGATATCGAAAGCGGTTTTGAGAGGTGGACAACAGTATTATTTGTTAGTCTTTCTTTTTTTCTATTCTGGCTCTCATAGTTGCAGAAGATGAAGCTGTATTAGGATTACTGTCGGAATGATCGTGCTTGGAGTGATTGGTTTGTGCTTGCCAGATAACTTTCAGCTAGTTGAGGCAACATTTCCGATTGTGATGATTCCTCTTTCTGCTTCGATGGCATGTCGTGTATTCCGGAATCTGAAGTTACTCGAAGCGGATTTTCGTACACTCAGCATTGTATAGTTTTTGTTAGGGCGAACACAAACTACAATAGACAAGGACTTAAATCCAACTTCCGCAAGCCTGCTTCGTATTCGCTCCCGCGTGACGTCATCGAGAACTCTATGCAGTATTTTTTTAACAACATCAACATCTATTCACGGAGTGGGGGGTGTGGAGAGAGGAAAAAGCCTCAGTCGTCATAAGCGCTACACGTAACACCATCTATGTAATCTAGAAGACATAAACAAGACTGGCGGGAAGCCGATAAAATATTAAGTTGGTATTATGGATATAGCGTGTAAGGTCTTCAACCTATCCTCATGTCCTTCAGAGGGGTAGAGGGGGAAAACATTTTAAGCAGTCTGATGAGGAGAAAGAGTGTGAGTGGAAAATGTGGGAGAAGTTTGAGTATGAGTACTCACAGCCTCCTTGAGGTGGGTGATGAGGTCATTCCTGTCTTTTTCCTTCTTCAAACCTGCGAAGGCCATCTTTGTGCCAGGGATGTACTTCTTGGGATTCTCGAGGTACTCAAAGAGAGTAGTCTCGTCCCATGTTATCCCCTTGTTGACGTTGGCGGCAGTGTATGAGTAGCCGTCGGCTTGACCAGTCTTGCGACCGAAGAGACTGTGAAACAGGTAAGCGACTTGCAAAGTCTTTCCAGCAGAGAGAGTGAACTCACCCATGAAGGTTGGGACCGACTTTGTGAGGCTCACCCTGGCCGAGCGTATGGCATTGAGAACAGCGGGTCTTGAAGAGACCAGCACCCTTTCCAGCGTCACCTAAACATGTCACAGACGGTGTCATCGCAACAAAAACCTGCTAAGACGCAAAGACGAGCATACCAGGAGCGTAAGGCATGTTAATTGGAGGAGTCGTTTAGAACAAAAGATGAATTAGAAGAGTGTAGAACTGAAGATGATTTCTGGTTGTAACAAAAAGTTTTTGAGGAACCGACGTAGGCTTCGTCATGTGACCATTCCGGTTCATTCCGTCCGGAGCACCAATCACCGGCTTCGGGTTTGTATTGCCGACTGATGCGGATCCATTCAGTTCCGTTGCTCGCCATCCCGGCACACTGTGTCAACTTACCGGGGATCTAAGGTCTCTAATTCAGGAGCCTGGTGTCAAAGGTAAAATATGTGGCGACGGGTCCCGGCACTTCCGCAGAGCTTACTAGACGTTATCGGTGCTCAGCGTTAGCAGCCTACAACATCGCCGGGTTAACAATCACCATCAGAGTCAACGTCGGACGCGGAGAAATGGGACACTCTCCAGGCCGGTCAGTGGGCATCTTCATCCGCGTGCTTGCTATTTTCACCAGGGAAATGACGCGAAAGATCACTGTATAACGCTGATTCTGTTGCGTCAGGAAAAGCCGAAACACCTGAAATTTGAAGGGAGGTTACCGTCTTACCCTCAACGCAAAGATGTGATCATTCTCACTTCGCGTCATGATCCATATTCATGCCATCTGCTCTTATTCGAAAGGTCTGGATTTTACTTCGCTAGAAGGCCCGCGCTTAATAGTTCTGTCGCAAAATGATGATTACGCTCTTTTTGGTTCGCTTTTATGATAAAAAGTTCAAATCCCATTTTCAGGTCATCTTCTATCCGCGGCTTTACCTTCCTTGAAGACACTCTCTCCAATCTCACGAAATATCTGCACAACCCCTAGCTGACGGTTCAAGCTTCGAGCTGTACGGAGGTTTTTGAGTCGACTGATGCACGGAATAGGAGTGTCCAACTCCTAGCTCGCGCTGTACGGTCTCCTGCGAGTCGTGCGTCTTGTAGGAGAAGTGTCTGGCGTTACTAGCAATCTATTAGGATTCTGCATGGCATGAAGTCACCCAGCCAAGATGATAAATCGTCGATCTTCCATAGCTTTCACGCATTCTTGAAGAAGTTTTTCCCAACTTATTCAGTCAAATCTTGTTGATCTCAGCCGACTTAATCAGATAGTCCATAGAAAACGTTTCATTCATCACCTCTTATCCTCTCGTCTTCATTCTCAATGGCACCTGTCAAAACATGGAACCTACCATGATCGCAGGTCACCAAGACGTCGTTTCAGAGGAGCGTTGCTTCTTCCACCACCCATTCTGATTGCTGCGTTTAGTGATTCAAGCTTTTGTATTTAGCACGACGTCGCAATCACTTCAACAGTGATCCTTTCGTCATCCTCAGGAACAATTCTCGATGGTAGAGGTTTGGCTGATAATAAGGACCCGGAAACCGAGGCGCAACCTAAGTAAGTCCGTGCGCCCAGTTTTTGGATTTTTGAAAATGTGCCCACTTGTGATATCCGGTTGATCGTCAGTCCTTGCGTTCGGCCAAGATAAAGAGGTAGGCCGGCATTATGATGCAGCTTTAATCAATCAACATCTAATACGACTATATGGCGGGAACGGTCTCGCCATGGCTCGTTGATGAGAGAGGTTTTTGGGTGAATGATACGCAGTTTGGTAAAAACTTCGCCTTGCTGAGTGTAAGTATCAATAGTTAAGCATCCTTTCTTTAACTTCCGAGTCATCAAATTGGTGACACATGAAGTAGAATATCGGAGTGAAAGCCGATATGGTTGAAGGCCAGTGCCCCCACGTCAATTCCTTAGAATAATTGCTGCTAGACGTTGAACTACGATTCCTCCAGCGCCTCAGCTCCAAGCGACCACACCAAAATCGGAGTCCTTTCGGAAATCATGTCCGCATTCGAGTGCCTCTTGTTACCATCGGGTCCACAGCTCCTTTCACAGATACATTGAGTTATTTGCCTCGTGTTTTCCAACTTTATCCTGAAGAATCCCACGCAGTTTGGCAATATCTTCAACGCGCGAATTTATTCGCTAACAAGTCGCTCTTACCGTTATGGATCTCTCAAGGCACTGAATCTCCGAGTCCGGATTTTGTACGTTCTTTTCAGTTTGCTACGATGTCTCTCCGCATTCGTGAGTCAGGTAGCAGTCTGGGTACTAACCGAAACCGCATCGCTACATTGTTACGATTGAAACAATCGAAACATATAAACAGTGAGTTTGGTGCCCTTCTGGTCACTTGGCGAGTAGCGTCAAGACCAGCATGTCAACACTTGTATCCCAACAACCATAATAGTCGTATATCAGTGTGTAAGGCAGCGGTTTCACAAGAAAACGCCCGTGGTAAGGACCCAGCCGATCATACTAACGAAAACGACTTGCTTCCTATGGAAGCCAGTAACAAAACCAACAGTCCAATCGTGCCATTTTCCAAGTTGGTCCACCCAACAATTATTATACATACCAATGTACTCGAATCATTGAGGATAAAATCCCGAGTGTTCCAATCAATCATCCAGATGGATGTTGTATGAAGAGATGTCAAACTGGGTAAAGAGCAAAAGGCAACGAGAAATCAAACTTGACATCTTCCGCCGGGTACTTTCGGATTTTACGGTTCACATGCAATTTCCAGCGAAACCATGATTTGAGTGCGTCATAAGAAGCAAACGATCCCGCGCCCTGTAAAATATGATTACAAGTCATATATTCGTGATGAAAAGAAGCACACATAGTCAACAGAGAACATGCCCCCAAAACATAGCTGAGATTCACGCCCAATGGGTCCCGGTATATGGTCACTCCGAGGTTTGCCAGGTATGGAGACACGCCGAAGCTGTTTGGTGTAAGATCGGAGAGTCCACAAGAGACTAATACGTTGCCATAGACTCAACGTATGCCAGCATTCGTTGACAGTCTGTCCTGGGATATAATTCATACCAAAACCTTGCCGCTCGTCGATATGCAAGACACGCCACACAGCAGGGACGAGAATAGTCGTTGTCTCGCGGACCAGGCTCATGGTGACCCATTCGGATTCTCGTACAGCTCCTGCTTTCATCACAGCATCTGAAGCAATCCGCCTGACGGAATTGGGTTTATCGGTGAGACCTGTTGAAGCCAATCTGTTCTCGCATGCATCCTATAGGGCGAACAGCTCTTGGTCCGCCAAGGAAGAGATATCTTCCCAGGACGGAAGCTTCAAGAATTATTCGAATTGATCGAGTACAACATGAAAGGTGGGATTTATAATTACTTTGTCTGGAGACGGTGAAAGGATGCATGTGACAGCTAGTCACTCACAGAACATAGTACTTAGCCAGCCTATATGGAGATGGCTGACATCGCCTCCATTTTCGAATCACTCACGCCGAAAATTTTCCGCTCAACAAAGCTCATCGCATAGTATGTTACCAGCCATCTACATTGCTTAATCATTTTCACTTCGATGCAGCCTTGCGGAGCTCATGGTGACTACTACTATATATGACAAGAGCTTTAACGCTGCTGACAAGAGTCGCATAATCTCTAAGACTGTCGTATCGGCGTCATCGACGGTATCCACAACCACTGACGGAAATTACTACCATTGGAGGACCTACCTATAATTATCTCAATCGGACACTTCCATCTCCGGCAGCAAGTCTATCATTCTCGACATGATTCCAAACAACCCACCCACTTCGACTTTGATAATCACCAGCAACGCTAGTGCTGGTTCCAATTCGCCAGCCCAGATCGAACTTGACATTTTTCCTACGAAGAAGCTGACGGTCGGTCAGGTAATTGATCTGTTCATTGAGAAGAGTATGCATCGCTACACTTTCGATGCGACCGGTTCTGGCTGCCTTTTTTGGATCACTACTGGGATTCATCACCTCCATGAAGCGAACCTTATTGAGGCTGGGGCACCGAACAAGTTGCATACCTTCCATATGGCTCAAGCGAAACTGCATCCAGACAGGCACCCTCTTCCCTTACGGAAGGGAACTTTCTACTAGGAAGCACTTTCACCTATGATAACATTTCATCGTTTCGCCGTCGTACTTCCAATAATAGTCTTTAAATCTGCTAAATGACACTTAACGTAACATGCATGTCGAGCTCCAGAGTAGTTTTTCATCCACTGCGACCAAGTATCGCGAATAACTAACACCCCCCGAAATACTACATATTGTTACGGTCGTATGTTAGTGTACTCACACTTATTGCCGTCCACCGGCGGAAAGAATGTGTACTATTATTAGATGATTAAGAAGCTTGACTACATGCTGTGAAGCGGTTTTGTTCCTGAGCTACAAACTGCACAGTATTATTCCCGCAACTCCGAGGTCGAGTTGGTTTCACTGGCGAAGAAGTTTGTTTCCAAATTAGGTTCGGCCTCTGACACCTCGCACCTCCCTCCCAACGACAACATTCAATGGCACGATCTATTATATCAACACTATAAGTCCATACATCTACTTCAAGTCCATATCAATAATGTCCACTCGGTACTAAGTCCATATATAGTATCGTATATTGTTCGACATCTTGAAGAAACATCAAAGAAGCACTTCATAGAGTCCAAAAGCGCCGATTAGTGGCTTTAGCAGTGCCAGGTGTCCTGAGAGTATTTCGATAAGACATAAACAAGGAGGGATGGTATAAATGAGACTTACATCCGGTTGTTGGGGTTCGGCAACATATTGATATGCTGGCAATCCAGTACATTCCGCGACCGAGACAAGCCTGTATCCTGCTCCTTGAAGTTTCTGAAGGAAATAAGGGAGAACTTCGGTCCTGCAAAAGGAAATTGTTAACCTGTCAATGTAGGATGCTTCTGACAGCTTACATAGTGCTAGCTGAAATAGTAGGTGCAATGAGCGACGATCATAGTCAGAAAGATCGTAAGGTGTTACGAACCAATTGTTTCATGTTGGAGAGACAAGATGGTGCCAGGGTGACGAGTAATAACCTCATCGATTTTGGCATACTGTTCGGGCACTGTTACACCAACGGCGTCACCAGTTCTGTAATTTATCAAGCGCACATGAGGATAATCTCGTCACAAAAAACACGAAACTCACTCGAAGTCCCAATTGACAAGAGCTTCACCGCGCACAGCAGCAGCTTGGCGGACGAGATCATTGTATGATCCAAAAGCTGGCGGTGATAAGAAAGACAGTGAGCGGTCTACATAGTTCACTAAAATAGATTTTGAAACACTTACGAGGGCGCGTGAAAGCGGGATAAGCTCCGGTGATTTTTAACAATGCCTCTATTCAATCATCAATTAAGGGTCTCTCCGACTGTAGCTGGCAAAAAAGAGATTGAACGGTGATATACACACCTTCAACTCGCCACATTTCATCGTGAATCTCATCCCAAGTGAGGGTAGCCAAATCCTTATGGCCCCAGGTATGGGACGCAACTTGATGTCCGTGATCATGGGCATACTTGATTCGTTTCACGTTGTCAGCATCGTAAATGCATCCATCTACATATCCATGAGCCGACTGAAGCTACGACCGTCACAGTGGAAAATGGACTTACAGTTGTTACCATCTGCAAGGGGAGCTCAGAAAAACTCGGTTGTACTATTAGGAAAGGCTTACTGAAGAAGAAAGTGCCCGTAGCATTCGCTGCAACTAGGGCCCGGCTGATATCGTAGCTAGACGGTAGATAGTTCAAACAGCCGTCACCTTACAAAAAGAAGCCGAATCTTACATGTAGTAGTATGGTCCGTCATCCTGTGGCGTCATGTTATTACCATCTTACATGGTCGATGAAAAGAAACTTACAAAAGTCAAGGCAACAGTGTTGGGTTCCGTGCATGAAGTGATGACTTGAGCAAGTTGCCTTTTATGCGGCGCCGCAAAAACGCTAGCAGCGAGAGTAGCAAGGACGACAGAAATCTTAGTGAACAGCATTATTGTTGTTTGCTTTTTGATATTTGAGTAAGGCAAAGGAATGTGAGTTGAACCGCGAAGGTCAATTCTATAATGAGTGGAAGTGTGGAGTCGAGGAGACTGCAAATGAGAAAGGAAAAGCGCTAAACAAGCCGGGAAGTTGAAGAAGCACTGAAGGCAGTTATCCGTGGTCGTAGTGGGGGTTTATAAATCTTTCCAGCCACGAGCTTTGTTGTTCGGCACGAAGATGCCAAGACAATGTGAATTTTTGCCGCAGTATATCATGATTTAATTACGATGTGATGAGCGAGAGGCACGATCTAATTTTAGTGATGCAGGAAACGCTGCTTTAACCATTGACAGGGTTGGTTGAATTCGCTCTGGTAGCGATCTTTCACCGACTTATCCTCTGTGAGTTGTGCAGACAACGGTTTCGACTCGGCCAGGGGAACAAGAGTATGTTCCGAGTAATGAGAAGGAAATACAAATGGTTAAATGTGGCCTGTTTGTGGCTGCGATAAATTTGGCTAAAAATGATCCGAGAACATGTTTTGTTCGAGGGCGTTTCAGGACACGTGTGAAAATGTGGTAGTTGAACAAGCCGTATAAGGCCAGGGCCTGGCCAGGGGTGCCAGGTAGAAGCATCAGCAACCATATGGATTGAGTATATAATTTGAAGAAGGAGGTTTGCCTATTGAAATTCTGGCACACAAAATGATCATTTTAAACGAATGTCAAGTGGGCATTATGCGCCGCTAAGCGGTTGAGCGTTCCGATAAATTTTGAGCTAGAACGAGCTTGCAAACTTTCCTCAAGTAGAGTGTGATTTTTCCTCTAATAATCAGTTATCAGTGATATGTCAGTCGGGGTTGACGGCTGGCGCTCGGGTAGCATGAGGTTTGACACGAAACCAGTACGAACCTTAGATAGCCGTTGGTTTTTTGTTTTCCGCGCACGGGGATCTTTGACCGTTCTTTCTTAGGTGCTTACTGCCTGCATCAGCCTGCCCCCTCCTGCATCACGCCAAGAAGATGAAAACTTAATATCCGGCTTCCGTCCGCGTATAAACGTGTCCTGGGGTCGCGTTACCAACATATTAACTCTGACGTTCTTTTTAGTAATCCGACCTCTGACAGGCCAGCAGAAAGACAGGTCATGTCTTGCTACATATTCCTCCAGCAGTCTTATAAGGCCACGATACGCTTATTTGCGTACTGGGGCGTGCTCTGCGGAACCTCGGGCCTGCATTGTCCGAACCTGGACTCAACCTAGTAAGCTTCTTCGGCGACTTTGAATGGTTGGATTCACTGGGCTCGTGTACTTCACGAGGGAAAGTCTGGATGATGCACAAAATGCCTATGCCTGTTGTCCAGCTGTAGGGAGTTTAGACGTCCTGAAGCTTGCATGTTCGAGGAGTGGGTCGTTTGATCTCGCAATACCCAAATAATGATTGGCTGATGCCGTACGATCTAGCCGATGCCTAACTGTAGCCTTGTGGGTTCAGCCTTAGATATACCATGCACCCTCGACAAGTTCTTTGAAGTTGTGTCGATGTTCTTATCGTCATAGGGCGCATGGTGGCGGTGTGTCGGTCAACGCTGACTCAACGTTGACATCACTATGTTTCGTGCGAGAGCTGATCATGAAAGTCTGCCGCAAACCTCACCTCCGCTTGCCGCCCCGATGCCGTTGCGGGCTGCAGAACGGAATGGAAGGGAAATGTTCGTGATCAGCGGTTCTGTGTGCAACCGGCAATGAAATTGGACAATAGAACAGCCACCCACTCCAAGCACCGCTTCACCGCAGTTCTTCTTGACCTATATATAGGTCTCTTCCACTTTCCTTGTCTCCTTTACCGCCCCCAATGCCCAGTTCTACCCAAACACTCTCTGAACAAAGTGTTCAAGATGCATTTCACAGCTATCTTCGATCCTCATTAACACACGCCAAAATGGAAAGATTATTAGACGCCGATGTCCTCAGTAGCGCCGAAAGTGATTTGATGATCACCGGCACGTTATTCCACTTCTCATTGCACTTTCCGATTCTCATCTACGTTTTCAGGTCCTGCATTGTCCCTTTATTTTGCAGCTCTGAGATGTACCACAAATCCACCTTCGGTCCCTCTCCCTCGTAACCCCAAGTCTTCAGCGGGTGACCGTCCGCTAGAACTGTCGTACGAGAATTGTCCACCCACCTTCATATCTTTCCTTCGCGTATGGTCTCGGAACGTCCCCGCCATCCAGTCTCTCGCTCCCGAAAACCAGCACGATCTTGCTCGAATAATTTGTAGTCTACCTCCTATCCAAAATCCCGTTCATCGCAACATCAACCGGATAGCAGCAGAATTACGTGCTGTTGCTTTGGAGATCAGTCAACGGCGGTCATTTCAAGACAGATTTGCTTCAGCGCTACAGACCGCTTTGGATGCCGGAAATTCTGGTCACAAACGAGCAGCGTTTGTGCCTCCACCAATATATGAACCTACTTCACCTTCGATATCTAACAAGACGGATCGCGGATCATTATCTCTCCTGCCGCACCATCTCGAACCCTCTTCGCCATCATCAACAACACCTTCGCCTACCATTCTCGCTCCAGGTCTTTCACCCTCTATCGAATTCATCCGCGAAACACTTTACGCTGCGTTAGGCGACGTATTAGAAAAACATCCTTCTCTTCGCCGTCTTCTCTCCTCAGATCCATGTCGAGCATATTTTGCTTCCGTGTCTCTTGCAATTCTTTTCGTATCGACGGAAGCTATAGATCAAACGACCAAGTCCATAATAGGCGTCCTTGGAGCACCATTGACTCTTGACGAATGCCCACGAGAACTTCAACCCCTCATGGCGGAACTCATGTCTATCGGAGAAGTTGCTAGAAACGTAGTTGAAGAAGACAACATTTCCATTATGGACGCCATACAACGTGGTGAAGAAGTGACGGGAGAAAATGAAACTAGGTTGGAGAGGGTGAAGAAGATTTTAATCGAGGGTGTTGGATACGAGACTAGGAACGAGAGTTGGGAGAATGTTGGTAATGGGATGAGAACGAGGAAGACGAGTGTTCAAGGTCGAGCAGTGGGGTTTGCAAATCGAATTGGAGAATTGGCTTTGAGGATGATGTCATTGCCTGCGTTCAGACAAAGACAAGATTCGGTTTTCAAAGTCCTTGCTGGGATTGGAGGATGATAAATGGCTAGCGGTGGAGTCTATTTCTCAAGACATCGTGTATATTTTGATCTCTTGTAATTTTCTGTATAACTATTGGATCTTTATTGTTTATTGATGCATAAATGTACTGTGTATTGAGATACCCTTGGTGGTAGGCGGCCTTAGCTTAGGAACCCAAATGAATCGAGGTGATATAAACTTAACAATGTATAACAAGTCGTGCGATTAGTGTCTGTACGATGGACCTTCCTACCCCCACTGTATTCCTGTGCTCGATCACGACCCTGTGATGGATTTTCTGAACTCACCATCGAATGCAGCCATGATATTTGACAGAATTCCATTGATTTCCCAATTCCCGTTTGACTTGAAGGATGGTTGTGGTCGGTTTGTGGTTCAGTAATCCTTCTTACAGCTTCCGACTCATTGAAAAGACTGAGAGGAACCCGTCGTGTGGCGCTGCCGCCGACGCACCCGAACTCGCAAAATTATAAATTACCTCTGGACCTCTGTCATTCCATTTTCTTCCTTCCTTCTGCACTCTACTATTTTTAGGGCTGAAAGTCGGATCGGCGAGGATAGGCAAATAAATGGAATTTTTGCAAATTCAATTTATCAAGTTCGTAGATGTGCCAATACATTTAGCAGCATTCGTCCTTAGACAGTTTGGTCGGGATGAACAATAAGTTTTATACCAGAAACTTGATCCTTCGCAAGCCGCTCTAGTCCACTCGATACACCCGCTAAGCCTCCCGGAATGACCTCAACATCAACAGGCTAACGAATGACATTTTGTTAGCAGCTCGACGAGTATTTCTCAAGGGAACAAACGTACCTTGATCAACTCATTTTGTAAAAGTTCCGTAAGGTGACAGTACAATTTTGTGAGCGCTTCCTTATTCTCCGGGAAGGAACGTAGACCTTTCGTAAACCCAAAAGTCTTCTCTGGACAGGGAGATATCTCAGGAGTTTGCACGAGTTGCAGTTGACCACCGGGTGCGAGTATATCATAAGCCATCTGTTGGGTTTGTGGGGTAGAAACAGTATCGAAAATGTATTTGATTGGCTGGGATGTCGTTGCAAGCACTTCTCGGCGTAGAATTTCATACGAAGCATGACGATCAATGACTTTGTGAACACCTAGAGCTTTCAAATGATCTTCATGTTTAAGTGAGGCAGTCGTCATTATCGGCATGAAGCCAGACAGTTTGGCAAACTGGATAGCTCAAGGACAATACTTAGCTACGAGAGTGGAACATCACAATAGAAATAACGTACCATATTGTCCAACATTCGTTGCTCCCCCAAATGTTAACAAGGGAACATCATTGTACTTTCCTCTTCCGTTGTCATCCAATGGAGTAGTGAACCCGAGACCGTCTGGTTTGATATTGTATAATCCCAGATAGGCAGCTCCCACTGCAGACGGAAGAGCTCCTGCCTGATCATACGAGATGTTGGACGGGATCTTGCACAACAATAATTGATATAGATATAGATATCAAAATGATAAATGAACCTTTGAGGTATGAGTCGGTAAGCCAAGAACATATTCCTGAAAACCTTCAGAAGTTTTGCCGAATATTCCATGCGTGAGTCTAAACATTGCAATGTCAACCTATGATACATCTCGTCCCTTATCAGATGAAAATTTTCACTCACACTCGATCACCTTTCGCAAAACCTTCCACTCCTTTTCCAACATCCAATAGGTCTCCGGCAATATCTATCCCCAGAATGGTGGGGTAATCCTGTACAAATATGCCATACTTCTGGATCTTCCAGTCGAAGGGGTTCAACCCGGCAGCTTTGACCTTTATGAGCAGTTGTCCTGGGCCTGGTTTCGGGGTGGTATTGTTGGAAATCACAAAGCTGGCATATTTCGAATCAAGATACAGGGCTTTATGTTCCTTGGGGAGCGCCATTGGAAGCCTGCAGGTTCATTAATGGCTGGATAGTATTGTCACTGCTTATCGCGGGTTCTATCTAAAGAGCGTGGGTGTTTGTGGTAATTAGCATAAGCTGGGCCGGATAGCGGTGAAGGTGACAAAATGAATAAGAAAAGAAAAGAAAGGAAAGGAAAGGAAAGAGGAAGGGGGAAAGGCTTCTCCTCCCTCATACAGCTTATCATTCTTAGTGATATGTCTTGTAGCAGCGCACAATGGTATCACGCTCAGTTCTTGCTCAGTTCAGTCAGTTATAATTATAGAAGGGTCATCATATCGGATACCAATTTCATTCACGATAATGATAATCGCAATAGATAGATAAATAATGATCAAGATAATCATCTAATATTACATACATGCGTGAATGGCTTGCTCAGATCAATCCCACCCCTGCGAACATGCAGTCGGCAGGTGCATATTTTGTCCCCCGACAATGGACGTTCCCGCAATCCTGATATGGGTTGCTGCAGTCCAAAATACAGTGTGCGACTCGCAGGCTTTACAGTCAGGCTTCCCACATTTTCAGCACCACATCCTTTTCTTCCATCCTTTCCCTAGCATTTGGCCTTGCACCTTTGTGTTTCAAAAATTTATTCATCATTATGCCTGGTTCATAATTTGTTACTCCTATAGACAACTTGCATCCCAGATCCTTCGGAAAGTGAGGTAGGGTTTGAAGAAATGGAGTGCAGTGCAATATATTTGTGCTTGTTTACTACTCCCGGTGGCACTATCCAGCCAATCCAACAACGTGGGGACAATATTACTGATATGGCGCTATCCGGATAGCGCTATCT
This sequence comes from Agaricus sinodeliciosus, assembly GCA_022315185.1. NCBI lineage: Eukaryota > Fungi > Basidiomycota > Agaricomycetes > Agaricales > Agaricaceae > Agaricus > Agaricus sinodeliciosus. Next base: position 86,117 of record JAHTMV010000039.1, read on the forward strand.
GTCCCCTGCACGGCTGTCATCAGCTGTGCCTGCCGAAAAAGTTCCTCTAATTAGAGGGGTCAATAGGGGGTCTCTGACATGTCTAACTAGAGGGCTTTGATTCAAATACTCATACAACGCTTATCTACCCGTTAATCTACTGCTCGGCATCATTACGCCGGCTGATGGGGCTGTCCCGTGTGAACCCGTGTGAATCCTGTTGTGTCCATCACTGATCGGGGCTGATCATTGTTGCTGATGATTTCAAGCGTGTGAATGACAACAGGCGGGAACGTCCCCTCACTGTTTCCCGCGTTCCCACGCCTTCTTTGGTTGATCCTCCCCCCTGAAATTGATTTCTCACGCACATTAGCTCAACACTCGGCAGCCATGTCCCACTGCCCTTGCAGGCAAATGCCTCTCAAAACTCCATAGAACTATTTTTATGGTTACCTGCATTATATATATGCTATATGTGTAGCAGAAACACCGGTATTGATGGTGTAATATAGTATATATATCCTTGAGGGCTGTTATAAGAAATGATGAATACTGCACCTATTAATGAGTCCCAAGCAGCATAATGGATGAATTATATGCCTCACATAAACTAGTACGCAGTCCTCAGAGGAAATACAGGAATATTCTATATAATTTACAAATAATTGAATTTTTCATAAATAAATCATGCTTATCTGTACTTTTACTGTGGCGCTTACAGCGCGTAATATGGGGCATTTGTGCGCATTAATAAGGACTGTTAAAGGGAAAAAACTGCTTGCAAATCGGTCACAAACTAAGGGAGATATGTATGTTTCTTTGTATGATTGTATGTTGATGGATGTTAGCAACCTACGACTATCTTACGCTTAGATATTCTATATAAAAATTATATAGATCAATAGCTATTTAAGAGGGCTTTCTAGGGCAAAAAGAATCTTGAAAATCGATAAAGAACTGGGGGAGCTAGATTAAAGACGGCCACCAATGCATCAGCATTGTGGTCTATTCCATGTGATACATCCAACATCAACTGCCATATTCTCAGTCTTCTCACCATAACTTCCCCGATTCTCTATCAATTTTCGAGATTCCTTTTGCTACTACTATTGCATTTCACGAGCAGCTGGTCAGGTTTTGTGGGAAGCCTGGAATAACTTGGCAGTCAGTGAAGCTTAGAGTAGTAAAGTAGACGGCGCGCATTCATTGGCCCGGCGAGTTCTCTTGACCTCGAAAACACCCAGCAGTTGAAGACTTGCCGCTTCTAAGTTCCATCTCACATATTAGTCGAAATCCCTGTCAAATGAGTGTTTTGCAGCGCCAGTGTCCCGCGTTGAGATTCTGTATGTTGTCTAACATCCTTCGCTGATAACCGGTCGACTTAATCCTGCTCAGGCATAATTCATTCACAAACACTATTTTTTCCGAGTCTCACGGAACCAAAAATATGGAACTCCAATGTTGTTTTAGCCGGTCTCAATGGACGTAGTATTTCAAGCTCGCTGCCGTCATTGATGTCCGCATTCTCCAAGTTGACATCTAGTACTACTCCTGCGGCTTACACTCAATTCTCAGATTAACTAGAATGCCTTGGTAATCTGAGCGATTCGGATACTTGAGTCGCATAAGATCATTATGTCCCTCATCTTTCAAGGATCTCATCATTCATCACGTCCTTAATGATGTTTAACTTGTGCGTAAGGGTAGAAATTCAATTTGTCGTATTATTGAACTCCGCTCCAACACGAGGTCACCTTGATGTACAGTACCAGGTGATTTAGATAGTTGCTGACCTCGAAGATAATAGATAAAGTGTATATGCACTGATCCACTCTGCTACACCCATTTTACATGTTTAGGCCTCGTCTTTCGAGGATCTGATAACTGGGGATTTTGTAGGATCTTCTAGTTCACTTTCATCCTGTTTCACACCAGGCAATGGAGAGGCAGTGATAGCAAGGACAGTTGGCAACGCAATTAGCAATGCGCCCCCGAAGAGTCCCCAATTGATTGCGAATTGGGTCAAAGGAGGATCTTTTTACCAAAGCTTTAGTAAATGCTGAACATTTAAAGCTTCACATACTCACATTTCAATGCATTAATCCTCCACGCAACCGCACCACCAGTTGCTTGGAATGTCTTGTATACTGCGCAAATCGTCAGCCCACTTGGAGAAGCTTGATGAAGTATTTAAATACATACAACCAACGAACTTGGCCGCAGCGGCGGGGGACTCGGCTAACGAAGCCATCAACCAGTAACAGTAAGACTAGTACTCATATCAATAACTGCACCAAAAAGCACAATACTCAATGAAACCGTCGCACGTACTTGCCAGAAAGCATCAAAAGCACCATAAAAGAAGTATCTGAATGTTCCTTAGCGTTAGCATGTGATTCTTCGGTTATTGAGAATAACACTTACAACCAGAAAGGACCGATGTATGTCCTTGCATCGGAGAAGTCTAACCACTGCTTCCTTCCAATCCCGTGAGCCCAGCGTTGGAATGCAAGCCCGCCTAGATATCATATCTTGTCTCAACAACCTAGAATTCTGGAACAACTCAACTCACCTCCCCATATAGCAAACCCAGTTACAAGCACGAAAACCCATCCGAGCAGAGCACGTTGAGGCCGAGTCAAATATTTAAGATCGAGTAAAAATCCGATAAGCAGGCCACCGAACTGGTGTGATCACACCCAAGTTGAAGACTTGATTACACATGCTAGCTTTGCACTCACCATTTGGGCGATCCAGTACATAGACCCATTTAAAGATCTTGTTCTCAAGGTGAAAATATCACCTGAGAGTGTTGGTAAACGGATGTTCAACGTAACACAGACGAAGCAAGGGGTACGTACCATTGACGCTATTCTGTTGGTAAGAGTAGAAGAAGTTGGCACAGAAGAATGCCGGGATGAGTAGAAGAATTCTCCAATTTCCCAGAGACTTCACAAAGTTGTTGACTTCGCGATGAATGGCCGCAGTGAAACTCGCCGTTTTCTCAGGGCGTGATCCAGCCATTGTGCCATCATTTCTGACAACCTTGTGTGGCGGGGCAATCGAGATGGAAAACAGCCAGCCAATGGCTATCGTCGGAATTATGAGTCAGATACGAAACACGCAAGTTTCATTTTCATCTCACCCATGATAGCCATGAAAGCGCCATCTGACATGATAATGAATTCAACGCCAAAAGTTCAGGACAATTGTCCACATCAATGCTCACATGTTCCATCAGTAACAGTGCCAGCCGTGGAGTTGAAATTGAGGGCGAACGAAATGAAGGACCCAATACCTCCTCCAAGGTTAAATACAACCTTTGGTTGTAATCATTCGTCTCTTTCACTGAACAATCAGAGGGTAACACTTACCCAGAACAAAGCGATGGCTCGTCCTTTCTGATCTGGTAGAGGATACGAAACCATGATCTGTGGCATGAGAGTGTATATCAGACATCGAGAATGGACCACGAGATGAGAAAGACTCAACAGCTCCTTGCGCTACCCAAAGAAAAGATGCGCCGATACCAAGGATTGCGCCTGAAGCTATGACAAAAGCTGCATTGTTCGTGTGGTTGTAGCATAGGAGTGATCCGGAGTACAATGGGTAAGTCCAGCCACCTTAAGCAGGGCCTGTCACCGCCGGGAAGCTTCATTGTGAAAGTTTAACCAACCTATCAGTAGACACGCTTTCGGACCGAGCATCTATTATGGTTGCGAATTAGTGATCGGTATTTCGGTACGGGAGCCACTTGCATCGAAGATCGGAGGAACAACGAAGAGCGCAGATGCCGCCGTTGCTGATAACAGAGCGACGGTTGCATTAGCCGCAACTGTGCTATCGAGCTGACCAGACCCTCCTAAACCACTAATAGCGTTGTACATTCCTATTAGCCAGTCGTCTCCGTCAGCTATTTGAACATGGGGAAGGATTGAAAAACCAAAATCTTGCCTGGACAACAAAAGCACACGATAGAGATAAGCAGCACTTGAGTCATTGGCGACCGATATACTTCGAAAATGGTTTGGCTCATTGTTGGACGTATTCTCTAGTCGTCAAGTCGGGGATGCTGAAGTAGAGCGACAGACAAACGGAGGCTAGTTCCGGAACCGTACCTTCCAAGTTTTATCAAATTTTCACGCCGAATGCTATCTCGTGCCGCGAGGTGGGTACATGACATTCTCATGGAACTGAATATTAAAAACAGGGGTATCCCCTTTGGCTGGCAAAGTTACCACATGACCAACCAAAAGGAGACAAGAATTAGAAATAAGCATGTGCCAATGAGGGAATTGTATTAAAGGAATGACGAAAGGACCAGGAAGAAAAATGGAGCTGAGGTCAGTGAGGCCAAGTGACTCACAACCAATGATTCTATTGGGTTCAACTTGAGTTGATGGAGCTTTGTGTTGAACGCGCGTTCACGCTGGAATCATCGCAAGTTCGTTAACGCAAGTTTAACTTCAAATTGATGCACTTGAGTTCAACTCAAGTTTAGGGGCTACGATACAGAGGCGCGATTGGCTCTTGTCTTTCTTCCTTTATTGGGACTGATAGAGTTTCCAAATATAGTATGATAAATATTAATTATAATTCGATTATTATATGATATTTAAGAACAGATACGCTAACTGCTGCTACTACTTAGCTACAGGTGAGATAGGCGGACTCACGTTAAAACTACGGTACAAGGGACTGACTTCATAAGTTATCTAGCATGCATGTCGGTAAACATTTTTGAAAAGAGATTGAGCGGCAACTTACAGGGCCCACCATCATCCTGTCCACGACTTCGTTACAGGGGTGTCTCACTGAAACAACAAAGGCACTGGCGCAAACGCCAATATTATTGACTCATAAATGCAGAAAAGTGTAATGAACATACCACGTAAGTTGCCAAAAAGATATTGCAGCAACAGAAATAAAGAGAACAGGCAGAGAACAAGTGAATGGTATGAAGGAATGACTCGAACAACGAACGAGTTGAAATGTGAAACATAAGTTCAACCTCAGAATCCCACGCTCTCATTTATTCCCACACCGCAAGAGCTTATAGCCACGTGATCTCCGACGGGTGGTTTGGACTCGGTGTTGTCGAATGTTTGTTGAATGTTGTTGTATGATTTGTATTATGTCATCAAGCTATGCACTTGAACGTGTAAAGAACTCAAGTCGAAGTCTCCATCAAAGGCCCCCTATCTCATATTGTGTTCAACTCAAATTCCAGCCCCGAGTTGAACTCAAAACCGGCCAACTCAAGTTGAATCCAATAGAAGCTCTGGCCGTGTACTATTAAAAAAGAAACAACAGTTGATCAGGTAATTTCGGTGACAAGCAAACGCAAGCAAGTGCTAAGGAGCGAGTCACTTGCCCCAGTCATATAGTACAACCAAACTACCGTACAATAGACCAATCAATAAGTTAAACGCCCTCGCTACGACATACTCGTCAGGCTGTAGATGCTGACTTCAGTCCCTTACTATTTTCATGTGAATCAGCTCAAGCATTTTAATCATGAAAAGAGACCCACTCGTTCGCGTTTGACAATATTTCTTCCAACTGCCGACGAAAGCGATTGATATCTTTATCACAAACCTCGGTATCGACATGACCGTGGTCAAGCATGAATGCTTTGATTTCACGGATAAAATGCTCCAGATCTCTTGTTCGAACGATGGATAACTCTGGCTCTTTTGATCCGCGCGCTTTGGCGAGGTAAGATGCTACCAAAGTCGACAAAGCACCTGGGTCACATGGAACGAAAATCAGTTAGGCGCAATATGACTTGTGAATATGGAAGGAGGATTCACCAAAGATTGTTGTTTGAACAGCGGTCTGTTGAAAATCGAATGTCAGCGCTCAGCATTGTCAGTTATTCTTATCTCTTGACTGACCGATCTGCCGGAGGTGCCGACTGCTGATAGCCCGGTTGTGATAGAGCCGAAAAGGACCTGTAGTCCAATGGCGGTGTTGAGCATCCATCCAGTAGATTTTGCTTTTGCTGCATAAGTGTCTCGTTTAGCGGAGGCAACTTCGAGAGTGGGTTCAAGGCGATCGGCGACTGTTGGCTTACGCTGATAATTGGTGAATTGGTGTTGAATCCTCGAAATGAACTTCCGAGTTGAACAGAACTTACCTTTTCATCAGCTAGCCAGTCGGTGTTCGACTTCCTTGAACCTGGCCCATGCCCAAGCGACCCCGGGTCGTAACTTCGTTGCCGGCGTGTTGGCATACTACCATTATCGACCAGACGAGCATGAGGTAGTGGAGGCAACGATTGATCCGTGCGAACTGCGCTATATCTGTGCAGCTCGGGATAACCCATGGCCAATAACGAGTCTGCGTCCTCTAGCTTCTCCGTTGAAGAACCGGGATGGCCGGTACTCATAGGACGTGCCATTGTTAGGTGTGGCATCGGTGGTCGCGTAGGTGAACTAGGCCGTTCTCGCAGAGTCGACCCCGTCGTCGGCCTTACAGCAAGATTGGCTGTTCGTTCTGGCGTTGAACGGGCGGCAGGAGGCTGTAATACGGGTATTAGTGGTTGGTGCGATGGTGCTGTAGTTTCGATTCGATCAGCGGCTTCGGGTTTTTGGTGAGGAGCTGGTGCATCTGCTACCGGTGGCGATCCTGCCTGGGGGGTGCCAGACGGAATCGAAGTTACTGTTTCTCGAAACCCAGATGCAGCTGTAGACTCGTGGATTGGCCTTGGATGAGGAGAGCTAGAATTGGCTCGACCTGAGGGATTTACAGAGGATGGCGTTTGCCTCTCCATCACGAATACTACGAGCTAGACTCGAAAGGGAGAAGGATATCGTTATTCGTTCATTTCGCACAGCGACGCTCTTTTGATACCTGTTGGTGGCTTGACAGACAGACTGCATGGAAGTCAAATATAAAAAACCTGTGGGAACATATTCAATGCAAAACTTGCTAAAAACGGATTGTCGAAACATTTTTCCATTGACAGGGCCCCACCTGTACTCTCACACTTTCGTTGTCGTGGCTCCAATTAACAACACCCCCATGGTGGGTGTTGTCAAAGGTGGGACCATTGACTGGATGCTTTTACTCCACATAACGGATTTCATGCCACTTATGATTCGTAGAACAATACCTCGAATTACTTTCCATGGGGGAGCAATCGTTGTTCTCATCCCCGGCTTGATCAAGATGTGTCAATGCTTTTATCGCTGTTAGAAACATCTCCTAGGACACTCTTCCATCATCTGCCGCCATGGGTATTCTTGGTCAGTCCCGTGGGCTGTCATCGATTCATCACTTGACCTTCCCACACCTTTGATTATAACATTCCAAGGCCTCTCCTCAGTTTTATAAGCATTGTATGAATTATTTGCGTTAAGAGCCTCTAACTAGATATGTCGATAAGACACTACCAACTAGAGGAAATGTATGGCATGGCTGTGTGGGACCCACATAACCTGAATTTACTCATCTATGCTTGAGTAAATACCCGCTGACCAGCTTGAACTGCCCGAAACCTTTCCTTTTGGTGTTTAACATCGTCGGAAAAATGTCCATCAATGACCTTAGGTTTTAAGCATATAGTAATCTGGTCGTGAGAGATTGGTATTTAAGATTCAGTACATTAGTAAGAAAAAAATTCAGCTCAATGTAGAACTTTACAACTCATCAACTCATCCACAGAACGAGGTCATTTAAGAAGGGGCAGAGAGAGTCAATACTAATGAACCATTTAGGTAAGGGACGACTCTGAAGAGGGGGCATGTTGGAGCAGTTAAAGGTACCAGCGGGTGTTCGAAAGCGTTTTAAGCGTACGTGAGGGAAACGAATCAAGTAAGGCTCTTTAAGTCCATTAGGTCTAGAACTTGGTGACTATTCCTGGACTATTCTCTATGACCAGAATAGCCCCCGTAAGTAAGAACAATAGATGGGCAGACACCAGAGCGGCTCGCGCATATGACGAGGAAGGGATATCGGTCAGATTGGAAGCTGCTTTGTCCACGTAGGAATGTAAGGAGCGCATAGACAGTTGACCTGACTCGTGTGTTGTTGAGATGTCTACATGAAAATATCCGTCAAACAGTTTCAGCATTTGATACTAAGAAGCATTCTTTGTTCACTGATGAGGGTTACATGCAAGCTCTTGAAAAAATGACATACGAAACTAAAACAAAGCTAAATCGTCGTGAATGCTCAAGAGGGTATCGGTGTAAACGAGCCTCGGTCTCTTCCTCTCCCATTCGGTCCTCCGCGGTACGGGCTTGGAATAAAACCTCGGCCACGTGGCACGAACCCTCTGCCACGGCCTCTGGGAGTCATTATCTCTGCCGCCGGATCCGAGGATACATGGCTCGATGCATTACTGTATCCATTGACCCGACTAGAAGAGGTGGGACTCGTCGGTGTTTGACTTGAACGCCCGCTCCCATTCATACGGGTTTGTGATCCTGAAACAGCTCCACCACCGCGACCACGGGCAGCAATTACGTTGGCAGGAACGGTTGGGTGTCCAGGGTGCCCACCACGTCCATTCACATGATGGCTGCCTCTCGCTCGGTTAGGATTATTCATGATCTGGACATGTCCTGCCGGTCCAGCGTGACTATAATCAAATAATATCAGCTAAATGAAAGATTGTAACAGGGTAGAATCGCGTTTTTCACATTACCTTTGAGGTGCAGGACGGAAACCGGCAGCTCCACGCTGGCCAGGGCCAGGTTGAATCGCGGGATAAGGTCCGTGGCGCGGATGGAACGGTGTGGTGATAGGCGGAGGAGGGGGGGCTTTTGGATTTGTGGATGTGACGAACTGCGGATTCGACAAGTTGAGACATGAATTAAAATCAACGGTCATGCCTCGATATGGCGAACATCTGTCCGAAAGTGAGAGGTTTCAACATCCAGTGCCTTGAAAAGTCAGGCAAACATACCTGTCACCCAGAGTCACACCGGACATGAAGGGTACATCCCAAAGAACATCCATCGACTTCGCATTAATCCCAATGACAAGCCCCTTGACCGATAACGGGACAGCTCCCGAGTCCCTGACCATCGCTACTCGATCTCCCAACCCGAACCTCTGGTTCTGCAGCCGATAGACCGCATGTGCAGGTTTGAGAACCGCTTGCCTCGGAATACCCTTCACAATAGCCTTCTTGAAATCAGAGGGCGACTTGCTCTTCGTTAACGAGTCGGCTAATTGTTCTAGCTCAACGACGGTTTCCTATTTGAGTAAAACCCGTCAACTTCCTGTAATGGCAAGAAGGAAGGAGCAAAAAAGAACATGCACATACCTTGGATAATTGATCACAGAAGAGGGATACGGGTTCAAAGTTTGTTACACCTTTCTGCTTCAGCCAAGCCTTTATCTCTCGAACCCTCTCGTCGGGGTTACTGCTCCCACTGATAACATCCGATGCGAGAGCCATCGCATCGCCGTCCGAATCCAAGCATCTAAAGATCTCAGGAAACGCAGCCTATAAACCAAAAAAAACACTCCAATCAGCCGACTTATCCCAGTGTCCGAACACGCAATAACCGAAGTGTGAAATGGAACGGACCTTGTACTCCCTAAGCAGTTCCATTGCCTTCTCACTATATTCCCAATGTCTACCATCCTTCCTCGTGTAATCCACCACTTTCAATGACTTCGCTTCGAATTTCAAACTCAATCCCAGATTGACCTTTTGTTTATCATGACCTGTCACGACCATGAAACTCGAGGTGATCCTCGACAAGGCCCGCGGAGAGATTCGTAAATTCTCGGCAGCTTTGAACGAAGGAATGTATCTCGATGCCTTCCGATTATTCACAACGGCTTTGAACTTGTCCATTTCCGTTTTCTCCGACGGGAAGAACTAAAAAAAAATAACCAGCGCCAGTGAGCCAAGCATTCTAACGGCTTCAAGTGAACCATAACCGAAACTCACCGCAAGAACAACCGAGAGGCTGGTGTCTGTTGTACCCGTCACCTGAGCTGCCACACCATATGCATGTTCTCCGAGGAAAAACACTTTACTGCCGTCAGGGAACTCAACATTCAGCGGCGGTGGTTCCCTCTCCAAAAACCTCGGATCCTCCGAAACGACTTCACTCAAACACATCTGTAAAGCCTGTTCGATCTCCTTATCCGCATCTTCATAATCCTTAACCAAAGCTCCATTCTCCAACCTCTTTAACCCCTTCAACGGTCTTATATGTAACAAAACCTCAACTTTTCCAGTCAAAACTCCGAACTTCTTAGAATACATCGACTCGATCCGTTCGGCTTTGGTTTGCCAGTGATTTAGACCCTGTAGGACATGCGGATTTGATATCAATTTCGGAGCATTTCCTTGAACAAGAGCGGCTTTTTCATAGCTGAACAACGCGTCGGATAGCGCCACAACCAACCCTTCTTGCAAATACGGCCAACCCATAAAAATCCTCTCCCCAACCATTCTTTTCGCAAGTTCATTCGAATTTGAGCCCTCAAGAGGATTCTCAATCCTAACCACCATCGATTTGTTTTTGGATTCCTGACCATGTACGTTAACACGGTGGAAATCCAAAACAGCGGTATGTGGAAGAGTTTTAAGTGATGGAAAACCAGCTAGAGATTCGATACCCAAAGAGACTCCATCAAGAAGTCCAGGAACGAGGTGAAGACCATCGAGAGTAGGAAGATCAAAATCCTCCATTCTACAATGACACCGCTGGAGGGTCGGGAAGAATCCAGGAAGAGATGAAGGATATACAGTACTTTCGCCCGGATTGTAAATGAATTTAGTACTTGTTCCCCAAGAATTTCGTTTTCGCTCTTCCGAAGTCAATCGATGTTCCCGTGCTGCAACAAACGAACATGAATGAGAAAGAATTCAAGGAAACTAAACCACTTAAACTTACCAGCCATCGCCTTGAGCAACCTTACTTCGTCAATAAACGGAATTTTCACAATCGCCTCCCATTCTGCCTTCTTCCCATTTAAATCCGACTCAAATTCCAGAGGGTAAAAATCCAAGATAGGTGAGTTGGGATCATACATGAGATCCCGATACGGCTCCGGAATGAGTTCCATACTAGCGGAGGGTAGGACACCCATCAACTGTTGGAATGGTTTGAAGGGAGTACCGAGCTCAAAGTCGAAAGTCATCTTGTCGACGTCGCGTAAATCTATAGGGAAGTAAAACCAGTTTATGCTCGGGCAATTTTTGTAGGGCTGAATGCGGCACGTACCTGAGATGCGCGGCGCATAATGATAGTTGTAGAACCAACCCCAAGACGCTACACCACTGTAATAGTAGTGCATAACCCACTGCAGCCCCTCGACATATCTATACATCAAATCACCCATGGCCTTTGGATCGTCATACGAAATCTCCATCTTTCCCTAGACACATCAAACCAGTCAGCTTGAAAAAAAAGCTCTAGTTCTGTTTTTCATCTTTACGTACCTGATAATAACCTCTTTTCCATTCATCCATCTTTTCCCGAATAGACCTCTCATACCGAGCTTCAAACCCGCCATCCGCTTCATCATCAAAAATTGGCGCCTTGTCATACTTGTTCAACACTCTATCAACAGCAATACGGCTTTCTTCATTATCCGCGTCATCATCATCACCACTCGTATCCTCCCAATCACTATCCGGCGGGCCTCCAGAATTCTCCTCAACGACCTCCGCATCCGAACTACTAGTACCATTGGTTTCCTTCTCTTTTCCATTATTTTTAACAACACCATCTTCGTCGTTTTCTTGGACACCAGGTAAAGTCAAAGTAAGAATATTGTTATCATTCTCGTCGAACTCGTCGAATCGTAAACTGAGATGCAACTCATCCGCAAGTCGAGTGACGAAAGCACGTTCACGGGCCGGGAAAGTATTAAGCATCGTAAGTTTTCCCGCTTTAGACAAAGGACCGTTGCGACTAGCAAGAATATATCCTTTGACTTTATCGAAAATATCTCTTTGAGGTTTCGTCAATACTGTAAAATCAGGCAAGCGTGTCAATGCCGGGGGCGAAAAAAAATTGGAACAACGTTTTACCAAGACTAGACCGCTTGCGACCCATTTCCATCTCCTCTACATGTTTTGCTTGTTTGCCTTTGAACCAATTCAAATCAGCGTACTCTTTCTCGAAAATATCCTGTTCCCATCGTGCCATCTCGTCAAGAATGACTTGAAGCCTCTCGACATTGATCACGCCACCCTCATTAATATACCCCTCTAAAACAACGTAAACGCGTGGCGACAGTTGTTGAGGGGTAGGACGTACCAAGGCCAGGCAAAACCTTCTTATACACTTCAAACAACTTCTCCAATCCATTTTCATGGATGTGCAAGTCGGGAAGGTTAGGCAAGAAATCGTTCCCAACGAAAACAGCAAGCAAAATAAAATCATCAATGACACGTTCCAAACTATACCCAAACGGTAATGTTGATTCAATATCTCGGAACTCGAGGTCGAGGTATTCGCGCATCAAACATAGATGGAGTAGATAAAAGTTGACCGACTCCAAACTAGAGATTGAGAGTCAGTATCTGATTTCGAAAAAGAGGTAAAAGAAAAGGCTTTGCCTCGTGTTGTTCTTCTGCTTCGTCTTGGGACCAAACTTGACCTCCTCTCGCAACAAACAAAAATGAGGGTCATGACTCAAAAGTCCCAGCATAATGAGATCGGCATCCAGGCCATATAGACAATGACGAATATTGGGATTGTAATCTGGTTGGGCCCTGGACAACCTGATATATTCCATTATTTTGTGTTCACCTTCCCCTGGTACCTCGTGACCAGACAATACAACTTCAATATCGCGCCAATTGGCATCCTCGGAGATTTTCTTGTTTACAAAATAACGCAACTGTTCCGACAAGCGAGCCATGAAGAGCGTGCCTAGGATTGAACATAGATTTTCAACCAAAGGAAGCATTAGTGGACAACGGAACACGAACCAGGGGTAATACAATTGCTGTCAAAAGCTTTCTCATCAGGTAATTTTTCGCCCTTCCTTTCCGCCTTTTCCCTAATATCTTTCGCTTCCTTTGCAGTCCGGAAACGCCTGCTCCGTTGTTGGTTCATCTTTGCGCGAGGAGCTACGCCATCGACGGCCATAAAGAAGAGTTTTTTCGGCTTGATTTTGCCGAAGAGATGGTCGACATAGGCGAAGATCGAGGTGAATATTTGGTCTTCAGAAAGTCGGAAATGAGCGTCTTCGTCGTTGGGATGAGAACCTAGGGTCGGACTAAGTAAAACGGATCAAATGTTCTCGGAAAGCATACAATTGTGTATGATGCCATTGAAATCAAGGTATAGATTATCTATTTGGCGGAGTCATGAGTGGCACCAGAGTAACAGGCACGGAATTGACACGGACCAAACTCCGGAATCTTGTTCTCTTGGATTAGCTGGGAGGTCAAAGGGTAGCGTTCACTGTTTCAAGTTTCAAATTAGAAATTGGTACCAAACTGAGAGAGACAAGAGCGTACGAAATGTATCGGAAAAACTGCGAAAAAGGCAGGGTGAGCACGGGGGTGTGTGCGCTTATTTGGCGGGGAGACTAACCTTGGGAATACCTGCAAAGGAACACGGCTTAAGGTCAGCAATCCGTGGCGGATAGACCGGCGAACATACCCATTATACTGTACAAGAACAGAAGCCCGTCGTCGCAGAGTCTCAAAGACCAGCCCGTCACGGGACTCGACACGTGGGTAACGCCTGCCTTTTCCGGATCGCCCTATCCGTCTCGGACCTCGAAATACCGTCCGATACGGATTCTCTCACAGAGGTGCATATCAACCTTGATCATGGCTCCCACACCACCCGTGTTCCCTTGGCGCATATGGTAGGCTGTAGACAGACCCTGCATCTATGGCGAAACTAGACCATCGCTCGTCGTATCATTGAGGACATACTGGCCACGTGCAGGGGCGAGTCTCCCGCTATAGACATCCCTCGTTCGGGGGTGTTCAAGCCACAAGCCTTTTGTCTGCCATTGGGCCAGTGTTGTGCCTTGAGAGCCCTAACCGCTGGCGCGATCTTTCGCTAGTTGTCGTTTAACGGCACCTCTCATGATCATGAGTCGTAGAAGCTATCTCGTGGTTTTACGCAAACTCGAACTTAGCACTCCACTCATGAATTGATGAGTAGCCGAACAGAAGTGTAGTCGCATGTACAGGAACCTTGCATTCGTGGCCCACTAGCGCTATTTTCTTGACTTGTTCTGGCATACGGGCTCACGCGGCTTCCACTTTTCACCCAGCAACTCGGATGGCATTTCTCTTTTAACGCGTCTGGCCGCTTTATCGAATACTCAGTGGCCATGGTGGCAATACGTCACGACTAGAGGAATTCGAAAACTAGTAACCGATTGGTCTACCCATGTGGTCTACGATACCAACCTCACATCCCTGCTTCTATCAAGTCCAACCTGATTTCCGTCCTACTGCTGTTCCGTTTCAAGTCAGGAATAATCCGCCAGGGATGGGCGTTACCTACCACATACATCTCCTTCTGGCTTGTCGATCGTCTTCATCCGATCACACAAAGGAGTCCCAAGAGGAGCAATATGAAGCCTCGAACGAGGCAGCCACAGTCCTGGAATGCATAGTAATATCATTAATCACCGGCCAAGTCACTGGTAACCTTAAGACTTTGAATCCCCTCGCCTACGTTGATATCTCCCGACCTCCTCATCCTAATCTCCGTGGCACCTTTCTGGATGTAACTTCGATAATAAGGAAGTTCTCCTCGCCTGTTGACGTTCTTCTGCAAATCCGAGGATAAAACCGGTGATATCAATGGAGCCATTATTGGAGCCATCCAAAGACTTGGATTTTTTTCAACCCTACCACGACCGTATGAGTCTCACACATCCTTGTCTCACAAGGGACAAGTGACGACTAAATTATCCTCGCCGAGCAAAATATCTAATAGTCTACTCCCGCCGCGCCGTATGAGATCCAGTTCCATATTTCACTGTCGCTGCTTTTAAAGCAAGAATAAGGACAAAATGTAACGACAAAATCACCATCGAGCTCCATATCTATTTTATTAATTCCAAATCAAGAATCTTCGGTACCGTAACATCGTACCGAGTTCCGAGGGAGTGACACAGCATTTTGATAGCGTACGCCGTACAGGATATAGTTCAGTCCAAAGATTTTTGGCCACTTGTTTTTTTTTCAAAATTGAGAAGCCATCGATCCTCCTACAGTGGTTCTCGGGCTTCTGAGTAACTTTCATCATATGTTGAGCTCAATTAAGTCGCTTTACGCTGAACCTGCCTTCCCAATTAGAGTATTCTGCTAGTAAAGTTGAAAGTGGGCGGCGTGGCGAAAAACTGCTAAGTTAAGTTAATTAGGAGTAATACCGAACAGTATTGTGCCTGCTGCGTCAGCTGCCGAGTCATCTGCCAAGAACTGCTGAGCTTGCTGGCAGCGAACCGCCGGCTTATGTAATAAGTATCAATCAGGGATAAATCATTCCCAGGTCGTCGATGTGTGACTCCGAAACGTGCAGCATGATCAAACCTCATACCTGCATCATCATAAACGCCTCCAGAAACCAGCCAAAAACCAAACAATCATCTTCGTGTCATCAGACTAAGTTCTTACAAGTTCTTACAAGTTCTTGCCCACGTCTTTTATTCGGAAATAAAGACAAAAGCGGACTTTGAAAGACCGCTGTTCTTAATTTAGGAGCCAATTTAAGCTGACGTTGACTTAAATTTTTTTTTTTTTTTTTTGGAATCAAGATTTATTACGCAGCGCTCGAACACTGTCCATGGTACACTATAACAAGTATACTAATAAATAGTTTCGAAACCAAAAGAAAGGAAATATAGGCGGGGTGGGACCCCGGGCTTCCCGATGTCATCCGACGCCCCGGGAGTTGGAGAGATCTTCGGCTTGGCATGCTGGCTGGGAGAAGAAGAAGGGGAGAAGGGGGCAGGACGCGTGGCCTAGCCACAAGTGACGGTGAAGGTGTAGCGATGGGTTGAATTGAAATTAATAATTTAAGCATTAAGGGGAAAGTGTAGTCCAAATAGGAATATAAACAGAGAGAAGTCGAATTTTTTTTTTGGGGGGGGAGTGGATTCGAGCCTGCTAGAAGGGGGCTGAACCGAAGTACACCCGTCTGTTTTGAATGGGGGGGAGCCGGCTCTTCTGGGTTTGCGCGCTTCGCTGGGAATGCGAAGGCAGTGGGGTTGCGGTCGAGGAACTCAGTGAATCCCTTGAGACCATCACATTCTTCGGGGCGGTAAGCTAGCGTTCGACGCCTGTGAAGAATGTGGATTCTTGTCTGCACCATTTGGTGCTGACGTTGACTTTAGATGCTCGCGAAAGACATTCGTCACCACTTCATTTTTCAAAGTACAATAGTGTCCAGACGAAAGGTCGTCGAGAGCCGAGTCGACCTCACTACGCGGAAACGCAGGAAGGTACTGTAGACGCGAGGTATTTTCGAGAAGAGAGGAAAAGGAAGTAATCTACATGTCATCCCGAAGTGCTAATCGGTAAACCCGACCTCCTCTCATTGAATTTGCTTAGTTTACACATTAGTCAATTCCAGTTACTAATTTTGACTACAAAAGCGCACTGGGAACACGGATTTTAATTATTGTCCTATGGACTGAAGTCCAGCCAAAGTCCACAAAGGTGCAAAGGTACCATTAAAGTGAATAATGTCCGCAACCAAAGCTAATGACATAATTCAAGACGTCAAAGTTGTATTTAAAGAAAATGTAAAATTGCTGATGGATGAGGCCGCGCAACATCTTTTATCATACTACATAAGGAGTACGATATACTCACAGGCATACACGGGCATACCGCCCTTCAACACCCTCTACGTTGTACAAATCCAGCCACTAACGCATATTGCCATCTTAACCTTTTTCGAACCTAAATGCTCCACCGAAATCCCCATTGACAACGCTCAAAATTTTTGCACTTACAACCAAGTTCCGATCCGGAACAGTGACAAGGCGTTTTACTTTCTCATCATCATGGTCATGCCAGTGATCATGCAGCTTTTTGATTTTGGATATGATCGGCGAAAATCGTGAGCACGTGCGTCTTGAGCTTAATGGGGTAACCCACTATTCAGCGCTCAGCGGTTTCGACGGTTTCTTAATTAAGACCGGTACATTCGTACCGGCTTTGAATTCTGAGGAGCCTCAAAGTCAGACAATGTGTAAATCCCGGGCGGTCCCCAAGTAATCAGATCATCAGTCAATTGTGAATATGCTTGGAAGAACTGATTGGAAGTGATGGTCCTTTCGTGAGGGATAAGATCTTGAGCCCGTCGTTAACGGATCCAGCCACTAACGCTTTAGATACTCCAACTTCTCCAGACTTCAAACGGTCGTTATCTCACTCATTTCCACCGACTGCGGAAAGGAGAGAAAACCGACAACGAGTCCGTCATCGTCGTCGTTACGATGCGCTCAGAGAAATTAAGCTCAACATTCTGCCATTGACTGTGTCGGTCCTCATTTCCTCAGATAGAAATCCCAAGTTGGGATTTGAAACATGCAAAAGCAGTACATCTTACACGGACGGTGATTACTACCATTCCTCGAGAGATGGGCATAGAATATAAGTCCGAAGGCTAGGCACGGCCGGTACAGGACGTCGAACTTGCTCAAAACACTCCTTTATGAGCGTTCAGTACATAGTATGGTGTTTGACTCGTCCAGTCCAATTAATATTGGTCTCTACATGTAACTTTCAAAACACCGCATTATCTGACATTGATAGTTATTGCTCAAGACCGTACACTCAGGACGTCTCCAATCCTTTCATCAGCTTCTTTGGCAGTACAGTTCACCAATACCCAAATATTTGGGCCCTTTCCCCTCCTGATTTGAATCTCGAGTGGATTTCATCTCCACTCGTCTCAGAGGCATAAGATTCTCCCGATCGGTAGGACCTAAGTAGACTCATCAGAAATTTGAAGAAGAACGCGTTATGCATACAATACGGTATACCAATCTAAACACTTCTAACCTAAGCTTCAACCGATGCCACACCGACTCTGAAGCGATTACCGGTCGAAATGATTACTACCAAGAGTGATACGCTATGAAGCGACGATTCAAAGAAAACTACCCTCTACCGCGTACTATTATTACTTGTAACAAATATTTCTCGAACTTGTCGGGTTGTCGTTTATGACGACCGCACCCAAATATGACATCTGAATCAAATTGGTAACAGAGTATCGCAACTCTGAGTGTGTCAACATCTTCGCATAGTATACAAGGAAAGACATATATTCACTTACAACAGCCCAAGAACAAATGCAATTGAATATCTGTCTCAAGTCATTAGGTTCATCAGAATCTTCATCATGGTAACATTTCTTCATCAATATGTCCTTATGCTTTAATCCTGACATCTGGACAGGCCCAGCGGTGGCCTAGCCTGATAAAAAATAACTATAAACCAGCTCCCAGTCAATTTCCGGTTAGCAAGCGAAACGTGTCTGCTGTCTACGATTGTTTCAAGAAAAAAGGGCGTTTACTCCATAGTAACACATCAACGTCGCTAATTAGTCGCCTAAGTATACATTGTTCCTTCGTTCCCAGCTCCTACATCTATCGGAGGAGAAATGAAAACATAACAACCATTTAGAGACGTACAGGATATCATAAGGCAACGACCTCCCCGGATGTGTCACTGTTGACGTGGGAAATGATTTTGGGACAATTTCCTGGGCATGAAAGGCACCTAAAGTATATCGCTGCTGACAGCGGCTATTGCCTGGCGCAAGGTGAGGGGGAAAGCCAAGTCTGTAATTCATATAATTCATACGCTTTGACCTATACATTGTGGCATTTCCTGTAAATACTTTCATATTGATGCGAGGATGCCCGAATACAGCAAATGCCAATAATGTCATGAACTCGAGCATATTGCGAACATGCAGAGTCAAAGTTGGATCCCATTAACCTCCCCTCCTGTGAAGACTTTGACCGTCATCAGTCATACCCTGTGAACCTTCGCTCGTCGTTATACAGTGGTATATGACTCTAATATATGATGACTCTAATATATTGGTACACATCAAATATGGGTTTATTATATCCCGTTCAGCCGTGCTCACATCAAGGAGATATGACGATATAGTTTCCATAGCCATCACGATTACCAAGAGGATCATTACTGACCCTTGAAAGCGATACGGACGTCAAGGGGTAGAAGGATAGCTTAAGGGCTAATGCACCATATACGTACATCAAATTTATATAGTAGTGTATGAAATACGAAACTTTTTAACGTATTTTCAGCATCAGCGAAAAGGGATTCAAAATAGAAGGGCTTGGAAGGGCTTAGACCGGTACCGCAAGGCATAAGGTCACATTATATGCCAATAGTTAGAGATTGTGGTGGAACCAGTTCCATAACAAGGTCTCTAAGCCCTTGTATTTTCAAGACGTTTTTGGCGAAGTCGAATGCCAATAAGTAACGTGAGTATTTCTCGGTGCATTGTAATTCCTCGGGAGAAAACGAATCACGTTTATACACAGAAATGCACCCTGAAGATACGAGAACATTCCGTCTTTGAGTATTCCTATTGCCGCGGAGCGATATCTTGAAACATTGGAGTTTATGTGTATGGTATGATACTATTAATGCACCTGCAAAAGTAGCCAAAATCCTCGGATGACCACATAGTCCATCAAGTAAGTGTCACATTCCATCCATATCAGATCAAAGTTTTATGGACTTCGCGGAGCTGGATTTTTATTTTCAAGATTCGCCACAAATCTGATTTTGCAAAGAATAATGGATTCATGAACGATTGCGTTATATCAAAATGATATTTTGTACAGCACCCTTTATCGGGAATACGCCGTTGTCCGAAATTCTGATGATCTTAAGAACCAAAACATAGAACTGATCGTCTTCCTAGCTCAAAAAGAACGTTTACCAGGGGAGATAATCCGGGACAAAAGAGTGGAGTCGACTAGGCACACCTGTTATCCTAATAACGATTTAAAAGGCCCAAGAGAAGGGAGCTCGTGATGTCAGACCATTTAACAACGTTGCCTCGGGCGATGCGATACCTCCATAGACGCCCGAAAGGGTCCATCTAATAGAATTTCTGATGCCAACAAATCCTCCCCTGTATTCCTATCTCTTTCTCTTTGGCAAGGAAGACCATGGTCAGATGAATTGGAGCTGAAGACACATTCCGTTTTCGTAAGTAAACAGCGATCATGAAGATGTCCCTTCAGTTCGTAACAATTAGTCTTTATCTCCTCTAAATGACTAACCTACACGAAATTGGCAACTCCGCTAGTCACTTTCGTCACACATCAAAAACCATTTCGGTTTCATCTCACCACACCCCCATATCAACATCGCTTCCTGCGAGTTGTCCGGATCCTTCAATCACCGTCCTAAAGCCATTCTACAGTCTGATGGTAGCGCATGAGCCCATCAATATCAGATGCACAAAGAAAAAGGGATCCCTCACCGCGGGAGGTTTTGATGAGATATCGTAAGTCACCCGATTTATACCCGCCACTTCGTTCGTTATGCGCGAAGATATACGCCTGAGGACTTCAGGAGGGAAAACGTACCTAGAAAAAACAATCAGGGTGGATGAAGGTCTACCAAGGACCCTGGTCATGAAAAATAAGAGCCTTACCAATCGGCGGTCATGAAGTCTTCAGACTGAACAGCACGTAGAGCAATAACCTAAGAAAGGGAAAAGGGTATACATTATACTCCTCAGGTAGCTAGAAAAGTCTCCCACCTGCTCATAAGTTCTTTGATCGCCCATAACGCCCACAGCTTTTACTGGTAATAAAACCGCGAAAGCTTGAGAGATATCATTGTAAAGTCCAGCTTTCCGGATTTCTTCGATATAGATGCTATCCGCATGTTGAAGAATTTTAACCTGTTCACGAGTGACGGCTCCCAGAATACGAATGGCGAGCCCAGGTCCGGGAAATGGGTGTCTTTGTACTAGCGTAGCAGGTATTGAAAGGAGTCGCCCTAAAGCGCGAACTTCATCTAGAATATGAAAAAAGGTCAATTTGGGCTCTTTGGAACGAATTCCTGGAGTTTGGTATTCAATATCTTTTTGGCGTGACTTACCTTTGAATAACTCCCGAAGAGGTTCGATCAATTTTAGTTTCATGTCCTTCAGAAGTCCACCGACATTGTGATGTGTTTTGATTGTAGCACTGGGACCCTTGAAGCTGATGCTTTCAATGACATCTGGATAGAGTGTACCCTGAAGTAGCCACTCCACATGTCCTTTCTTGGAGCCCTCATTTCCACCCCCTTGCTTTTCTTCATTCTCCGCGGCCGACTCAATGAAAGTAGCTTGTTCTTCAAACACGTTGATGAACGTATTTCCAATAATCTTTCGCTTTCTTTCGGGATCTTCAACGCCCTCTAGACGAGAAAGGAAAAGTTCTGATGCATCGACGATGGTTAAGTTTACACCGAGGTTTTTTTTTAGCATGTCGTGAACTTGTTCGGCTTCATTCATTCGCAAAACGCCATTGTCAACCATAATGGCATGGAACCTGTATGGGGAAACCCATGTATGAGTATGGTCCCTCCTGAGAGCTCATTGCACCCTATGACGTACCGGTCACCGATGGCTTCGTGCATCAACTTTGCGGCGACGGTACTATCGACCCCACCACTGACAGCTCCAATGACCCTGCCCTTTGGACCACAAATATCTCTAATTCGCGCGATCTCTTTTCCAATAAACTCTTCCTATAGATCAAGTAATGACGTAATCCATAATCAGTGTCCGTACCAGCGGGAGCGAAGTAGAAAGAAATACATACCATTGTCCAATTTGGTCGACATTTGCAGATGTCGAGGATGAAACGACTGATGACCTCTTTTCCTCGAGGAGAGTGCGTGACTTCTGGATGAAATTGGATGCCGTAATAGGGTTTGGAATCATGAGCGATAGCGGCATAGGGCGCGGAATTAGTATGTCCGATAACATGGAAATTCTTTGGTAAAGCAGACAGCTGATCGCCATGGGACATCCAAACCTGATCAAGAAAAGAACGAAATCCTAACATGTGAGCGCCAATCCACTGTGTCTCTGCGAGCCAGGGTCCAATGACGTACTTGCATTTGGTTCCCAAGTCCCTTGAACAAAGTGTCAGCAGCTTCTTCTCCGCCGATTTTATTTATTTCGATTTCAGCGAAACCATATTCCCTGTGGTCGCATTTCGTGACAGTGCCGCCCATGTTCCATGCCATTTCCTGATCGTTATAAAAGGTTAATGGATGTCAAGGACTGCGACGCATGTATACCTGCAGGCCGTAGCAGATGCCTAGAACGGGCACGCCCGCCTCGAAGACGGCGGGGTCGACATGAGGTGCGTCCTTGTCATAGACCGAATAGGGCGACCCTGAAAGAATGATCCCTGGGACACAGTCAGTACCTGCTGAGATATGGGGGAGATCACAAGTGGAAGGGACCTTTAGGTTTGAAATTGACCTCCGAGAGTTTTGTGGTGCACGGCAGGAGTTCAGCATAGACATGATGTTCTCTGCACCTGCGGGTGATCAAATGACTGTACTGTTGATCATCATTAAAGTATTGACGCTTCCGAGACGGATATCCTGCGCACCTGAGATCCGAAGTCAAGGATGAGAATTGTCTCGAACTGGTCGTGGATTTCAGCCATCCTTGCTACTTACCTGGATTCCGAAATTGCAAAGGCGATCAGTTTTGACATCACGTGCAGATATGTTTGTGATATGTTTGTTATGTTTGTTCTGCGGCGACCCCGTCCTCTGTCATCATATGCTGCTCTCGTCCGTCGAATGGCGGGATCTTCTTCACTTGGTGACTGGTGTCAACGTAACTTGGAAAAGTATGACGCCATTGCCCGAGCGGGGACGGATCCGTTTGATCTGCTATAGTTCCGCTCTCAGCGGTCTGATGTTCTGCTCTATTATGACGTTTGCTAGCAACCTATGACCTCAGTGCTAATATTGACTACGCTGTCCCGTCGCCGTCACCTCTATGTTCTACTTGTCTCGATGCCATAAGCTGCAATGATTTACAGGGTAGCCTTCTTGCACAGACCGGCATCTCACGTCTACATCCATTCTAAAGTTGCCTCAGAGCACTCATCCCTTGGAAGCTCTCTTATGACGGCGATATCTGTCACATATACTCACGCCATCTTTCACCTATTCGAGCGTCTCCCTTTGGACGAAACCGGGCGTTCCGTCGTTGCGCAAGAAATGGAACAATGTCTACATCACACGACATTTCGTCCCCACTCCAGGAGCATGACTGCCAAATGGCAGTTCTCGGAAACAATTCCACTCAAATTAAGCACACCAGACTTCTCATCCAAGAAAAGAAGAGCAAATGGTTTTCTAGCGCAATGTCAGGGAATAACCGTCTACCGCATGGGAACCCTCCTATCGCCTCCGACCACCAATCCCCATTTCCGATACAAGCCAAGCAAACTTGGTTTCATTTCTCGTTTCACAAGATTCTCATGTAACTTGCTATCACATGAAGTCTACTAACCGAATCTCCTTCAAAGCCAACCCAGCCTTCGCGAGGCATGCCGCTCGCAAGCGCTTCCGCTGATAGCGGCGGTCGATCTCCCTATCGTTTCCCATCCGTCACTAATCCCATCAACACGTTTACATAAACATATATATTCTACCCTCGAAAATCGAGGATCAGATATCCCTCGCGTCGGTTAATCTCGACTATCACGAAATTCTAAACTGGTGGGATCTCAGTTCTATGAAGTGACTATATCTGGAGTCATGGCAATATTACTATTACCCGGAGGAGTCTCCTCTGCCCAACACGTCTGATTTGGTCACCAACCATACAGCC
Organism: Agaricus sinodeliciosus; assembly: GCA_022315185.1. NCBI lineage: Eukaryota > Fungi > Basidiomycota > Agaricomycetes > Agaricales > Agaricaceae > Agaricus > Agaricus sinodeliciosus. The sequence goes on from JAHTMV010000039.1 coordinate 109,924, forward strand.
GGATGCTATTTGGAGGTTAGATCTCACATGTGCCTAATTTTTCAGCAACTATTATGGTTATGCAGGAACCTCTTTTAGTCTAATGTCCGGCTAAGCACTTCATTTGTGGAGCCATAATTGTTACGGCAACTAAAAGATACCCTCTTGTTGGGATGATGACTTGCTTTTTTCGTCCCCATTGAGGACAGCAAGGGGCTTCAATGATTTCGTACCTGTATGTGCGTCATAGTTCCCCAATGAATCCAACTGGTCTTTTTCGCAAGTTTTCGACTTTCCGCTGTCCAGAGGGGGCATGGTTTCAGACATGCTACTGCCAAAAGACCGACAACGTTGAATCGCTCAAGCGATATTACAGCCAACTTCCCACCAACCCTGTTTGAGCTATGCGACGAGTACCGGAAACCACGACACATCAAAGAACCTTCCTCTCGCCTAACACTGCGAACAAACACCATCAAAAGGAGGGCGAAATTTGGACTTGTGCCATATGGATGCATACTTTTCCTTGCGTGAAGCGATATTCGGCACTTGACAAGAAACCCTTATGTCCTCCAGTCAACGATCAACGAAGTTTCATGTCAATATACGCGTAGCGCTTATGTCCCGGAAGTCCATAAACAACACACCCTCACCCCAACGTCGACCTTCCTCCCCCAATTTCCCAAGGTCTTGGCAAAACGGAGATACTGCTAAATAGATAAGTAGCATGTCCGGGAATTACATGATCGCAATCATTAATTAACCGAATACTCAGGGTACGGCCATCCCTCACATGCCCATCTAAGTGCTTGCTTTTTTAGTCTAGGCGTTTTTTTTTTGTTAAAGGCACGGAATATAGATGTGCAGGCCCTAATGAGAAAAAAGGAATCACGAAAACAATGCCGTTTGCTCACCGGATCCTGCATGCCTCCTTCATGCGTGGCGGAAGGTGCCACAGTTATGAGTGGCCTAAGATCAATTTGTTGTGCTACATTTCATTTTGAACCTTCTTTCCATTACTCGCTTGAAGAGCTGTCTACATCTAGTTGTTGAGAGACTTCTTGCACCAATCAATGATCAAAAACAGTAGATGGGTGTTTCGGTTGTGATTCCATTCGCGCGTTCTTCGTTAGCACTGCAAGGGTTTTCTTTTTGGAGATGGGTCGATAGCCGAAGTGTTAACTGGAAAGTAGCCAGGGAAATGGAACTTCTTGGTGTTGCCCCTTGCAATTTCGCGTATACGGATCCTTTTTTTGTTTTCTCTTCCACTTCTGCATTTTTTTAAGTTCCCGGATTGAGCGGACTTTGAGTCTTGTATAGTGCTCACAAGCGGGACACGTGCTGAAAAACATATGGCCTTATTACGAACAGCAGGAATTACGAAGAGGAGAGTGACATAAGTGGGTGCCAAAAGTAATGGATTGACGGTAAGACTACTGACTTGCTGCAAGGTCACCTTGAATTTGGATCAAACGATTTAACCGTGGGAGACAATTTCTTGATACGATCGATCAACAGACAAAGCTCCGATCAATTAAAAAAAGAGAAACCTCCGTCTTCATCGTTTCAGACAGACTGTTTTGTCCCATACATAGGATGTGAAGATCATGGGAACGAGGAAAGACATTCTTAAAGCTCGGTTATTGGTCGCCTACCCTGTAACGAAGAAAGATCGATCGCAAGCCAGAACGAGCGATTAACGACGCGCTAAGAAGATATTATCCCGCGCCAGTCGCGCAACAAAACGTTCGCTTAAGGAGCGCGCAGAGTTACAGACCAAAACTTAGAACAGTTGCATTGTGACATCGCTTATTACGTTCTGCTCTCTCTTCTCAATTCTTGAACTCGCGTAGTCGAGAAGTTATGAAATTCTAATACTGTGAGAACGTCGGAACTGAAAGATTGAACTGTTTAGAGGTCGGGTAATACAAGAATTTCACCGTACTTCTCGCTCTCTCAAATACATTACATCACTTAGTGGCAAGAATTGAGCAGAAAATATAGCGAATATGATATGCTCGAGTCTATGACGAGTCTGTTCTACAATCTAATACCAAAGTTGGGAAAAGAAAGTCACCAGACAATCATCTGATCATGGCGAGAATGGATTCGAACGGTTTCTATTCATACAGCTGAGAGACAGAATGACTGTGTCGATAAGCCTTCGAAGATAGGAATGAAGAATACCTCTTCCCGAGGCGCTGATAGTGTGGCGGAAAGCATCCGTCCACAGGGTCCTCCTAAAGGACTACTAATAACAAACATGTTCTCTTGTAGGACTTCTAATGCGTTTACCACAAAGGGTAGAGCGGCTCGACACCTTGCTTGATCGATTATCCGTGCGATACAACACCAATGTTTCGGGAAACGCCTTTTCTCGACTAATAGCAACCGCTTATCAGGAGAGGGAAGCCGTCGGCGGTATTGAAATCCCAAGAAATTATTCTTCTAGAGCTCACGTTACGGCCGCCATGAGGACAAACTCACACTGGATGTTGGAAAGGGAATGTCAGCATCACGCAGTCATAAGGATGTCACCATACACATGTCACTACGGAAAAGGAAAGCGTAAGCGTAATTATAAGCCGCTACATACTACGTCGTGGCTGTGCTTGTATGATCTGCCTCCCTTGTGTTTCCCCCTCCTCCGCCGGTTGCGACTCTGACTCAGGGCGGCCATGGTGCGTATTACACTTGCGTTGTTGTTGGAAAGCTAATACACAATGAAGTGAAAGAGTGTTACAGGTGCGTTGGCACAAGAAGCTGGGCCTTCTTTGACACAAGTCGTTAGAAACGATTCAGTACAGCCCATCAACGCTCATTCCGAGGGGCACGAAGCGAGAATAAAAGATAAAATAAAAAATGATTTATAAAAAAGGCGTGACATGTTAGACTGCGCACACAAGCGTCGTAGGCGAGCGGTTGAGTTTGAGTTTGAAATGGATATGGGCTAGCCTACGGTCGACTATCAAGTCGACAAGCGAGCGAGCGAATGGGTGATACACGCTTGTCAGGATGTATCCATTGTGTCTGGGCATCATGCGTTACAGTAAGCGAATTAATGCCGCCACAGCCATTTGGGGAGAGTTTCCTAATTTTGGTGCCGAGGACCACGAGAATGCCGGATTTGGAGATCAGGGGAAAAACCGGAAATTGAGAAATTGGGCGGAAAAAAGGGGGGGAGAGTACGGTGACCTTGACTCATGTGCCCTTCCCCACAAACGACGGCGAGGAGCCGTGGGCTAGGGACCTTGCAGCAGCTGAATGGGCGTGCAGCAATGGACCGCATGCGATGACGATGCTCCTTTAGGACGGCCAGAAATATTCAGACGGCATTGCCCATCGGAATATACATAAGCATAGTAGATCTCTCCTGGATCTCGATCTGGAATCGCCGAGCGTGATCCCGATCTGATACTGGGTGAGAAATTCCAATTCAGGGCCCACTACCAATCCCGGCAACCTTCAATGGTCCCTCCAGGAATAAAACCGGCTGTCTAGCATCCCTCGATTAGCTTAAAACCTCCTTCAGGTTCTCTGCCCAACAACTGCCCATCTCCTCACTCTCACCTCAACCATGCTCTGCAGAGAACGCCGATCCTGGACTGCCAAGGAAGATCAACTGCTTCGTGAAGCTGTCGCGAAGGGTGTGTACATACTATATCGCCCTTCCTCGCCACCTCATTGCTCACATCCCATATAGAGGATCCCGAAAACCCAAATCCCTCCAAGTGGCATGCTATCGCCAAACATGTCCCAAACAGAACCAACAAAGACTGCCGCAAGCGCTGGTTTGCCAAGATGGCCTCTGATGTCGTCAAGGGTGGCTGGGCCCCAGAGGAAGACGAACGTCTTGTCAAGGGAATCGAACGATATGGAACAAGGTATGCACGACGTCACCTGATAAGATCATAGTTGCTAACCTGCGACAATAGATGGTCTCTTGTTGCCTCTGTCGTGCAAACAAGGAACAGTGATCGTAGGTTGCCTTCCAATCGTCCCCCTCATCTATCGCTAATCTTCTCTTCAAGAATGCGCAAAGCGCTGGACAGACACCCTCAATCCTGCTATAGACAGGACAACATGGACTCCTGAAGCTGTAAGCTCATCACGCTTCCTTCCTTGGTCCATTTGCTGACCATCGACTACAGGATGAGCTACTCCTTCGGGCTGTCAATGAACATGGAAAGGTCTGGACGAAGATCGTCAAAACATACTTCCCCGGACGAACGGGACTGTCCGCAAAGAACAGGTAATGTTCCTGGCTGCTCGATCATGGGCAATATCCTTATATGGTCCCCGTCGCAGATACAACAGTATCACCAGGTTCAACGCCGATCCCTCCCGTGCACGCCCCAGGAGGAAATCACCAGAGAATGCCCGCTATTCTTCAGAGAGAAGAACAGAGAGCACCTCTTCTTCATCAAGCGCATCTCCCGCCACCCCGTCCTCCCCACTGCCCCGGCTGATGCAATCTCCCTTTCTCTCGGAGAACTCTATCAGCTACGAATACGATTCAGTATCTTGGTCATCGTCATCACCCACCGGCTCCGATGACTGTTCGATGTTCAACTCCCCAGTCGACATGTCTAGTCTGCTGAGCGACGGCAGTTCATCTCTCCCTGCTTCTCCTACCACCACCGATGCCTCGTATCAAGGGATTGACATTTCGGTCAATCAAACCCTTGGTGGTCTCACGGAGTCTCCCCAATTGGTCTATGCCGACCCTTCCGCGCTACCAAACGAGACTATGTATAACAAGTCTTTTGTTAGCGGTCAAGGCAACGATTCCCCCCTCGTCTACACGGGGAGCGCTCAGGAGCTCTATTCAAACTATTCGTCCCACTACCCTTCCGTATATCCGAATGATCTCGCGAACCAATTATCCGTATTTGAGAACCTTCCCAACAACGTCGATCCGTTGATCGGATTGGGTTGGGATGCCGCGACCTCTCCACTTGATACCAAAGCGTACAACAATGGTTTCAAGCTGCCTTCGCAGAATGAGCTCGCTGTGAGTACCTCTCTCTCTAATGCCACCAACCACGTCTCATATATTGTTTCTATAGTACATTTTCTAGACTTATGATGACCTTTTCGTTCCATGATGATGCATTGCATGTAGATTAGATTGTATGTCCCCCCTCCTTCTTAAAATTCGGCTTCCTTTCCGAAATGGCATGAGACGTATAATTATGTACTAGAATTCTCGCCCTCTTTTTTTGAATATTTTATGCACAATTTATATGTACAATAGTAGCATTCGATCACCAATGTATCTTCCTTCGCACGTTCAACAGAATATGGACATTCTTGCCTCATGGTGTGAGAAAGGCCCTTGGGTGTGATGATCATAAATGTGACCATGGACCCTGGCATGTTCTGACGCCAACGATGGACATCGCAGTCCGCCGAAGGTTCCTCCGCTCAGAATCCTACGACATTCCCCTCCCTCAATGAACCCCTTATGCACCCCTGAATGTTATGATATCATCCTTGCGAATTACCCAGTTGTATATATGTCCGATTGGTCTGTCATACTTCCATGGGAAATGGCGTAGTGGCATCTGCGAGTCAGAATAAGAACGGCTTTATGACGTTGAGAGAAGTCGACCAGTTTGAATTAGGGGGCTGAGGAGCTGAAATTGAAAGACAAAGGGTTCTGTTTACTTGTTAGAGAAGGAAACAATGATTTCAATTCTAGCCTGGAACTTTCCTCTCTCCTCCAGGCCCTCTCTTATTTTGTATATCACTTAATCTGGACAGGACCCTTGGTACATATCTGGTACGGTTACCAATAAGAGTCCGAGGGCTCGGAATCCAAAGAAAGGTTCCGACATTCATGAGAACTGCAAGTATAACACCTATCCCATCTGTCTTCTTCACAACAAATGACGACAAAGTGTGATGTATGTCATATTTTTGGTTCTCTTTTTCCCCCGGACTATTTCGGTAATGGTCCACGGAACCCGCCCTTGGTACACATCCCATCATTTGGAGTCTAGTACATAGGGTTCATTTAATCGTACTGGTTACTGTATCCCCTTCAAATTGAAACCTCTCTGCTACCCCTTAGAAGCAAACCCTTATGAGAGATTATTAGGAACTGTTCCTCCAACTTTTGATGTGGCGACTGTAGTATGCAGTGTCTTCCGCGGCAATATATGTACTTGTAATCTAGTAATCTAAATCTCCGTGGTCCATCCTCTTAATCCCGACATAGCAAAAAGTTGGACTGCTGGGATCATATCAGTCTAGTATATCCTAACAATGGACATCAACACACCATTCATCCATGGACTTCACACTTCCAAAATGTCTCGTCTTGGCGGCACCGCGGTCTTGCCGGTTATACGATAAATCATGTAACCCTCGTTGCTCTAATTTCCGTGGGAGAAAAACATGCAACCGCGGCTTACCTCGCGCAAGCGATGTCACTAATCAATCGATCATGATGCATTGATGCCTCGTTAAAGTAAAAAGCGCCAATGCAGCAACATGACTTGTTGACATTCCAGTAGTTTTACAATCCTGATAAACTGAAAAAACTTTGTTTTTCAGGATCAGCAATATCGGTGATCGGAACTCGTAAATCCAGCGGATGAATGAAAATTGGAGCAGATATCGACCTTTGTCTTTTCCGAGGTCCTCTCACGGTTACTGAATGGACGATAAAACACGTTCATGCTCCTTGTCCAAAAACGTTCTTTGTAATAAAGAAATACATGTGTGATGCGCGTCGTCGTGAGGAACATAAACAAAAAGTTCAACAAATTCATTGTTTTGTGAAAGGGACAATAACAGGTAGGGACGCCCTCGGAGGGTTGTTAATGTGATTTAGGCTTGAACCCGACATTTGGCTAACGCGACAATCGATCAAAAGAGTTTGTTGTTAAGCTAAAACAAGCTCCGATAATCCGGAAAAGTCGCAAGTACTACATATTTGGTAAGAAAATATGTATGCACCCCAACCCACTCGACGTGTGGACCTCGTGGGGGAGCAGGAGAGCCAAAATGATAAGGGGAACTTCGGGCATAATGACAGATGATTAGCGAAGGTTCACGTGTAGGATCATTAGAGATTCAATGTATGTTGGAAGTCAATTTCTGGCGCGAATGTAATCAAGGCGGAAAAACCGGTATCAATCGTGAGTTGGAAATACGCGTTGCTTGTAAAGCAAACCTTGTCGAATGGACTTGGTCGGTCCCGATTATTAAGCGCTCACTCACTTTTTGTGTGTGCTTTGATAATATGTCGACCTACATTGATGGAAGTGTTTTGCAAATGTCCGAGCTATACCACTTTGTGGTAGAGAGACCGCTGCGCAGAACGGTACTAGAGGCCTGAAGTCGGCAAACGCACTGAAATGGTCAGAACGTCCTTGGTAACGCCACTAAGAAGCATTCTATGACGATATCATCCGAGTCGGCGATGAGAACATATAAAACGGGTTCTTTGGAATAGTCTATCGCAGTCATCTTGTCATTTTAAGGTGTGATCAGTGTCCGAAGCTATTCATGTCTCGTGTGTTCATTTCGTCTAAAATTCCCAAGGGTGCCACTGTAAGCATTGCACGCTCTTTGAATGGATAGAAGCAGAAGGTGGAACTCAGGAGGAACTGCGGGGTTATTTTTCCTCCTGATGGGCCTAGGCGCTGACGTCAGATCATTGATTTGATCATATCTCTACTTACTACATCAACATTGAGTCACTGAATTCTTCCACATCCAACTGTACATTCATCACCATAGTCATTCTTCATTGCGATCATGGAATATAACGTTCCAGTGCTGTTGGAATTGCCAGGAGAGAACGCTTCTCTGAAACTGGAGGTACGGATCAACTCATTCAACAGCAGCGCAATCAAGTTATTTCGCGATCAATGAATTGATCATCTTCATTAGATCCTGCCTCGAGGCCTCACCATTCACAGATTGCTCGTTCAAAACGATGGCCGTGTGAGCCCTAAAAGATCATTGGTATTGTGATTGATTATCCTCAAGGCTGTTTAGGAAAATGACATCGTCATCGGGCCTGAGAAGCCCGAAGGCCATATCACCCAGAAATATACTAACAGCATTGTAGGGCGATATGCCAATCGCATTCCAGTTGGGAAACATGTTCTTAATCGGAAAGGCATTCAAAGCGAATTCGAAGCCAAAGCTAATGGTATGTTTTTGTGACCATCTTATCGGATGATATCTTTAACGCTAATGGAACAAAAGAGAACCCACAAGTATCTTTGCATGGTGGACCAACGGGATTTGATTCAGTTGTGTGGACCGTCCTGGGAACGGAAGAAACGCCCCAATTGTTTTCTAACACTGAGGTAGAACGTATCCATGCCCTTCCTGCCAAAACGTTTGCGTTGTTCCGTTTGATCTCTCCAGATGGTGACCAAGGATACCCTGGTGAACTCTTAACAGAGGTTTTGATTGCCCTGGTTCCTTCAACGACTGGACATAACTCTGTTACGAAACTCGGCCATGTTGTTATTGTCTATAGATCTAAACTCACCGATCAAAACAAGAGCGTTACACCTGTCAACTTGACACAGGTGATGTTCTACATACTATCGCTCATGAGCACAACCTGATACGAGAGTTAATAGCATTGGGGTTTCAATATGAATGCAAGTTTAAGTGATCGTCTCAGTCCAGAGACAGCCAGCATCAAGGATCATATCCTAAGGATCGGGGTTCGTACTTGATAGGGAAGACTGTAAGATTCTGCTTCTTATTCTTTTACTAGGCGGACAGTATTGCGAAACTTGGTGACCTTGCTCTACCAACGGGTGGCTATACGCCTGTTTCATCCGTGCCTGTCTATGACTTCCGGAAATCGAAGGAGATCGGGAAAGATTTCCCTGAAGGAGGCTATGGTACGCCAGAGACTCTATGTCTCTGTTAAACCTGTGCTGATTCTATATAAGACGACTATTTCCGTCTCAACAGCTCTTTCATATACGCCACGCCTACATACATACGACTTTCTGACTTGGACACCTGGAATTCATTGGATGCCATCCTAGCGCAGGCTCCTCTCAATGCCGCTTCGGCTGTGCAGCTTTCCTCTGAAAAAACGCGTATAGTACTTGATTTCTTCTCAAACCGTGAGTAGCATTGTAGTTTACGCCCCAGACCCACTCTTGATCTTATCAATATATCTTATCTAGAACGTGGTGTCATGTTCTATTCAAATAATCTAGCCGATCCCGCGAAGGGTGCAAGGAAGCTCATTCATGGAGGTTCCGGAATCAGCGGTCGCGGCGATTCCTACGGTCCTGGAAGTATGTGATTTGTATTTGTATATTCATTAAAGCAATGCATTAACGAGATCCATGCCAGCCGCGGTGTTCCTTGAATTCCACGATGTAAGTCATTTTTGGTATGACCCTCCACTCTGGCTGAATCATCGGATTTCCACATGATAGCCCTTAGCAGCATTCCTGCAGCCTGAGAACAGGGATGCGGACGATACGATGATTACTTCCGAGGAACTGTATAACAACTTTGTTCGCTTGGAGATAGGGTTCATGAACGCATGAAGAAGGCCGTGTGATCATGAATTTGATCAAGGGACTTCCTAACAGGGAGACCATATTTCAGGAGATGTCTATAGCTTTCCTACAATTGAGGCTACTTACTGGTCATTGTCTACGATCATGATTAAGCATGTCGTGTGTTGACCGATATGAACCGAATAGTTGAGTGGAGATAACGCTACCCGAAAGCACTTTGAATTATCAGATTTAAGCGAAGATACTCTCTCATCCACCCTATAAATTAGGTGTGTATCCGAGGATGGCCGTCGTATAGGATGTCCGGTGTCAAAGAGGTTTCGACCGAGCCATCATCTGAAGAAGATTGTGGGTCAAGAATGGACATATATCTATTTATCAGTCAGCGCTTGGCTGGAGCTAGAATTCTATGTACTCATGTGATGGAAAAGTAGTGGATAGATAGATAATTCGAGACGATAATTTAGCCTAGTATAAGCGAAGTGAACAGTTATCAGGGGTTACTCGCAGGCTGAGTTCCATTGAGTGCATTGTGATGGTAAAGAATAGCAACTTCAAGCGAGCAGGTTAGAGTTGTCAGTCCGAGGACTCCCACAAGCCATTGGAAGAGCTGCATTGGGATGTTGTCGCTTCCGTTCTTATCTTGCTTCGGCTCGTGTACTAATAATATGTTTATATCCAATACTATTGGCAAATACGGACAAATATAGCAATAACATTGGCCGGGGGTGATGATCGTGCTCGTCGACGTCGAGACTCTTGCAAGACACTCCCCAAAATCCGCCCAGTGAGCAGTCCAATCTCTTCCTAGGACCAGTTCATGCCAGAATGCCCCATTTTGTATTGTTTAGGCGACGAGATTGGGCTGGATTGGTCCTTGGATCTTGTGATGACAAGTACTGACATAGAAAATATCAGCTCGGAACTTTCGTGCGACTCGATTTATCGCAGTATGTCCAGCCTTTGGATCCTCGAAACATTGAATACAGATCGCAACCAATAGCCTTGAACCGATAAAACCGCTTGCCCAATATGCTGATCTCAAAACAGAACAGGCGTATCATCTACGAAAACCTTTTCAAGGGTACGTTTCCATAAACGAAATGTATAACCGCTCTTTTCGTTAATTCAAATTTGTCACAGAGGGTGTCCTTGTAGCAAAGAAAGACTTCAACGCGCCCAAACACGAAGATCTCGATGTTCCTAACCTTGAGGTGATCAAGGCCATGCAAAGCCTTACCTCCAGGGGTCTGGTCAAGATGCAATTCTCATGGCAGTGGTTCTATTATGTATTGACTCCTGAAGGTGTCGAATACCTCCGTGAATGGTGCGTGACCAACAATATTTTGCGACGATCATGGTCCTCATTCATAGAAAGGCTTCACCTACCGGCAGAAATTGTTCCCGCCACTTACAAAAAGGCGGCTCGCCCATCTCGCCCAGCTGGCATCCGTTCTGGAGGTGAGGGTGCCTACCGCCCACCTCGAGGTGACCGGGATGACTACCGTAAGAAGGAGGGTGCCCCTGAAGGTTTCAGCCAGAAGACACAGTATGCTGGAGTTGGTCGGGGCGGACCTAGGGAGTAAATTTTGCATGCCAGTCCATTTGATTAATTTCCACGAGTATGTAGTATGCACATGCTTCCCAACCATGGTACCCTTTCACTTCCTTTTTGATATGTCACAGTTCAACGCCCTATATCCAATATTATAGGCTTGTGGCGGGATGACGAGGGGTCTTGCTATTAATCCCCATATTTTTAGAAACAAGACCTGAAAGTCCCTGCCGTTCATCTTGTCCTCTTCAAATCATGACGCTCAATTAATCTCATCAGACTGACAGGCAGACGCCCTGGACTTATTCTCGTCCTCCGACGCGGGGAAGTTTCAACAGACGTGATTGCGCCATATTTATGAGCGGCTGGCGTGCCTCTAATGTTCGCTCTGTCAAGGTTTTCCACCGATGATGCGGATGATCGGTTCTCGCATTCATAGTATTTCATGGGCAGTGTTGAATTGTTCAGATGATGAGTTCGTAGTGTCATTCGACATTTCAAGATATAATAATCCAACAATAGGCTACCACATTGCAGTACTACAATAAAGTTTAGAGGCGAGACGAATGATATAGAATGGGGAACCGTAAACTTTTAAACCGCCGCAGTCAACCGACAAAAAAAAAACAAGCAAAAGAAAGAAAGAAAAAAGCCCGCCAAGTTGGACATTACGTCGACATCCTATTTACATCTTTGCAGGTTTATCAACATTCTAGAAGTGCTTTTACGGGATTGATTTTGAATGTCTTCCAGAAATCTCGGGAATCCAAGGCGCGACCCAAGGTTTCGACGTCCCTAGGGAGCGCACGTATCCCTTGTTCCTCCATTAGTTCTTTTACCCAATCCGGGTGAGGACCATCTTCTGAAGATTCGCGACCTTTGTCCAACACAAGGGAAGTTGCCGAGCAGTGGTCTTTCAAAGGGTCGCGATGGATCATTGTAGGCAATTCGGGTGATCCCCATGCGTACGCTAGGTCCCACCAGTCATAGACACGGTTATCGCTTAGGATCCAACGCTTTCCTTGGGCTCGCAAAAAATTACCGTGGACGGCGAGGATGGCGCGGGCAACGTCGATACCATGGATCAAGTGTAGACTTCCCTATTGATCTAGTAAATGGCAACATCTAAAGCGATGAGTGGTAAATTTATTGTTCCTACTTTGTTTCTCAGTGCATCTTTGGTGGGTGCTACTCTTGCGACCCATCTACGGGGTGATCGTTGGTCTCCCCATAATCCGGCGAGATTCAGGACTGTGGTAGGCGGGTGGGGAGATAGAGCGAGTAATTCATCTTCACATGTCGCACGGAGTGTGTTGTTGTGGGGAGTATGTCGGTCACACCAGGGCTCTTGGATTTGAAGTGCACTTTCAACATTCATTGTTCGCTAATGAGATCGAGCACAAGGTTGCCAATCCAATCGACAAAAGATCCAGATTAAAATTGCGCGCCCCGGAAATCCAGTAGATCAGCAACCAACAATTTTGAAAGCAATCTAATTATAACATACATCCCAAATATTCGTTGCACCCAATTGAATAAAGCGAACCTGCAGGTCTGTGTTTTTGTTCACAGTCCGCGAAGATTGATAGTATCTCACAAGCCGTTGTGATGCTCCAGCGTTTTTTATCGGAAACGTCACAAGGACAGTCCGCGCGTCCGGAAGCACCTCAAACGGTTTGCTGTCATGCGAATCGGGGTCGAAGTCGAACTGAACAGTGCCTTCCCTTCCAGTGCGTGTAGTTGCTGCAAATTGAATCCCTTTTTCTTGGCATAGAGGAATCAAGAATTTGGACGTCCATCCTGCCCCCAAGATGAGGAGATCTACCGCTGAGGACATGAGGCAAATGGGGCGAGACGGAAAGACAATGCGCTGTGAAGAATGTCACGGGCCGGCTAGCTGCTTACCACACCGGTTGTCTGTTATCGCCGAGAATATCCAAAATTAGCAATCCTGACAATGCGCCAGTCTACAACAAATTATTCACCACTTTTCATCCTTCTGATAATTAGAGGCGTCTTGGCCTAGCGCATAATGGTATTGAGCTGTAACACACGAGATTTTTTATTCAAACATCGAGATCTTGTTCCTATTTCCGTTTGCCAATTTTTGACAACTTGCCGTAAGGCCTGGAAAACATACGTTAGAACCCCGCAATTTGGACAACAAAAGGATGATTAAGATCCGGTGAGGCTTGTCTTGCTTTATTTGTCAATTTGGCAGGCAAAGGCCCTCAGTTTCGTTACCTGATTATTTCTATTCAAACATACCCTGTGGAAAGTCATCCGTTTGGCTGCCCGTTACGGCCCCGAGAACAATGCGCGGTGTTTCGAATGATTAAAATGATCTCATTAGGTTCCAGACCTCATGCCGAATCATATATCATTGATCTACATTACAGAACAGAGTCAATCGACGTGAAGAGAACACAAAACAAAGTACATAGTGGACTTAATGAGAAGAATCTTCCACTGGGTTTAAAGGTCAAGCTGTCATATCTGCATCGAAACATAGTTTAATCTTGGTGCTCAGCCATTCACAGTTCGAAGTCGCAGTTTTAGAAATGCCAAGTAGACTGGACTGATCAGATTTATGCTTGAAGAGAAGACGGGCGTAGGTTACATCGCGAATGCAGGGAATCCACTGCGTCGGTCGGCATGTGGGAAAATGAACACTTCGGCAGAGTTCATATCCGGTCTAGCCCCGGTTTATCTGGAGCGAGGAACGCGTATGATTAGCAGTTATCGATTTCACGCACTGGTTATGATAGTCGTCCATTTTCAGTCAGAGACCGTTGCGCCTGAGAAAAGGAATAGACTCAACGTGCACAACAGATTTCACAAACCAAAGTTAAAGTAATATCGGGGGTGCTTCGCGAGGAGCCATCATACAAGGTTTGACTCTCTCCCCGGAAGTAGAAATAACTCTTAGCTACCGTCCATATCGGAATAGAAGATTTATGCGCTTGAAGATTCAATAGTCTATCCGCAAACGACAGCAGCTTGGTCATTCGAATCACCAATATGGGTCGCTGAAAATAAGGAGACTTATGAGGCCTCACGGATACAGCGGGGATGTCACTGGGACCATTCTGTGTGTCTGAAAGGGCTCGGAAGCATACATTTACGTTTATCTGTCGCCGACACTTCATACATAATCCGAAATTTTTCACTCAGACGTCTCTGAGTTCGAGTGTATGATAAATACGTTAGCCCGTGTCCGAGACACGTCCCTCATCCACGGATCAGTTTGCAGCAATGATGCGGGCCATCTTTGCGTCCGATCAAGACAATCTTTTAAATTTAACTAATATTGTACCTGATCGAAAGGCGGCCATTAGCCTATCGATAATCGCGCTGTTAGAGAATCTGTTTTATTCAATACGACCGTGACCTGGAATGAGTTCACAATAATATACAAGTCAAACTATCTATGTTCTAATTCACTCCTTGTGACTGTGAGAGCTATTTTCTGCGGTCTATACTACCGGGGGAGAAAGTACGCCGAAGAAGATTATCATTAATAGCCAAAAATCGGCTGGTTCGGAAAAAACCAAGTTTCAGACCCGTATTCCAGGGAAATTTCACCACAGCATGACCCAACTTAAGGAGCCGAGGTGCTTCCGAGGGATTCAGAAACCCATAAGAATCTCTCCGGAACATGTAAGCCAACCTATTACCAACACCCCAAGAGCTTAAACAGAAACGAGGCATGCATTCTGCGCTTCTCCATCTAAATGGAGACTCCGTGGAATTTAAGAAGGTGTTAACTACTTAACTTCGATAGGGAACATCGATGGATTTACATTTCTGGACTGCATCTCCGACTCATCAACAGAATACTTTGTGCATGCCGTTAATTAGCCTTTGGTAACTCCATGAGGTCATTGCCGTTTGTACTGGTGACTTTATTATCTTTCGCTCTGATTTGACAATTTTATGGTTTTGGAGATGTCTGAAGTCTTTCAAGGAGCTCGAGGGACTCACAGCTCCTTGAGGTATTCAGATCCCCACCTCGCGTCACGACTTCCGTCTTTCCGTCTCGACCTCATTATTCAGTCAAGATAAGAATCGGCGAATTCACCCCTCCCTCGCCGCGACTCGAGTCCCTTTCTCCTCTCGGTTAGTTAGCTCCAATATGCATTAATCGAAACCCTTGCAGGTCCACGTTGCACTCACCGACTTCAGCATGTGTACGCGGCTGTTTGTGATAAGAGGGATTTACTATCTTCATGTAGCCAGTCGGGCAAGATTCATGTTCGTCGCGCTGCATTAGTCCTACCGGCGACTTGAGCTCTAATATCGATAGCCTAGTAACTCATCCCGCAGATATCTAGGTCTTGCTGTTCTCGCACTTACCGAGGCCTTGAAGGTTTTATTCAGGTATTCCGATTTCAGGAGGAGGAGATGCTTCCGATACGTATTTTATAGGTACCTGACTAAGTACTGCACCTTGTAACAAATAGCCTTTCCAACCTAATCAATTCCTTATAGTACATTTGTCATTAATAAGTTTTATTTATTTATTTATTCACATTTTTGTGTGACAAAAATGGGTGTGAATGGCCCTCAGCGAGGCTTTCGAACATGGGGGATTTTGTACTTATTGTACTCGGAGGATTTTCAATAGGGCTTTCTCAAGACTTTCGGATGGCATTCCTGGAGTAATGTACTCTCGTCGCCAACCAAAGACAACCCCATCTTTTAAAGCCAGTGTCACAGCATTGCAGCGGTGAAAAAGGGCTTTTCGGAGGAAAGATTTGCAAGTTGGCATCTAAGCTTACCGCGCTACTACAAGTAGTGTTAACATAAGTGTAAGATGATGAAGTATATAGAAGCGTCGACTAAACGACAATCAAGGCGGAGAAACGAGACGGTTTCAAGAATTCAGAGAAAGGGCACTATAAAGCAGACATGAGGGAATCAGAAAAACGAGAGATAAAGGGGAAAGGCCGTTAAGAAATGCGGTACGGTCTGTTTCGTTTGAAAAAAGATGTGATTCACTTCAAAATGTCAGGAATCTCGGCCAGAGACAAAATTGTCGACCCTAGTTTTTCCATGGACTTCTTCAACAAGATCAACCGCTGGTTTACCATTAGGAGATAGGAGCAAAACTGCTTTTCGTTTGAAACTCATCATTGCAAGTAACCTGGCGACAGTTGGAACCCGTAGTATGCAAGGGACTTTGCTGATTTCGCCCCTTGGCGATGAGGCTCTTCGGCGGCCGGCCCAAGGCTCGGAACTTGACCACCGCCCTAGTCGACCTATCTGAGAGAACTGCGTACTTGAAATTCCGTCATATTTGACTTCAGTGACATAGTACTAACTTCGTTAGCAACAATTAGCTAGATCAGGGTAATAATGCAGCGTCATATCATGGCGGTTATGATGTCCGTCCGACCTTCGCATAGTAATGCTTTATCATCCGACGGAGCACATAGAACGGTCTGAATAATTTCCTTAAAAAGATAGGCCCAAACCCTTACAATGGCCTTTGGGCGCGAAATAATGCGCAGCCGATACGTTCAAACGCCAAGTGTTTGGGGCGCAGCCTGCTCATTGCCGCATTCTCCGACCGTTCCACTAATTCGTTTACTTCACAACCCTCAATATCCTTCGGGAAATTTTTCATGGAGAGGCAAATTGAATAGGTCACAACGCCGCTCTAGCATGGTGAGCTAAGTTCTGTGTCGCTCAGTAATAACATGCAATACGCACCACGTAATGATTAGAGATGTAGCCGTACTCGAGCGGTAATGCACGTCAGACCAGCGTAAGCATATCTGACTCCTGGTTCAGGCGCAAATGACATAGAGTCGGCGGATTTGGAACGGGTTGAATATCAGGATACAATTGACGGCGATGTCCTTCAACAAAAGTTGCCATCAGCTGCAATAGCATCTAAATAGCATTTCCCAACAGCACTTAACACTGGCAAGAGGTAGCCCGAATCCGACTATCTAGAGTCGGCCTTCAATCATGGTAAGATCCAGATAGAATCGCTGTTCTTAAACTTGATATATTGAACCCCCCCGATCGCGGTGGCGGAAATTACATCGAATTGCTCAAACACTCCAATACTGTCCATTGTTACATCGCCTGACATTTGTGAGATGCTAGAGATATCTTTAGTAGCGGAAAATGCGGCGATTACTGTACACACATGGCCTTATATTTTTGGTGTATCAAACTACTCATTTGAATTACTTCGAATGACTCACTATACATAAGTACTTCTGTTATAGTCGTATTAGGCGGTCTTTTTAAGAAAATTAAGGTTCATTGCTTGTTAAGTTTTGCGCCATTTAGAGGCCTGAATTCGAAAGGGCCGAATCAAGGCTAGCAAGTTGCCCAAGGAAACCAATACCGATGCAGTCCGGATTTCTCCGACTAACATCAATGTCCTATTGAGCTAAAAATATCATTCGGATCCCCTATCTGCCCAAGCCGCTAGCTGCTAAAACTCGCCCGAAGCTGCTTGAATCCGCTTCATAGCTGGTGTTCTCGATACAGCAGCCTTAATTTATGAGCATCTATTGACCTGGCCCAACAGTCACTGAAACATTGGGCTCGTCAGTGCTGATGTTGAGCGCTCAACAGGGAAAATGACGACAACAACTCGGGTATAACAGTTGTCCCATGCGGGTAATATGCTCTGGTAGTAAATTTTATAACACCGTTGGCATTGATTCATCTGTCACAAAAATTCGTCCTAGTCCGCTAGCCCGCTGTTACTTTCTAAAGGTCTGATAGCTGTCATTAGTATTAACTAGAAAAACGGATTGGTCCCAAATGAGGCTGTGTCTTATACCGCCCTTCGGGCTACTCCTGCAACATATTTCGCTCTCTTGTGACTCCTCATAATTTATAAGCTCAATGAAGTCCGTTCGGAAGATGTGCAAAAAGTTCCTGAAACAACTGAGAATCAAGCATAAATTGAAAATCCGGAATAGAGTCTTGTCTATTTCAGTCGATTCACGATCATGATCATCTTCTTGGGACTCTGTGAGGCAAATCCCTAAAAAAAAATAGTGCGAGTCGGGAACTCTCTTGAGCCATGCGGAGCCGTATGCGAAGACAGGATCCAACGTGATTCTTTCAGAATGGAGAGGTAAGTAGGATAAATTCTCTATGGCAAACATGTATATTTGGAGTAGTGGGTTGGAAGAGAAATCTACAAAGCTTATACACTGAGGGGTGGACGATACTATGAGCTACAGATTACAAAAATCATTCCCAATCACGTTTATAAACCGAACTGAAAAACAAGGCCTGCACGAGCCCAAAAAAAAAAGAAAAAGAAAAAACAAAGAAAAAAAGCTATCACATGGCAGGAAAATCATATTCAAATGGCAGCCTTGCCACTCGGTCATCAGTGTACTTAGATAATGTCCATCCCTCCGGCCTACCAACGTAAAGCCGCTGACATGCGAGTCGGCGAAAGACTTAGGCCACTCTTCCGGTCCAACCAACGACGACTTCATGATGTCTGACGCATGACACAACCGGACGTTGCGGCCCCGACTACCGACCACGCCACCAGATCTACATACACATTATTACGCCAAAAGAACATGCGGAGGAAGAAAAAAGGAATGAGTAAGATCAATTATCGAATTAAATCGGATATCCGGGACAATCGAGAGGTGGGGACGAGGCGTATAAAAACAAGTCGAAATGGTTGACCCGGAACAGAAGACAATTGAAACACACTAAGTGTGAAGAAACTCACTTATTGAAATCCTGTAGACGGACCAGGCCATGACATATTCATCGTATCGTTGTCAAGATAACCCGGACTCGTCGTACCACTGTCCCCTTTCATACCCTCACCAGCAGTCCCACGATCAACACCAGTACTATATCGATGCATTCCCTGTCCTCCAGGCTCAGACGCACCTCCAACACCTCCCCTACTCAACATTCCCATCTCCAACATCTGCGACAGCGTCGCCGTTTGCAAATCTGTGGCATAAGCCATTGGATATCCCATGGCCAATTGTCCAAATATGAAATCCGCTTCAGACGTCGAAGAGGATGGGATGCCGCTAGTATTTGTTTCGACACCACCACCATTACCGCTATCTAGATGTGGTGAAGCTGACGTTGATAGTCCTCCTCCAATGGCTGGTGATCCGATACTGGGACAAGGACCAGCAGAGTGTACGAGATGGTTTTCGGGACTGAGAATATCACCCATCCCTTGGATTTCCCTCAAGTGCGATTGCTCGAATGAATACCAGTAATCCTGCTCTAACGGCTGTGGATGGTGATGAGAATGAGAATGAGGAGGTTGATAATGTTGAGGTAGACGCGACTGAAAAAAAGATGATGACGACGAAGGCAACAGATCTTGCGCCGCAAACTTGGAGTCCCCACTCGTCGACGGCATTCTTCCAAGTTCATTACTATACAACGGCAAATTAGCCATCCCCGGCTGCGCTTGTTGTGTCATCGTAGACGAGTCCATCAACGACGTTTCAAGTGTACCGGTAGTAGGACGATGAAACACAGGTGGTGTCGCCACATGCTGTTGTCGCTGATGATGCTGACGCCGATTACTATGAGAAACACGTCTCGATCCAGCAACCGTTCTCGGGCCCAACGGCGGCGTGTTTGCATTCTCAGAAACATTAGAAGATATCGGACTATCCGAGTTCCGTTCGCGTTTATTATTATTCCATGGTGATCCTTGAGGCAGCGGTAAATCACCAACTGACGCCAACTCATACAGAAGATCCCTACAAGGTTATGAAATTTCAGTATGAAGAATTCCAGACGAACAATATTGTAAAGCGCACCACAATCGACCAGCAGAATGCCATAAAGTCTCAGAGCTCTTCAAAATCGTCATACTCTTATGCACATCCTTCATCTCCTTAGCCGGATCCGTCATCAACCCATTCCGCTTCCCTCCCCAAATACTCAACAACAACACAATGCTCGACGTAAACACCGCCATCTGCATCGGAGGACACACCAAACCGAACCTCCTATGCAAAACATCCACGACATGGATACATGACCTAGCAGCATTCGTGCATATGGTCAAGGATGGGAAAATTAGAGTAGAAGGTTTGGATGGGGAGGGTATGAAGGGGCGATGGATGAGAATTTGGATGTGGTAGTACGAAGTCCAGAGTAATACAGACTGCATGAAAAATTCCTCATTTTCGCGATTCGGATCCCAGCGTACTACCAAATTAGGGTCAGCATGATTGCAAAGAGCATATGAGATTAGAGGGGGGGATGGGGGACAACGTACAGTGATCTGGAACTGAATCCACAAAACGATTCAACGCCGAATCGAGTTCAGCAACAATAAGCTGCTCCCATGAATTTTCAACAAATCCAAGAAGGAGCTTTGATTTGTTAATCGAGTACTACAACAGGAACGAGATCAGTATGAAAGGGAGGAAACAAAGAAGAAGAACTTACAATCGTCCTCAACGCAAATGCCAAAACCTGAGATAGTTTCAGGAAGCACAAAAACGAAGCAACAAGCGATGGTTTTCCAGGAGGCTGTTTCCATCTCTTTTCAGGATCCGGATGTTCCCAATATTCATCATCACAGTCGGCAGGAAGATCGATATCAAAGCTGAGTAAAATAAAACGTAAGCTAAGAAGTAAAAAAAAAAAAGAGGGATGGGAGACGTACTCTTCATCGTGAATCGCACATGGCCTGCCAAGTCCAGAGCTGACTCCTCTATCAATAGACACGAGCACCCTGATATAAAGGATTCAATGAATTTCCGCCAACATCAAGGGGAAAAAAAAAACTACGAACCAGAAGGCGCGCTTCCAGAGTTCATCTTCCACCGTCATCGGACCTTTCATTTTCCGTTTCCTATGCGCACCCACATCCTGCGCCAATCTCAATCCCACCCCAACCATCGCCCAGCAAGCTTGAGGAGCAGACGATCCATATAAAAACATTACCGAAAGCTAAGCACAAAATAATAATAATATTGTTTTTTGTTAATAGTTTACGAGCTCAGGATGAATGACTTACTGAATAGAATTGTAGGTCGAATAGATTAGACGGTGTCAAAAACGTTCTTCTGACCATTTGAACCTGTTCAAACCATTTCCAACCCGACGAATGTCTATTCCGTCTTCTATTCCATCTCTCTTCCTTACCACCACTCCCACTCTCCTTCCCATCCCCCTCAGCAGAACTCTCCGCCTCCTCCCCTTCATCCTTATTCTCTTCAAGTTCTCCCTCGCTCAACACTCTCGGATCATCACAAAATCGTGCACCATTGGCACATACTAACAAGACGTTGGCTCCGAATTTGGGATCTCGGAGATGTAGGTCTTCTTTGATGGCACGTTCGAATGTGGGTCGGTGGAGGAGGGGCATGAAGATGTTGACGTATTTGAAATAGAGATCGACGAGTTTGTGAAGGAGGTCGGCTTCAGGAAAGTCGTATGAAAGTCGAGTCGAGGTTAACGATATCAGTGTCTGTTCTTCCCACTGACAACAAAAAAAGCCGTTTGTTTTAGTATCAAGAGTGATCAGGTATGAACAAGCAAAAAAGACCCACGGGAGGTTTCGTCCAAAATCGATCTCTCTTCAAAGACAAATCCTCCGGTTTCATAGACCACGTCCGTTTACCCGTATATTCATTCTTCAACTCAAGCGCAGTCTGTATCAACATCACTCCACTCGATTTTCCGAAAAACCGAAAATCTTTCGGTTGTTCGACAGATAACTGTTTGAAATGGTCTGAGAGAATGATCTGGGCGTCGTCGTCAGGAGGAGGTTGAACGTAAGCAGTACCATAACGACGTAATAAGGAGGCAATGATATCCACGAAGGCGTGAACGGAGTGATTGTCAGTTGGGGTTGAAGTGTCGTTTGCGTTGGTGTTGATAATGTTGTTGATGCTGTTGGCTGGGTCGGGAGAGTAGGGATTGGACTGGGATAGTGGTTTGGATGAAGATGAAGATGAGGCGAAGAGGGGACTGGGATCGAGAGGTGATTGGTTCAAGTCGAAATCCTCCTTCTCTATAGCGATATCTAGTTGGCGGAGGAGACTTTCGTCTGGACATAGCTAGAAGAAGAGCTTTTGTTGGCAGGTGGAAAAATGAGGAGCAGCTTGTGAGTGGGACGCACTCGTTTCAAGAGCTTCTCGGTTTTCTGTAATCGGTTTTCCAAGCTCTCGACATAACTAGTGGTCTCATATCAGCAGAAATCCATCTGTCTGTCAGTTTGAATCTCACCCCTTCGAAGGACCTCTCTTCTGCAAAAACTGAGACTGAGGATCAAGAAAAAAATCGGGTGATAAAAACATACTCTTGCTGTTTCTACATAAGTGCACTCGTAATTGTTCGTTATACAATTGGAGCATCTGTTTCCTGGCATCTGTACACCATTACCTATCCCGCAAGTAGACAATAAGCCGACAGCGCAGTGTCAGTAGGGGGAGGTGGTATGGACATACACCTAACTAGTTTCCATTCGTATCAGTCTTGTTGTTTTGAGACCAAAAAACAAGAGCCTACTTTTCTTGCGGCGACAGATATCGCAAGCACGTTGTATTCTGCGTTTCTTTGAGACATTGCTGGGGTCGTATTCTTCCTCGTTGGAGGACATTTTCGACCGGCACGCCGCAGAGCACTGACTGCGTTAGTCATAGAACGGTCATTTAAGAAGCATTTCGGATGACACATCCAATTGGGAAGTGTATGATGCCTGATGCCGTGATGCCGTGCCGCCGACTGACGAATCCCTCTCGGCGCCCAGTTGCAATAGCCTGATACTGGGCTTTCAGTATTCAAAGAACAGACTGCGGGGCTGCGACGTTGTTGGGCATTTGACATTGTTCTATTCTTTCGCTGTGAGTGACTGATAGATGGGGGTCCTGACAACCGCGCGCGGAGGAGTCTAACTGACTCGAATCCATTCATACTAGCCTCACTTGGCCTCTTGACTCAATGAGACCCTCGTGTGCTTCAAACTTAAAGGTGAGTTATTATTCCCACTTAAAGGCCGATGATCGCCTGATTGCGAGGCCGCAGTCTACATTTCGACACGAGCGGAATGACATATACATAGATGGGATTCATGTGAAATCTGGGCGTTAAACATGGTCATAACGTGGCTTCTCGATCAGCGCTGTTGTCTACTCTCTCGAATCAGTCAATACAGCAGTGACAGCTTGATCTTCTTTGATCGCGGCAAAGTGTAAATGCTGCTCCATCGATTTGCATCTCTCGTGCAAAGTGGCGTCCCGGGACTGCTCTCTTTGTCCAGCAGCGGGGAAGGATTTTTGTCTCGGGAATTTCAGCCGAACACAGTAGCGGCAAGTTATCGTAACTTATCTAGACTGCATTCTGATGTCCCCTGATGCGACCCTGTCTGTGGCGTCGCGTGCCCAGTCGCTATCACTACCGCCAGTGTGCGCCAGAGAAATTTCGCTCGAGGTACTTAGCGCCCAGCAGGTGTGGTCTAGTAACGAACCGGGACAGCACGCGGCGGGGTGGCAGAGATGTTTGGATAGCGGAGTGGGAGAGGGTCGTGCCTGAGTATGAAATTGATTCAATCCGGACCGGCTGAAGACTGAATTGGCTCGGAATTGGCGATGTGTGCTCCCTGCTCCCACAAATTTTCTGGCCAGCTTCGGTCGTATTTATGATCCTGTCCCGCCCCAGTCTTCTGCCGCTCACCTCCCCAAGACAACATACTTTAAATTCCAGCTCTCGACCATGCCCCAGGTAGTAGGAGATGATGGCATGCCTCATGGCGGGCACACCAAAATCCGGCAAGTCTGACCCACCTGATTCGCCACAGTGGCATTCTCTAATCGATGGAAACGTGTCCAGATCTTCCTCCTCAAATTATCACCCTTCCAACCCACCCTCCGCCAGCACCCCAGCCTCGCCCCCCTCCCCATCGCCCATGGACGTCGTCGACTCCCCTCTCCCCCCCTCCGACCAGACCATCAAGACCCTCGACCACATTTCCTCTCTTGAATTAGCCTTGGTGCGCCTTTTTCCCATCAAAAACAAGTTATTTTTACTTATCTTCCGATCACTCTCCTCATTTCTCTTCTTTCAGTGTTCGAATTTCACCTGTTGCAGCATCAAGCTCCCCGATCTACACGCTCTCGTCGAGCATTTCGAAGAAAAACATGTCGTGGCCCTCAACATCGACGGAAAACGTATTTACCCCGAAAATACCTCCGGTAAAAGATTAGCGGTCTTTCCACCCTTGCCGCCATCATTATCCAATTCACCATCCTCCTCCCGGTCCTCTTCTCCCCCAACGCCCATCATTCCCCTCGCTACTGCTGCATTTTTGAATTCTGATGAGAGCTTGACTCAACAAAAATTGACGTCGATGGCGTCGTGTGGCGTGTACACGCCCTTTAGCGGAATGATGATCTCTCCTCCGGATGAAGATCCGTATGGCTTATTCGATACACTGGATACTTACCCCATCATGTCCTGTTCACCACCCTCCTGCAATCCCGATTTTCCAACCCACGCACAAACCTCATGTTCCTCCTCCTCACCACCCACAACCTCCCGATCACACGACCCAATGATCCTCAACTCCGACTCTCATTCCGATGTCATAATAACCGACTACAATCATACCCACTTTGCAGATGGAGAGGAAAAGAAAAAGAAGAGGACGAAGAAGGAGGTTATTACGGATCGCGAAGTCAAGAAGGTCGTTCATCGACTGCCGAAAGCGGATAATATGGTCTTGAATATGACAGCTGTCTCTGCGAAGAATGCTGCAAAAACGAAGATGCGGCTGCTAAGCGGGAATAATGTAAAGAAAAGAGAGAAGGCTTATCGATGTCCTGTAAGTCGCTTGTATTTTCCCTCATTCGCGTTGAAATAACAACTTCATTCCGCTGGGATGTATATTGAAAATTCAGAAAGTGGGATGTACCAAGGTAAGTAAGCAAAAGGCTCAGTCGCTTTTACTTCGAAACAATTCGCTTAATTTTTTTTATTTACATATAGTCGTATCTGAACCCAAACGGTCTAAAATACCATCTCGAAAAAGGCACATGCCACATCGAACTAGACTCCACTTCCACTGAACCCGAAGCCTACACCACTTCTTCTGACTCTTTTTCTTCAATCACAATGCACGTAAACGCATCTCCTCTACAACCCGCTCCTTCAATCGACTTTATTAGCCCATCAACGCCAAGACCAACAGCAGCAGCAACAACACTTCCTTCTTCTTCCTCGCCTTATTTTTTGAAAATCGAAAACTATCTCGCTGCTATGCAACGAAATCGACTGACACCATGTGGTAATACCATCACCACTACTATGTCATCAATGATGCCTACACCACCTGCGACACCCGGCTCAGAATCCCCAAACTGTGAAACTAATCTTCCTCTTCCTGGTATCACTACCACCGCAGCGCCGGCACTTTCGCTTTCGACTATGATATCGCCATCACCGATATCATTACCAATACCAGCAGCTCCAACTCCCATTTCGCCAACCCCGAAATCGATGTTTTTAGCAACTACTACTACTGGTAGGATGGCGGGTTTGAGTGGGAGTGGTGAATATCAGGTACGACCGATGAGTCCTTGAAAAAAAAAAAGAAAAGAAATAAGTTCTGGGAGTTTGATTGTTGTTTTTAGTTGTAGGTGGTGGTTTTTCTTGTAGGAGTGGTCGCATATATGTGTATATACGTTTTTGGCGCGTTGATGAGTAGGTACATATAATCTTATTGTTTTTGACATACCCAAATGTGATGATATGTGTGCGAGTGGTACGGACGGTAGGATAACCGTATACTTACAATGTAATGTAATGATCTTGACTAACTACGTTACTTGACTATATTTACACCACTCAGCAACAGATAATGTCTTATCATCACCATCGTTCTCTCTTATACGCGTATACATCAACAATTCCAGGCTTCAATACACCGCTGTGCCTATGAATTTGCTACGGTAGTGCGATCGCACGGTCACTTACGGTGTGGACGCAGCTATCAGCATGATTGTTTGTTTGATTGACCCTGCCCGGTATGTTTATCCAAGAATTTAGAACTTACTCCGTCCTCCCCCGTGAACTCCCCCCCAAAAGAACGCTAATGTTTGGTTCTTCTTGATCTACGTAAAAAAACAGGCCAATTTATGATCACGCCTTCTCTGTGACTTCTCCAAAAACCCAAAGGACGCCACCATAGTACTCTCGGATTCGGACTAAATATGGCGGTGCATTGATCCAAACTAAAATAGCCGGTGTCACGATGCGCGCTGGGGTGCATCAGATATGCTTACAAGCGTCTCTGACTCTCTTGTTTTTACCCTCCCGTATGTCAGACGACAAGGAGTCGTCTCCTTCACATTCGACTGGCCATGTTTCTTTAGATTATCGTCAGCCAGCTAGTTCCACTACGGGTGGCCTTGTACCAGTGGCAGGATATCCTCTCATTCCTCCATTGTCGAATTCCCAACCCATTTCTGAAGCACAGCCTTCTTCCTCTATTCATCAGTTTCAAGACTGTTCGTCTACTCAACTATCTACACAATCTCCCCCGATCCAGTTTGCTCAATCCAGACCTCAATCTTCTTTCGATGGTGCACATCAACCGGGACAGTCTATCTATCCGGTTTACCAACAACCAATTCATCCGCTCCCGCATGCTTCAGGAGGAGCGTTGACTCCTCAAGCAACAACAGTGAGTTTCCTCTCCGGCCTCTGGGTTAATTCTAAAGCTAACATCCCCGTCATTGACAGTACCACGGCCAAGGCATGTTCAGTGGATCCCACCATTTTTCTCTAGAGGGTGGCACGTTTATTGACAATAGTACCACCACAGACAACTGTAAGAAACTGAACATATTTTTCTGCCCAATGTACTTAGTGCTTACTGTTTTCTTTCTTCAGTCATGGAGAAGTTACTGCAGCATACGATAATTGGGGCAGAATTCGATTCTTCCGATCGCGACCCACCTCCACGGTGTCACCCAGGAACTCGGCTTGCGATCCTACATCGGTGTCTAGAGTTTATTATCCAGTGTCATGATGAAGGAAAGTTGCGTTGGGTAGTTGGTCCCGCTGGAGTTGGAAAATCGGCAGTTATGCAGATTGTTGCTGAAAAGGTCCCGGACGGCGTCATCTTTGCATCAGTATTCCTTTCCGTCAATGGACGACAAGATGGTGCAATGACTATCGTGACGGTCGCTTATCAGTTCGCTGTCAAGTGTGAATCATATCATCATTTCATCCGGCACGAGATTACCAAAGATCCGTCTCTCATTCGAAAAACACTGTCGGTACAGTTCCAAAAGTTTATTGTTGAACCATTCGTCCATCGGCGTTTATTCGATCCTTCACGTCGGTTCCTCATCCTCATTGATGGTCTTGACGAGTGCGACAATCCTCGTATACAACAAGAACTCCTCGGGCTGATCTCCAATTTCTGCATCTCATACCCAACGTCTCCCATTGCGTGGATTGTTGCCAGTCGTCCAGAACCCCACATCTCTTCTTTCTTTGCTGACGTTAACATTGCACCGGCGTACACCAAAGAGGAAATGGTGATAGATTCAGAAGAGGCATATGAAGATGTTCAGCGATATCTCCGCAATGAGCTGAAGAATATCCAGCTCTCATACCCTACACTCCAGCGCAAGCGGCAGTGGCCCTCCGAGCACGAATTTACCCAAATTGCGACTGCCGCAGCTGGCTTATTTGCGTATGCTTCGACAGTGATACGATATATCGGTGACCCTCACTACGGAGATCCAGCCGCTCAGCTCGAGGAGGTACTTGCGGCCATTGCCGCAGGTCCAAAAGATGGTGCCTTAGGAACGAACGGCCCGTTGGTTCAGCTCGATGCCCTGTACAAGCGGATACTCTCCAAGATTCCAGACAAAATCATGGTCAACACCAGAAAGATATTGCTCCTCTGTTTGGGTAGTGATTGGAGTGGAGAACCGTTTCGCGTTCAATGTAATCTCTTGGGCTTGACCGAGGATGCCGTCTTTAGTGCCATTCGTCACTTACACGCTGTAGTGAAGCTTTTCGAGCCTGAAAAAGCTGATGACGAGCCTCTCGAATTTTTACACAAGTCGTTCGAAAATTATCTATGCGACTTCAAACGATCCGGATTTTCTGATTGGGTTCGAGCCGAAGCGCGAGAACTTGCGGCTCGAGTTTCATTGCGAATTGTTGAGGAAGTTCCAAACGTTAATGGTATGGCCGGCGATGGATTTACGTGCGGGGCCACTGGGTATCTGCGAGAAGGCCCTGATACTTGTAACACGATTTCACTTTCTTGGCCCGGTGATGAGCGTTTTGCAATGGAAGACAAGGAGCTAAGGTTCAAGTTGTATACTGATGCAATGGAGACTATCTCGTCGACCTTTGGATATTCATCCTTCGAGAGTATGTCTTGCTTTCAAGCTTTGACCACGCGTTTCGCTGCGCCCGGCTACTTTTTTCCCTTTGATCAATTGCGGTATTGCACATTTGTAAGTTTCTTCAAGGCACTTTCCCATCTACGATGCTGAAACCTCTTCATAGGGCAAGTTTCGCTCTAAGCTTGCTGAGCTTGGCAAGTTCAAGCAGGTGCCCCTCCGGGCATTGGATTATGCCGCGATATGGGGAGAAATCAATTTCCAGTTTAAAAGTCCCGTATCTGGAACGGGTGTTAAAATTCCTGATCCCTGGAATTCGTCTTGCCGAGTTAGTTTTTCATATTTTGATAATCGTCATGTTCACTGAATTTTGAGCCTATTCAGCATAGGAAAAAATTGGATGTGAATACTCCCCAGCGGAGGCTTTGGTCAACGTGTTTTTACAGATACCGGATCAGGACTTTGGATCAAGGCCCTGCAGATATCCCTCGGTTCAATATTGCCGCAGTCAACAAATCTCATTTGCGATGTCTTTCACATTATACAAGCAATTGTGTCCGGTGCGACTATTGCTTACAGCGTTTAGCCCGCCATTTTGTGAATGATCCAGATCAAGTTGCTACTGTTTTTACCGACTCGACTGAAATGTGCTATGTGGAGGTGGTATTTGTAGATCCGGGTGATGGAGTGTCTGAGTGGAGATACCAGTTTCTTCATTCCGGGCTTCCAACTTGTATTGATGCATAGTAGTCCTCGATCAAAGGTGCCTTCAAAGACTTGGTCGCAAGAGGTGAAGAAATAAGATTGATCGGTCAGCAAGAACTGTTACATCAGGTCAGGGTCAGGCAAGATTACAACTCGGTGGAGGTTGCATCTCACCGTTCAACATCATCAGGCGTTCAGTGCTTCGGGGCTTCCCTACCAATATATTATAACCCAGGCTCAATGGAATCGACCATTCCCATCTTTGTCAGCAAGGAGGTTCTCATCATCATGGGACAGGTGTTAACAAGTCGTTCGGCCAAGTGATTTAGCTGTCGTAGTAGTACTACATCATGATACCTTCTATTACTCCACTTCAACCTATTGCCGATTTGTTGCCCAAATTCTAACCAGGACGCGTGAGATTCAGCGGTTTTCATTCGCGTCGCGTAAATATGGGATAAATGTTACAGGCTGGAATCGAATGTGAGAGAGCAATATCTGATTAACCTAGTAAGCGTCACGAAAAGGGAGATGCTGCACCTACGACTATATATGTGGATTCTAGCTTAACCACACTGAAACTTGATCTAACTTACATCCATGTAACATCGATATCATCGCCTATATGTACTTCCATTACCGATACTCGTACAACGGAGCTATCATAGAGGATGCGAATAACTGTGGGTTCATCAAGAAGATTAGAAGCTGCCATTCATCAGCTCATACCAAGTCGCCCTAGAGCATATATCATATGACTCAAGGTGATGATTCTATTTTAGTATGGAAACTATTTACAGTGATCATGATCATCATCTCATTCTCATACAGATTGATAGCCCGAACCAAGCCCGAACAGAATCATCTACTTGGCTGCACTGCCAGTGCCACTGTGAGACTTAGAACACACCACACTGCAAGTTTAAAATCAAAACCTCGTCTCCTAGTGGCAAGTTGACATCAATCAAGGACTCAAATTTGATGGAATCCAACATTCCAGGTTCGCCACGTTACGTGATTGACAAGGTTAAAAGCTGCTGGGACTTAGCGTCCATCCATCAATCCATTCAACTCCCTTTCAATAATGGATGCCATCGCCGAAGAGCTTGCCAGACAAGAGAGCCCTATTATGGGAGCAAGGTACATAAGCGGTACTGCATCCACATCTGGTGCGACCCAAATATCTTCTAACTGACACTTGAAAGGTGTGGCACTATCATGTCTGCTTTACGATCACTTTTTGCACTTCGACGAAGAACTCACGGATATTTGGTTAAATCTTGGGCGAAGAACAATTCTTAAATTGTTGTTTCTCCTCGGTCGATACTGTACAATAACCTCCGTGATATATTCTGCAATAAGTAAGAAGCGCCCTGTGCAATCAAAAGGATTCATTGATAACATGCGTATCAGGTCTTGGAAGTTTAAATACTAAGATGGGGCCACAGGTTAGTACTCTTCCGCAACTTAAATTCATCGTATAATATCGATGTAATTAGGAGTGAGTCTCAGTAACTCTAAGCGTTTTCAGTACCAGGCTCATAGCGTCAATTAGCTGCCAAATTTGGGTCATTATGACAGCCATTTTCTCGCAACTTTCATTGATTGGAACAGAAGGTGTGTCGAAATCAGTCCACTGAACAAGCTAGGTTACTGAGGCGGAAGGGACGATCAGCAATCGTCATTTACCGGCTACGGTCTTTATGGCATTTCAATCGCCCCATCACTCATGCTATCACAGTAATGGTCGTTGTCGTTTTCATCACAGCAGTGGTGTCCATGAGTGTAGAAGCGGTCAACCTTAAAGGTATGTTTTCCGTCTTGCCTTCTGTTTCAGCCTGCCTGAATCCGGCTATTAGACCTTTTTCGTCCTGTCCTAGGACTTCCAGGATGTTTGCTCATTTCATCGTCATCAAATCATTTTATCTACATGCTGGTGCTGGGTCTGGTTCTTGTGAGTTGTCCCACATATTGAACTACCATCATTCTCTCATTTGAATGGCAAGGTTCTTTGGGATATTTTTAACGTTTGCATATTTACTTTCAACACCTTTGCCACTCCGTATCTATATTCTTCAGACCTTTTGAAACGGTTTAAAAATGATGGTGGTCGTTATTTTCTTTATCTCTTGGGTAGGTGGCTACTTGTTAGAATCCAACTCCTCCTGATATCGGCACTGGCATACAGTCGTGCACGCTCTATTTCTATTCACAATTGTATTTGGGAAGGTAAGCTCTGATTCTAGCTATTATAATGTCATCCGCTCAACCCATAACTGCAACAGAACTCCCGTTTTTCTACTATCCCGTATGTGAAATCATACCAAACCGCTACCGCCATTCATGCTCACGTGTGTTCAGGCTGGTAGTTGCGCTTACTACTGTCATCAATGCTCGTATATTCCATGGAATTGCCTTGGAGGTTGAACAATATGCTGATGAATGCTACGTTGTTCAGTATCAAGGCTCTTGGCAAAGAGCTTTATTGTGACGTGGTGGGCGGAAATTGACAGGAGCGTACTAGTGGCTTCACTCATGTTGAAGAAATGAAATATAATATCTAATCGGTGAAGTTTAGGGACCATTTCATCGCGTGAGTTGACCTCTGATATTCAAAATAAATCGGCGGCAAGTTAAAAACAAATCTTGTACCGTCTAGATCATACAAACTTCTACTACTGTCGCATAATTGTGTCTATTGTGCACTCATATTCTCTATTTTGAAGAGAAACATTTGGGAACAATGCCAAGAATTTATGTCTCTCTTACATGAGTGACATATACTGATATAGGCAAGAACCACATGCTAAAGCTTTTCCCCATTTTGGGACATCCAATGTCCCAATACCATCACATGGACGTCCTTTGACGAGGTCATGTTTCCCGTTTTGAATCTGGCCTTTACTGAGACTGTCATTGGACCCGCGACTCAGAGGAGTAACCCTGAGTCCAGATATGCCGAAGACAATGAGATACCTACTATTCAATCTGCGTCAGCGTATGTTCTTGAAATTCAGTTTCCTACAGAGCGCGAGAGCGAGAGAGACGCCCTTTCTTCCTGATATGACTTTCCCCCACCAGTGAGTCAGATTTCGAAGAGTCATCGATCATCTTTCGCCCCGCTTTGAGGCCTATAGCCTCGGGCTCGCGTTTTGCCAAAGCGCTTGAAGCGTTTTTTAAAGCAAAATATTTAGGTTAATCAGCCGGGCTAATCCCGAATGATGTTCGCTCCATGGGAAGTTTGCCGTAGCAAGATTGGTTCCAAAGAATAACATTCTCATTTATTCTGTTGTCATAGAGGTGTGTAATTTTACTACTTGTATCTCAACTTCCTGAGAACCTACCAGTTCTTTTTTTGAACGAAGAGCCTTCGTGTAACTAACTTCCAAGAATGCCTTTTGACACTCCGGCGGCAAAGCCCATCAGCCTCTGGAAGATCTCTGCTAAAACGCGGTTTTAAGAGGTTCTATTGTTGGATCACCGAGAAGGAGATCGAATTGTGAGATGCTTTGACAACTGAAGCAATTTCCTAAACAGCTACTTATATTATTATCTCCCTCCCCGTCGGATTTAGCAGCGGCAATAACGCTCGTGAGAGTCAAAACACCGGCGGAATATAAATCAAACTCAATTGGCGGCAGGAATGACATCAAGCCTGAACTAGTATGTGTTTACCTTTTGAGAAGGGAAGGCTCGAGATAAGGTTGACCACCGCGTCATGCCTCCCGTTGAAGCCACAACGGCGGTGCGAAACGCCGGATAGAAACAATGGCAAAGCAAGGACCTGGGTTCGGATTTTTTGGGTGGGGAGGGTTTTGGCTATTAGGCCGTCATACCCGGAGTGAATACTGGATGGCCCTTTTTTCTATGAAAGATGGACGGCATGAGCTCAGGCCGGTTGCCAAACTGGGAGTCAAGAACACGATGTTATAATTATTACAACTTTTCGGCGGGTATCTTGGAATTTGAGCATAGTGAGCCAGGAAGCAGAAAACTGAGATTATCTGAAATGGATTTGAATACCTGCCAAGTCTCCTTTCCAGATTCTTACAGGCTATCGCAGCAATTAAGGGCATCATTAATTCGTGATCGGGTTGAAGGGAGAAGGGCCAGTGCGGTGAACGAGCGTAAAGCCGCTTAGATACAAAATCGGGGACAAGCGGGGTGAATAGAGTGGATGGATGTCTTGCCATAAAATCAGGAATACTTATCAGATAGTATAAACCCGGCCTTTGCCGGACAAACCAGCGTACTGTATAAACAGGGATTTGCACTTGAAAGCGACGCCTGACAAACAATTGAACGATTTAGACCAGCGGAGTTCCAATGTAAATGAGGTTTACTCCGAAAAATCCCATTTTCTTCAGACTTTCATAGAAAGTCATCTATTGAAAACCAGGTAAAGGCAAACCTGACGCTCGGATATGCAAGTCACGTTCAGCCACTTTGACAGTCAATTCTACTCTTTGTTTGATTCCCGGTTTTTATTGGCGCTGTGTGCGGGATATAGCAGGATATGGCTAAACGCGATAAAATAGAGAGTGGCTATTTTGGGGAGGATTTGGGTTGTTGCGATTTTGCCGCATCTAACCATCAGTGGCGCGATTCTTGGCATGATGTGATGCATGGAATGAGAAAGGGCGTAGTAAAGAAAGCTGGCTTCAGTGTGCATAGTACAGACCGCTAGTAAGTATGCGCATGGCGTGTGCCCTGCAAAATTGGTCAAGTGGCCAAGTTCGGTTACCAAAGGTAGGAGATCAAGTAAGTTTCTAGCAAGCATGTAGCAAGCACTTGTTCGTGAGCTGGATATGTCTGGCTAAACTGCCAAGAATTCTATTCTAGTCAGTGATCGGCGATCAACTATTTCAGGTACTTACTAGTTTGTCATGAGTAGTATGTTAGATCAATATGACATGTAAGCTAAACTGGAAAAGAAAGAATAAGGGCGGCCTGTCAACTTGAACGCGCGTTACAGTATGTGAAGAGCGTCAAGGGCATGCCAAGAAATTGTACTTCATCCCATGATGGTGTCTTTTTTCGGGAGTCGAGTCGGAGAGAAGAAATCAAAGTATAGTTACTTGAGATGTCCGTAGTCGGAAGAAGACCCGGATGCCAGTGCAGGAGTCGACGAATGTACCAATAACCAGGTAAGTCACGATCCTCATGTTTTATCCGGCAGCTTGCCACGAAGTACTGCGGTATTTCGAAATCTGTGGAATCGTCCGAAGCCGTGACTGAGCTTGGTTAAGAGTGCCAAGACTATTTGCTTACCGGGTGGGCGCCATTGGTTTCTGCGCCGCAGAATTCGACGCTTCTGTTTGGCTTCGGCCTTTCAAGTTTTGAGTTGTGAGAATAGTAATGCTCTACGTGAGAATGAGGGTACCAAGTCGCAATGCTCCGTTTGCATTGTTGGTTATTTTTATAATTTATAATGGTATATAATACATATATAGAAGAAAGATCATTTCAGTGGTGGGTTATGCGTCTACGCGAAGCCTTTTGTATTGTAGTAAAATATTGTAAGTATCGGCAAATGCTGAGGGGACTTCAGTTCGTCGCCTCGGCTCTAGTGTACTTATTTCTCGGTGCCATATTAAAGTTGTTTGTCATTATAATAAGTGAACGTCAAAAGGATTCTTTGTGTATCCTTGTGAGATTCCTGTTGTGAGTCGGAGGTTAAATTTCTTACTTGGGATAAAAGCTCTCCCGGCCATGGTACTGAGAAAGATATTCCCTGGTAACGCGCCAAGAATGTACAATGCTCTGAGAAATACTTACTCCATGAATATGTAGAGGCTGAGCCAGGATTCTGGCATAGAACTCCTAACAAGTCCGAGATCATGATGATCATTATCCCTCCACTTGATCTTCGTACTTACCCCTTATCGGTAATGCAAATGGGCGAGGATTCTATTTTCGACGGCTAATTATCTATTGGATGCTGCTGAGTCATTGGCCGGACACTGTGGTATTACGTCGGGTTAATGCGAGTAACAGATTAGAGTTTTTATCCAAGGCTTTTCAAATTGTTGATATGGGCGGGTCAATCACCTCAGTTCTTCTTCCGCCGATGTTGCTTTCCATCATTGGCATATTAGGTAGTATATGAGGAAAGGTGGGGTCGCCAGTGAGCTGAAGGTGCATCAAACGTTTCGTTATTGGGCAGCTGTTTGTATGGGATATTTATATCATGATAGGTACATAGATGGTTACGGGGGAGTTGCGGTAATGGGGATAACCATATGATAAGTGGACTGGGACACGATTTATACCAATTGGACGCCTTGGTGGTGGTAATAAGTATCGTAATATTAATATGTACAATTGAAGTGGGTTGGTAAGGTTAAGGTCCGTGTCGTGGAATAGAAGGCATTGGATGCCTCGGCACCCCATTGGACGAAGTGCGGGTATCCAGCGAGGTGGGCATGCAGGTCCGCAGCGTGACGGCCGTTCAAAGTGAAGGTGCTTGCCCCAGGGAGGTCAAGGGACCTATTGACGTCGAACTCTGGGGTTCCGTTGACCCCAAAAGCGAAAGAGCTGGAAAGATCCGGAGGCGTGGCCCTTTTTGAATGGTAGCAAACCCAGGAGGAAAGGTCAGGTGGAGGGTTTGACATCATCCGAGAATTAATGTATGTAAATGAATTGGATGTTTCTGGGGGTCAGTACGCCGCACACGGCGGAAACTAATGGGAATAGAGTTTGGCAGCCGTGCGCTTGGGGTAAGTGATAGTGCTTGGTTGTTTTGCGAGCGCGGACGTGCAGTGGAATGTCCGGTAATGAGTCACTTTCTAAATCTTTTGATACTGTTATATTGAAGCAATCATCTCATCTGCTATCGATCTGCGTGTCTGCCTTTCGTCGGACGGTCGCCAGAGAAGGAAAGTCACGCAATGACGGCCTAGGATCAAGTGACCAATGGTTGAACACGTTGTGTTGTTATGTAAGCAATCTTGTGATTGGCCGGCATCGGGCCGGAGTCACGAGGCGGCTGTAGTTGATGTGCCCGACTTTTAATTCTTTTTCCCGTATTTTAGCTTGGACTCTCGCTCTGCCTTTGACGCCATCTGAGTCGACGAGCACAGGTCGTCCATCGTCGTCGCAGGCGTCCTGCACGACCCGAACACACCGGGACCCGACTTCTCCGTTCTCCGTTCTCTCCTTTCTTTTACCTCATATCTCCCCACGGCCCCGGACTGCGGTCTTCTGAGGTGCGTTTCTTCCGCATTCCGTCGTAATGCTGCTCAGCATTCGCAAGGCGTATCGTGGCCTTTGAACCGCATCCATGACCGCCCTCCTGCCAGAAATGGATTCGTTTCCTACGCCAGTCTTAGCAGCGGCTGCAGACGTCATAAAGCACGTCGACGGTGACGACTCACTCCCCATCCTCTGGACCAGTCTGTATTACTTCCGTTGTCAATTTGTTACCTCAGTCTCACCTCAACCCTGCAGTCTTTACGAAGTTCAAGGAGTCGCTTCAGGACGGCCGCAGACTCGAGAACATATCCTGGCGCCTTTGGTATCAGTCCATGGTTGCCGCAAATTTTCCTCTCTCTAGTGACCTTTTGGAAACCACTCCGGATGCATACCCGTTCGTTCTAAACGAGACTCCATATCGGCCGCTCACCCCCGACGAACGTCGTGCCTTCACCACTGATCCCTCGCCGTTGTCTTCGCACGGTGAGACCTTTTTTTTTTTCTACCAGGATCGGCTGCTTTCAGCAGTTCCTGGGCTGCATATTCCATTTTTTAAATCTGTATTTACCAATTTTTTTCCATTTGATCTCAGGTATAACAAATCCCCTACACACACCGCCTCTCGACGAGCAAAGCACCGGCTCATCATCAGTCGCATCGTCCCTCCCGAACTACTTTTCTCATAAGCCATTTTCTTCCTCTCGGAGGAATAGCTTTAGGAAAGGATCGTCTCCTGTAAACGTGGGCAAAATTCTTTGCGAGCTATTCCCTTCTGCCCCCGTTCCCTCTTTGATGTCCCTAGGCTCCATTTTCAGTAATGTATCAACCCTGCCGGTGGAATCGCCTCCAACGCATCATGGTAATTTGCGACCGTTATCTTCAGTTTCCCTCCCTTTGTCCAGTCCATTGTCTCACTTTGTTGCCAACATTCGAAATACCATCACGTCGGCAAAAGAGGACGTTGGCCCACCACAGTCATTGCCTACGCCTGAATCTGAAGAAGGTGATTCCTCTTTGGGCCCAGGCTTATCGAAAGGCCTTGGCAGGATCGAGCCTCCTGCCATATTACCGGTAATCATGGCCGATAACTCGTCTCCTGCCAGCAGACGCGATGAGCTATCATCTACTGCGCATGAGCACCCACCAAGTTTGCCACTACCTCCTTTATTAGTGGTCGTCAAACCGACACCAGACCCCACTCCTCATCCCACTCCCCCGGCGACACCAGTGCAACGTCATTCTATTGTTAGCCAGGAGGAAGATACAGACGCGTCGTCTTCGGTTCCGCTATTGAACATTCCAGGCCGTGGTCAGAATGCACTAATTCAGGCGCAGACACGTGGGAGCAGTTGCTCCCACTTACAGTCAACAGCGCAATTGGTTATGACTGACGGAGATGGAAATCCACTTGCTTCTGGTGCTAACTTAACAAGTGCTCGGAATTACGACCCGAACGAAAGTATGTGACTTCTTTTTTTTTTTTAACCAAATGTTATCATCCTTATAAACGCAAATTAATGGATCGCTCATACATTTGTTACTAGAGCTACCTATGATCCTCGCATTGCCTGC
The DNA here is from genome assembly GCA_022315185.1 of Agaricus sinodeliciosus. NCBI lineage: Eukaryota > Fungi > Basidiomycota > Agaricomycetes > Agaricales > Agaricaceae > Agaricus > Agaricus sinodeliciosus. Next base: position 147,810 of record JAHTMV010000039.1, read on the forward strand.
TTCGGTTAATTCGGAACGTGTTGCCCACCTAGTCTCGAATCTTCAATCTATTTCCTTGGATACTACAAGCTCCAGCTCGCAGCGCTCATCATTTACGCCATCGGAGTTCAGTAAAGCTACGACTGCTACCACAATATCTGAGCCATACCACTGCCCTCATCATATTGAAAAACGCTCTCTGTCATTTGTATGCTCACCTCCGCTTGATCAAGTTACCGCTGGTTCGGATACCGGTTTATTGCCGACATCTCCGCTTTATAAATCAGAAACGGTATTATCTGCACCTAAGAGGCGTAAAGAGAAGGATACTAGTTTGGGGTCGACAGCTGGGAAGCTGTCAGGTTCTTCGACTTCGAAAGCTCCTGGTTCCTTAACGTCAAACAAAGGAGCTTCTTCATCGTTTCGCCCAACGAATACAGCACGCAAACCGGGTAACAACAAATGTAGTAATGAAGCAGGTGCAAGTGTCACTGCCGGTCGTAGTCGAACATCGAAAAGTCGGAGTAGAAGTAGGACGAGGGAGAGCGGAACTGCGGCGTTGCATGCTTTGGTGATGACGAGAGCTGCTGCTTCTGGGCGAGGTGCTGGTGGGAAGGCAGCGATCAGAATGCGGAGTGGTGGAGGTGTGCGACGTGGTAAAAGCGGTGTCGCGAAGAAGGTGAATGTGAACGAAGTGGTGAGGGAGGGGGTTGTTATGTTCAACCTTGGTTCAACTTCAGAAGAGGGATCGAAAAGTACTGGAAGTGGATCAGAAGTGATCGGGAGGCGCGAACGAGTAGAATCGGGTCAGAACGACGAGGGAGTGGCAAAAATGATTGAGGATTCATCGTCACATAAAGGCACAGATGCCAACGTGCCTGCGCCTCCGCCGGTTGAGGAGAAGGCGGCGGTAGTGTCAACGGATAAAGAGAAGGGCAAGGGTAAAGAGAAGGCGAAGTCTGGGGTTACCACAACTATCGAAGCCACCATTGCCGACCCATTGCTACCAGGCTCTGTTCGTCGACAAATCGTGCTTACAAGTGACGACGATTCGGAGGGTTTCGAGACGGAAACGGATTCTTGGTCTGATACCGAAAGTGCTGATGCGCCTACGACCACTTCTCAGCAAAGGTTACCCACGGAAATGGAACTATCACAAGTACTTCAGCAGCCGCAACAACAACAACAACAACAGCGACAACCGCAACGCCAGCAACATCGTCCTACCCCTTCCCGTATTCATTCCGATCACTTCCCCCGCCATAATCGACCTGTTACTCGTGCTTATCAGCGATTAGCTGAACAACGCGCGGCCGAGGACCGCAGGTGGAAGGAAGAAATGTTTGTCAAACTCCCGAAGTCATCGTTTGAGAACCTGGCAAAGATCAACAGGACCCGGAGTGGGGGTTTACTGTCGCAGTTGCTAAAACCTGAAATTCAGCCATTATCAACGGATCATACTTACCGAAGAGGCTTCAGCTCTGGGGTCATTCAACCTCTTCGGCCGTTTACTCCCGTAGCACAGCAGCAGCAGCAGCAACAGCAACAGACACAACACATCGGTCATCAAACCCCGTCTCCAGTCCCTGATACACAAGTTACCACCCAACAAATACCCTCCCAACCCCCACCGCCCGTGGCTGACGGCGATGCTCGCCCTGGTCAGCATGGTCGACAACCCAGTCGGACGTATCAGCTTCCTAAACGCTTAGCTGCCTTGACCAATCCCTCCATCGTCGCTCCAAAGACACCGGTGGCATCAGCGGTGATGTCGGAACTCCGTGTTGGTAGTATTAATGGAGTCAAGCAAGTGACGACGGGTGGCGTTAGTGTCAATGGTAGTGCTGGGAAGTATAAGCCGAAGGGTCGACCCCCAGAGACCGTGATGGAGTATAGCAGTGATAGCGAGACTGATGATAACCAATTGGACTTGTCGAAGAGTGTCGCGCAGGAAAAGTTGAGGGCGCTATTGGAGGCGAAGAAATTAAAAAAATCGGCTCAGGTAGCCGACACGAGTTTTCACACCGGTGAAGGTCTGAATAAGAGCGGTTCAAGCGGCGGACGGCAGGCTTCTAGTCAACCTGCGGAACCGATATCTATACCCCCTCCACGTTTATTGTACCCTTACAATTTACCGCCTCCCAACCCACCCACGACCCCGCGTACGACGAGAAGAAAAATGCTGACAGTTGAGATTCCGGAGAGTTTGAGGAGGAATTTGTTGTGGGAGAGACAGGTCAGTCAAGCACATGCTAGGGGTCTGGGGAGACGACGTAGTATGAGCGACGTGAAGGGTTGGCATATACCCAATCTTGTGAAGTTGACACCGAAAGGAGCGAAGCAGGATGAACCGAACGATGTCCAGAAGGAGAGAGACCGGAGGTATTTGGCACGGACGCGGAGTTGGGCATTCCGATATCATGCTGTCGGATGGTGATATTTCACATCTCTCCCATCCGAGCGCATCCGATTTTCTCCCTCTCCCGCGTTTCCGACCATGCTCTCGTCCTAATGCCATATCATGATCCTCCTCAAAATGCATCATCTATCTGTTTATTCCTGCTAAGGACTATTATGTTTCTTCATGACATTTTCCATTGCGCACTTTGATTTGCATTTTCTTTTCTTCCTCTTTACTGTAGGTCTCGCTTGCAATTTCCTTAACCCTCCGTATCTCGTTTCACATCCGCAGCGTCCTCACATCATTGACATCCTTCCCGACATATCGGCATTCCCTCAATCGTGTCTTGCATAGCCTGCATCATTCATACTCCATCCCCTATCATCGTCATATCGTATTGCTTTGTGGTCCATCCATTGTCGTTTTTCTTTTCTTTTCTCGATATTCGCTCACCTTCCTACTTTCGGTTACATACGTTCTACCTTACCTCCTTGGCATATTCCATCTTCTTTCCTTTTTAGTCGCTTGACGGATGTTACAACGTCCGGCTTGCATAGTGCTTACTTTTTTCTTCTTGGCTATACATTCTGTTCGTTTTCAGGCTTGCGTGGATCTCTGGCATGTGTTTTCTCCCGTACCCTATTACGTCTTCTCTCGTCTCCTTTTCTGTCTTGTCTTCAGTGCCGAAACAATGGCAACTCTCCGTTTTTTTCGACAATGTATTTTTGGTCTTGCTTGTCTTCATGAAGCAAGGCGAAGTTTCGTCTTTTTTTCCTTTCCCTCGTTTCGTCCGCTTCTGATCGATGTTTCTTAATATTGAATGAGATTAGTCTACTTTTTTCTGTATCAATGATTCTATGCCGTACGACCGTTGTGGTAAAAAATTTCATGTCCCCTTGATCTTGAATATTGTACATACGAGATACATTTATGATGACCCTTGCCATAGCCAAGTTGAACAGTCCAGTCCACCTTGGGATATCCCGATGATCACAAAAGGTTGACAGATCTTTTTTTACAACAAATAAAGTGATAACAGCGCGGCTCCGAGGTCTTGTCGGAGTTGTCAGCAGATGCCAGTGGATATATCTATCACCACTCCTTAAGAAGTGATTGTGGTGAACAGTTAGGCTATGCTCTACATCCGACACGCAGCTGATCATAATGTTGCTCCTTCACCGGTCGCGTATAGTTGCGTCGTACAGAAGCGATTTTTGATGTGAAACACTGACACCGGGAACTGATCCAATCATAAATACAACTTGTGCGTGCGCGCTTTCTGCTTGCGATAGATATCAAACTTGATACCGCTGAGCTATCCTTGTATAGAGTAGTTCTTATGGAGTTGAGGTATTAAGGTTAGACGTCGAAAGCGACGGAGGTTACGACTTAAGGATTAAGATCGTGGAAAACATGGTACTTATTATATGTACTGTACTTCAAAACTTCACTGTGCCTGGGAAGAATCAGGCTATCATGATGGCGTTGGACAGGTTGTTCCACTTTGTGTGCTATCGGCTCCGTTACGCTAGCGTTCCGCCAGTTTACATAGTCCCGTGTGCTATCCCGTGAAAAATACGAGCGGTGGTAATAGTAAGGGCAGATGCCAATCTACGTTATCATATCGCAAGTGCATATGGAGCTTACGGATGTTCTTAGCATTTTGGCGCACGGGACATTGCCAGGGATTCCTGCGGCGTTTTTGGGTCGTACGTTGCGAGTCAGCGCCCATTCAATCTTCTTAAATCAGTTCTCACCTCTTCGAACGCTACCATAAGCAAAAATAGCAGATGGATGATGGTCGAGGGTTGGAACAGGCTACGAAAAAGTTGAAAAATGTGACTAGTTCCTATGAAGTCCTCCCTCGCCCCCATGCTATGTGTTAAATACATCTGATAAACAGTAATATGGAGTTGCGAATGATTTCGAATCCAAACCTTTTTCAAGTGGCGCCTATTCCGAAGAAAATACTCACAGGAATAAAACGAGGACGACTGCACAGGTACTAAGTAAAGCCGCCAGGGTGCGCAGTCGGAAGGACCAGCCTGTGGGAAGTTCCTTCTTTGATCTTACAGCCTAAGATCCCTTGACCTCTCATTTCCCGGCTTTAAGTGTAGTCGTCCTTCATCGAAATACCCTCTCCATTCTATGACCGGCTACTGATGAGAATCAGATCAGAGCACCAGCCAAAGATAGATACAAATTCTAGCATTGTTCATTGCCGAAATTCGAGCCGAATGCCTTCAAGGTAGGGCAACGTGTCGCCAGCTGAAGTATCTTTCTTCCATAACGAGTCTCTCTCCTTGATGCTAGGAATAGCGATACAATGTGCTCAGCAGTATTGTCGGCGGTAAAGAAAGAAGAGTCAGACGAGAGGTAATGAACCTCGTTGTGAAGGCTGGCAGGCGCTTTAGGTCATTCCCGAGACAACATTTACAGTTCGAATAGGTCCATTAAGCTACATCCCACATCGCTCCAATCACAACAATACAAGCAAACTCTTTTCGAAGGGCATTTATACTTTACATCCTTCTTCTCTATCGATTTGTGACCTTTGGGAGAATAATGTCGTACTCGTCAGCATGTTTTTCTGCTTCGGAAGCAATTCCATGAAAAATACGAGCATTGATGACAGTAGTAAGCGCCGTTACGAGCCTGAACAGATGGATGTAGGTCATACGTGAGTAGGAGTAGGGGAAATAGCTTCCACTGGTTTTACATACGGAATAGTAGAAAAACGGGAGTGCTGTTGCCAGTATGTCTGAATAGAGAGGATTACATTATCCCGACACAGAACTCACCTTCCCGAGTGTAACAGTGAACAAAAACAGAGAGTGAACGACTGAATGCCAATATCAGGACAAGTTGGATTATATAAGGTAGCCTCCTGCCCAAAAGATAGAGGAAATAACGACCATCATCCCTTTGGAACCGTTTTAAAACATCTGAGGAGTATAGATACGGAGTGGCAAAGGTATTGAAAGTAAATATGAAAAAGTTAAAAATATCCCAAAGCATCTTGCCATTCAAATGAGATAATGATGATAGTTCAATACATGGAAGGACTTACAAGAACCAGACCCGGCGCCAGCATGTAGGTCAAAGGCTTTGATGACGATGAAACGAATATACATCCTGGAAGCCCCGGGGTGGGATGAAAAAGGTCTAATAACCGGATTCAGGCAAGGATAAATAGAAGACAAGACCGAAAGCATACCTTTAAGGTCGGCGGCTTCTATATTCATGGACACCACTCCTGCAATAAAAATAAAAACGACCATTGCTGTGATAGCACGAGTGATGGGGCGATTGAAAAGCCATAAAGACCGCAGCCGGTAAATGACAATTCCTGATCGTCCGACCTTCCGCCTCAGTAACCTAGCTCGTTCACCAGACCTGATTTCGACGCACCTTCTGTTCCAACCAATGACAGCTGCGTGAAAATGGATGTCACAATAACCCAATTTTTGGCAGCTGATTTGCACCATGAGCGTAGCACTGCAGATACGCGAATTACCCACTTCTAATTACATCGAAATTAGAAGATGAACTGCGACTTGGTACCCTCATTCTCACGTAGAGCATTACTATTCTCACAACTCAAAACTTGAAAGGCCGAAGCCAAACAGAAGCGTCGAATTCTGCGGCGCAGAAACCAATGGCGCCCACCCGGTAAGCAAATAGTCTTGGCACTCTTAACCAAGCTCAGTCACGGCTTCGGACGATTCCACAGATTTCGAAATACCGCAGTACTTCGTGGCAAGCTGCCGGATAAAACATGAGGATCGTGACTTACCTGGTTATTGGTACATTCGTCGACTCCTGCACTGGCATCCGGGTCTTCTTCCGACTACGGACATCTCAAGTAACTATACTTTGATTTTTCTCTCCGACTCGACTCCCGAAAAAAGACACCATCATGGGATGAAGTACAATTTCTTGGCATGCCCTTGACGCTCTTCACATACTGTAACGCGCGTTCAAGTTGACAGGCCGCCCTTATTCTTTCTTTCCAGTTTAGCTTACATGTCATATTGATCTAACATACTACTCATGACAAACTAGTAAGTACCTGAAATAGTTGATCGCCGATCACTGACTAGAATAGAATTCTTGGCAGTTTAGCCAGATATCCAGCTCACGAACAAGTGCTTGCTACATGCTTGTAGAAACTTACTTGATCTCCTACCTTTGGTAACCGAACTTGGCCACTTGACCAATTTTGCAGGGCACACGCCATGCGCATACTTACTAGCGGTCTGTACTATGCACACTGAAGCCAGCTTTCTTTACTACGCCCTTTCTCATTCCATGCATCACATCATGCCAAGAATCGCGCCACTGATGGTTAGATGCGGCAAAATCGCAACAACCCAAATCCTCCCCAAAATAGCCACTCTCTATTTTATCGCGTTTAGCCATATCCTGCTATATCCCGCACACAGCGCCAATAAAAACCGGGAATCAAACAAAGAGTAGAATTGACTGTCAAAGTGGCTGAACGTGACTTGCATATCCGAGCGTCAGGTTTGCCTTTACCTGGTTTTCAATAGATGACTTTCTATGAAAGTCTGAAGAAAATGGGATTTTTCGGAGTAAACCTCATTTACATTGGAACTCCGCTGGTCTAAATCGTTCAATTGTTTGTCAGGCGTCGCTTTCAAGTGCAAATCCCTGTTTATACAGTACGCTGGTTTGTCCGGCAAAGGCCGGGTTTATACTATCTGATAAGTATTCCTGATTTTATGGCAAGACATCCATCCACTCTATTCACCCGCTTGTCCCCGATTTTGTATCTAAGCGGCTTTACGCTCGTTCACCGCACTGGCCCTTCTCCCTTCAACCCGATCACGAATTAATGATGCCCTTAATTGCTGCGATAGCCTGTAAGAATCTGGAAAGGAGACTTGGCAGGTATTCAAATCCATTTCAGATAATCTCAGTTTTCTGCTTCCTGGCTCACTATGCTCAAATTCCAAGATACCCGCCGAAAAGTTGTAATAATTATAACATCGTGTTCTTGACTCCCAGTTTGGCAACCGGCCTGAGCTCATGCCGTCCATCTTTCATAGAAAAAGGGCCATCCAGTATTCACTCCGGGTATGACGGCCTAATAGCCAAAACCCTCCCCACCCAAAAAATCCGAACCCAGGTCCTTGCTTTGCCATTGTTTCTATCCGGCGTTTCGCACCGCCGTTGTGGCTTCAACGGGAGCATGACGCGGTGGTCAACCTTATCTCGAGCCTTCCCTTCTCAAAAGGTAAACACATACTAGTTCAGGCTTGATGTCATTCCTGCCGCCAATTGAGTTTGATTTATATTCCGCCGGTGTTTTGACTCTCACGAGCGTTATTGCCGCTGCTAAATCCGACGGGGAGGGAGAATAATATAAGTAGCTGTTTAGGAAATTGCTTCAGTTGTCAAAGCATCTCACAATTCGATCTCCTTCTCGGTGATCCAACAATAGAACCTCTTAAAACCGCGTTTTAGCAGAGATCTTCCAGAGGCTGATGGGCTTTGCCGCCGGTGTCAAAAGGCATTCTTGGAAGTTAGTTACACGAAGGCTCTTCGTTCAAAAAAAGAACTGGTAGGTTCTCAGGAAGTTGAGATACAAGTAGTAAAATTACACACCTCTATGACAACAGAATAAATGAGAATGTTATTCTTTGGAACCAATCTTGCTACGGCAAACTTCCCATGGAGCGAACATCATTCGGGATTAGCCCGGCTGATTAACCTAAATATTTTGCTTTAAAAAACGCTTCAAGCGCTTGGCAAAACGCGAGCCCGAGGCTATAGGCCTCAAAGCGGGGCGAAAGATGATCGATGACTCTTCGAAATCTGACTCACTGGTGGGGGAAAGTCATATCAGGAAGAAAGGGCGTCTCTCTCGCTCTCGCGCTCTGTAGGAAACTGAATTTCAAAACATACGCTGACGCAGATTGAATAGTAGGTATCTCATTGTCTTCGGCATATCTGGACTCAGGGTTACTCCTCTGAGTCGCGGGTCCAATGACAGTCTCAGTAAAGGCCAGATTCAAAACGGGAAACATGACCTCGTCAAAGGACGTCCATGTGATGGTATTGGGACATTGGATGTCCCAAAATGGGGAAAAGCTTTAGCATGTGGTTCTTGCCTATATCAGTATATGTCACTCATGTAAGAGAGACATAAATTCTTGGCATTGTTCCCAAATGTTTCTCTTCAAAATAGAGAATATGAGTGCACAATAGACACAATTATGCGACAGTAGTAGAAGTTTGTATGATCTAGACGGTACAAGATTTGTTTTTAACTTGCCGCCGATTTATTTTGAATATCAGAGGTCAACTCACGCGATGAAATGGTCCCTAAACTTCACCGATTAGATATATATTTCATTTCTTCAACATGAGTGAAGCCACTAGTACGCTCCTGTCAATTTCCGCCCACCACGTCACAATAAAGCTCTTTGCCAAGAGCCTTGATACTGAACAACGTAGCATTCATCAGCATATTGTTCAACCTCCAAGGCAATTCCATGGAATATACGAGCATTGATGACAGTAGTAAGCGCAACTACCAGCCTGAACACACGTGAGCATGAATGGCGGTAGCGGTTTGGTATGATTTCACATACGGGATAGTAGAAAAACGGGAGTTCTGTTGCAGTTATGGTTGAGCGGATGACATATAATAGCTAGAATCAGAGCTTACCTTCCCAAATACAATTGTGAATAGAAATAGAGCGTGCACGACTGTATGCCAGTGCCGATATCAGGAGGAGTTGGATTCTAACAAGTAGCCACCTACCCAAGAGATAAAGAAAATAACGACCACCATCATTTTTAAACCGTTTCAAAAGGTCTGAAGAATATAGATACGGAGTGGCAAAGGTGTTGAAAGTAAATATGCAAACGTTAAAATATCCCAAAGAACCTTCCATTCAAATGAGAGAATGATGGTAGTTCAATATGTGGGACAACTCACAAGAACCAGACCCAGCACCAGCATGTAGATAAATGATTTGATGACGATGAAATGAGCAAACATCCTGGAAGTCCTAGGACAGGACGAAAAAGGTCTAATAGCCGGATTCAGGCAGGCTGAAACAGAAGGCAAGACGGAAACATACCTTTAAGGTTGACCGCTTCTACACTCATGGACACCACTGCTGTGATGAAAACGACAACGACCATTACTGTGATAGCATGAGTGATGGGGCGATTGAAATGCCATAAAGACCGTAGCCGGTAAATGACGATTTGATCGTCCCTTCCGCCTCAGTAACCTAGCTTGTTCAGTGGACTGATTTCGACACACCTTCTGTTCCAATCAATGAAAGTTGCGAGAAAATGGCTGTCATAATGACCCAAATTTGGCAGCTGATTGACACTATGAGCCTGGTACTGAAAATGCTTAGAGTTACTGAGACTCACTCCTAATTACATTGATATATTAAACGATGAATTTAAGTTGCGGAAGAGTACTAACCTGTGGCCCCATCTTAGTATTGAAACTTCCAAGACCTGATACGCATGTTATCAATGAATCCTTTTGATTGCACAGGGCGCTTCTTACTTATTGCAGAATATATCACGGAGGTTATTGTACAGTATCGACCGAGGAGAAACAACAATTTAAGAATTGTTCTTCGCCCAAGTTCCAACCAGATATCCATGAGTTCTTCGTCAAAGTGCAAAAAATGGTCGTAAAGCAGACATGATAGTGCCACAGCTTTCAAGTAACAGTTAGAAGATATCCGGGTCAACAAGATGTGGATGACAGTACCGCTTATGTACCTTGCTCCCATAATCGGGCTCTCTTGCCTAGCAATCTCTTCGGCGATGGCATCCATTATTGAAAGGGAGTTGAATGGGTTGATGGGTGGACGCTAAGGCGAATGTCCAGTGGGTTTTAACCTTGCTACTCACGTAGTGTGGTAAAACAGGAACGCTGGATTCATGATTGGGGTTTTTAGCCCGCGGTGTGGCGCGTCTTAGATCTCCCAAACGGTATTGGCACCGCGAAGTCGAGGAATCTGCATGGAGTATCAATCTGCATGAGAATGCGATGGTGGTCGTGGAAAGTTTTATACCAAAATAGAATGGTCACAAAGAATGGCAAAGTCGAATTTCCTCAGAATCATAGTTGTGAGTATTCACATCCTTCATCGTGACATCATAATACGAGTATCGATGAAGGAAAACATATAGGCGGTGGTGTTGCATGGATATGGATTAAGCTTCTGCTCGGCGAGGGTAGACTTTCAGCTTAAACATATTGAAGTTACCTGAGCATGTAAAAGTCGGTGGTAGAACATCCCCCGTTTTGTGACGGTTGCTAGGCTGGTTAGGTATTCCTCTATATAGATTTGCCATCATTTATCCTGGTGTATTACGTGACGCTAAAAACCCTAGAACGTCCCGGTTGAAAATTGATAACAGATTGAAAGTGTCCTGCCAGTACGATACCTAGAAATGGAGTAGTATATGCTGTTATGACATGACAGCGGGACTACTCAACGAATTAGCCAAGTATACGGAGTTAGACAGCCAATTTTTATTTGCGCCCCGGATGCCCAGAGCTTCCTTGAATTCCTTAGGACCTTACCAGTGACAAAGAGGCAGACGGTCGACATTATGATATCTTGGGTCACAATATATTAGTACAGAAACATAGAAGTACCGAAGGCCCCGATATTAGGACGAAACTTCCACAGAGTTGTATTTGAAGGCCTCTGGTCGATTTGGGGAAACAAGCGCAACTCGGGAAGGGGGGAAGGTTCTTGTACTATCACCGCGGATATATTGGAATCTCATTCTAAAATCATATAAAAAAGGTGATGAGTTGGTGGGAACTAGTTCAGTCAAGTTGTCAACTTCAAGAGCTTCAATGCAGAATGGGGTATGCTGAAATCGAAACTTTCGGGAGTAAGTTCGGTCTCGGCATGTATTGGATGGGAAGGCATTCATGCTCGTGAAGCGCATACTTCAATCCCAGGAACCAACCACGGTATACCTTGTTTACCTTCTAATATCGTGGTTGGGCAAAATAAGAAGGCATAATCATGCACAATCAGGCCAGGAAAAAGAGAGAGATATCCAAACAAAATAGGGAGGTATCCGGCGAGTCTATCTCTTCTGCACTTTTGCACGTTCACCCAGGGAAAGATTGGCGTAACGAAAAAGAAAGTCAGAAGCGTCATCTGCGGCCGGAACCACCTTCCCTAATATCTGCTCCACCTAGGCCCATTCCTCCGCTGTAGCGGCAAAGCGTCCGAAAGCACTGGAACTATGCGTATCCCGACTAAGTCGAGTCCATTTCTTCACATCCTGTCCGTGCGCAGGAGAAAGGGTCCCTGATTCGTAGCGGCCCGCGAGATACTCCATTACGACCATCTTCGTTTCTGGTGTCACAGCGTGACATGCCCTCATTTATCGGCTTTTGAGCAGCAACGCCGGGATCAGAGTAAACGTATACGGTCCTGCCTCGAAGCAGTCCGTTACAGAGAAGTTGCGGGGCATGACCCCGGAAGTGAAGCACTTGGAGCCATATCTATCCACAAAGCTGACAGCGGCCTTTCCGTCCGTACATTTGACCTCGTGTACATAGGTGCTGCATTTCATATCTCTTGCGGGGAGACTCAGATATTCAGATATGACAACGGTGCCATCCTTGCCAATGAACGGGATACGGGAAATGACGCGGGTGACGATCGTCTTTGGCGTTAACGTGCGGAATTCTCTATGAATGGATTGAAACGATTAGGTCTAGGAGCCTTTTTTGGGCGCAGGCAAAACTTTTGCTACCTGATACATCTGATAGCCTTCACGCGTGGTTGCAGAACCAACCCACATTATATCTGTAAGTTTCTGAACAATGAGTCTGTAGGTCAGAACGCCGGTAAGATGTGGAGCCAAGGCCCGCCCACGGGCAACATGAGTATGAGGCAGCAGCGCTTCTTGACGATGGGCAATTATCAATACGAAACGATCGGGGGAAACAAAAGTTGGTTGCAAATACAACGTACTCTGTATGGCTGCAAGTGCTTTTTCAGCATTGAGTCACCGGCCTGAATGGACAGATTCGAACACCAGCCTTCCCCACGTATGCGCGTGGACTCCTCGATGACCATTGGAGTTCGAGAATGGGATGCAAGCATGATAACATCGTCATCGGGCTTGTTTGCATTGTCCTTACTCTCCAAGGGCTCACGTCGCGGAAGGTCATGGTCAAGACAACTTCGCAATATTGTATTCGAACGCAAATTGTCAAGTGCCTTTTGCATCACGTTGGACAGAGCAAAGACAGGGTGAAAGATTTGAATCGGAGGCGCATTAGTATCCGGGAGGCAGCTTCTGCGTGAAGACCATTATAGATCTAGATGACGTTGCCCTTTAAATTTTTGATTTTGTCACATCATATAGCACCGCCACAGTTCTAACACTTTGCCGACGGATCAACATTATTACTTGCGACCAAGTTCTTGAAAGGACTTCTTTGATCCTGGTAAGGCGATCATAGGCAGAAAGATGAAAAATTTAACTACGCAAAATGGGACAACTAGGTTATGAGGGCTCCGAGAGAGAACGGAGCACAAGCACATTACGAGGATCGTAAAACACCATGGAGACGGAGACGGAGGACTTGAGCTCGATCTCGAGCACACTTTCTTCTAGTTTCAGTAACTACCCAGTATAGGCGCACAAACCCGCAGAGTTCCAGGATTCGAGAGGTTTGATCCGGAATCGGTCGAAATAAAGGAGTGCTCGGGAATTATCGATATCAGCGACATCTCGATGCACTATTTCTTGCATTATTCAATTGGAAGCGAAAATTAATCCTGAAGTCACTTACCCGCGCATTACTTCATCGACAGATATGCCGTCCGACTATCCACATTCTCCCAACCATCAATACTACCGAGCTCAAATTTCACATAGTAGAAGAAGGATGCCAGAACGTAATCCATAACACATTCCACTTGGGTATCGACAATCAAAGCCCAAGTTGGTGCTGAACCAGAAACATATTCCGTCCAAGCTACTGGAGTGGATGAAGATTCTTCGTAGAGCTGGCGATACATATTAAGATAGTGTTAGAGGTAAGGGTGAAAAGGAGTACCATCCATTGGTTAGTGTGTAGCTTCCTCCAGTGGTATAAACCATCTGGCGTGTCTAGCGCCATCGACCTTTGTCTGAAGAAAGATCGTTCTAATATACTCATCTAGGGAAATGAAAAATAACGCACCCATCGCTCGTTGAAGGAGTTTTTCGTAGAACATTGGCTACCTTGACGGTTTTGCCATCATATCTATTGGCAAACCTGAAGACATCCTTGGAGAAATTCCGTCTTTCCACGTCAACGAACGCATTCCGAGCGGCGTCGCTTATCTTGACCTTGCTCACACCGTCTTGAGACGTAGCAAGGAAATACCGAGGGACGCCATTCTCCAATAAAATCGCATTACAAGGATCACTTCGCTTATACAGCAAATGGACCTGTCCCTTGGAGGTTACAGAGGTAGAGTTGTTTGTGAGAGTGACTTGAGAATTCATCGCGAGGAGGGTTCGTATGATTTGGACGTATGCAGTAAAACTTCGGGGCCTTTTATTTGTTGAGTTCTGGCTTCCCTGGATTACGCAGAAACGACTGACTCACAGATAATTGACCGAGTCAGAGACCGTTATGACTAAAGTAAATTCGTGGCAGAAAACAAGGGCGTCAGAACGTCATGAAGATACTAAATAGTACTTGCTCAAGGCCCGAAAGAGTCGGAAGATTGTGTTACAACTCCCGGAATAAATGAATGAACTGACAGGGTCACTACAATAGGGATATGAACAGCCTTTAAAATTGATCACCCCTTGACAAAAAGAAAAGATCTTGAATGTGGAACAGGGGTGGCGCAACTCTTGCCCCTCGCTTTAATCGAATCCAAGGTGGTGAGCAACAAGCGAGGCAAACTCCTCTTTTCAACTACCCCGAATCCTGATACAGATTCCTATCTTCACTCTTGCTGGAACGACTCACGTTGCAAGTTTGGGCTACTAAACTCTCTTATTCAATCAAAATATAAGGGTACGGTCCCCATTCTACTACTACCATGACGCGCGCACTCTATCAGAAACGGGGACCAAAATGTTTTACCGATAGGATATTAGCGGACTCGAGGTCAATGTCCTCTGGATGAACTTGATGGCTGAGGCTGAGTATGAGCCTCCGATACTTATCCGACATTACGTTCGAGTCGTGATGACCAGAGTGCATAGTAGTCTCAGCATCTACATCGCCCTTCCAAGATCACTATCGACCTTGGTTCCCACAGCAAGAGTCTAAATCTCGAGCGAGTCATGAGAACTGATTTAGACTGAACGCGTAAGCCAGATACCGCATATATTAACGTTCAGGTGCCAAGCCGTGATCTGTCTGGTAGGTACACCGAGGAAGACGGCAGCTTATATTGGATATTATTAATCCCAACTGCGGGGCATTGCTTCAGGGCATCTAGAATTGAAGTAACAAAAATCTATGGTGTCATCGAATTGAAATTGATCAAGCTTGTGCACTGCGCATGCTTGGACCCCTGACTCTTTGAAATCCGCAGGTTGTGAGTTTTGTTGGGTTCTGCGATGGATGTACTTATAGGCGAGCAAACATTTGGCAGGTCTGAACTCTGATATTCCTCATGCCTGTCAATCATGGTACTACCACATACATCCCACCCCACTGCTGCGTATCTATTCTCACCTCACCATACCGCAGTTTGAGTCGGCCATTCTGACTCGCAGTGTCTCTGGCGCCTTCGGCCTCCCCCACCCTCGCAATGCGCATACTTTGTCTTCTTTATCCATCTTCCTTTTGAAACGCGCGCCTATAATGAGATGCTACTTCTGATTAGACATCTCGGCTTCTATAACAAAATTTTGATTTATGTGCTATGTAGATCAGTCACCCATCTATCATCACCAAAACTCATCATTCATGTTCGCCGCATACCTTTAGACGGCCTTCTGTGCTCACATTTGACCGCCATCCTCTTCGGAGAGAGAAGCTCAACACCAAATTATCAAATGATGTACCAAAATAAATAGCATCAGAAAACCATCCTCCTTGATCGAGTCAAAGAGCGAATGGAGGCCGGAAAAGCCCACGATCGGCTCCTCATATTTTCCTCGCAACAGTCAACTTGGTCCCAGCATGTATGAGCTTTGAATCTCGAACCCTTCTTTCGTATCATTTGTCTCAAATCCCGTCAACGCCCTCTGATTTAAGGCGGCCTCAACCAATCAACCTGTTCAGAGAACGACTCGGAACGTCTCTCCCTCTCTCGAACCTCGTCATAAAAAATAAGTAGAGTATGATTATAAAAAAGACTAGATACAAAAACATCTCATCTAATGCACCCAGTAAAAGCACTACCAACCACTCACCACGATACTATCGTCATCATCTATTACCCACATCAACCCAACGAGCGACAACTCTACGAGAAGATCCTCGTAACCATGAATTTCGCCCGAGTAATGTATGAGTATGAGGCAATATTAAACACAAACCCATTAAACCCTTTTTCCCCCGCAGGTATCCGAATCGTCTTCACCTCAACCACCTCACCTCCCAAACCTTCCTAACACCCTCACCTTCCTCAAACACCTCCTCCAAAACTTCTCTCACATTCTCCACATAAACAAACTTGATCCCAACCTTCACGCTCTCCGGTACATTCTCCTCAATATCCGCTCTATTCGCATTGGGGGCTATTATGGTCTTTATACCCGCCCTATGTGCGGCCAAGATTTTTTCTTTGAGACCTCCTACCGGTAGTACTTGACCTACGAGAGAGATTTCACCGGTCATGGCTAGTACAAAATCAAATAATTAGATGATGTCAGGGATGGCAGGAACGCACGTACCAATATCAGGATTAATCCTAGTCTTCGTAAACAACGAAACAAAGGCACTGAGGATTGCAGTCCCAGCACTAGGTCCCTCCTTTCCAATACTTCCTTCAGGCATATGAACATGAATATCCCTATCCGTCAAAAACTGTTCTTCCGGAGTTTTCGTCACACCAAGCTCATAAGCGTGAGCTTTCACCCAGCTCAGCCCAATTTGTGCCGATTCTCGAATGACTTCGCCTAGTTTACCTGTTAGTTGAAGCCCTCCCTTTCCGGGCATACTCTACAGATACCATAAGTAAAAATAAAGAAAAGAAGTTGAATGTATACATACCATGGCTTCAACAGGCATAACCGCACCACTCCCGTTCCCTAGATACCCCAACCCAGTCGAAACACCAGGTGGTGGAGGCGTAACATACATTCTATCCTTCTGATAAATCGGTGGTCCAACATAATCCTTCAAATTCTCGATCGTAATCTTCATATGAACCGAATCGGGTATTTTCATAGGCTTTCTCTCGTCAGTCGTGACGACTTTTGTTGGATGGAGGAGTTCATCTACGATTTGAGAGCTGATGGGTTCGTTAGGGAGTGGTTCTTGAGATTTGACGGTATGAGAGGGTGAGGGAGGCAGAGGGTCAGGGTCGTCGACAAGAGTGGAGGCGGAGGATGAGATCGAGGCGGCGTCATCTGCGGTAGGTGAAGCGGACGCAGCGGCGGAAGCGTCTTTAGGTTCGGGGAATGTCTCTTCACCCAGTTCTTCCACAAGTTTCAACGCCGCCTTGCGATAAATCTAAACCGGAAAAGAATGAGCAACTCCCTCCACAATATGAACACAAAACGTACCTTATCAATATGTTTCTTCAAATTCCTAACCCCACTCTCTCTACAGTAATATTTGATCAAAACATCCACAACAGCAGTATCAATCAGAACATCAGCACTTCCCAAACCGGAAGCTTCCTTCGCCTGAGGTCCCAAGTACCTCGAAGCAATAGCAGCTTTTTCTTCAGTCACATATCCTGAAACTTCTAATACTTCCATACGATCGAGCAGCGGTGCTGGGATGGTATCAAGATTGTTGGCTGTGCATACGAATAAGACCCGAGAGAGGTCAACAGGAACGTCCATGCTAAAGTCATAATTGTAAGGATGTGGAACGGGAGGGGAAAAAATGGACAACGCATACTAGTGATCGAGGAAACTATTGTTTTGTTCGGGATCGAGCATTTCTAAAAGCGCGCTGGCAGGGTCTCCGTTAATCCCACGTCCGATTTTATCCACCTCGTCAATGAGCACGAGAGGATTCTCCGTTCCAACACGTTTCAAAGCCTGGATGATCTTCCCTGGTAACGCCCTATTCACGCGTCAGCCCCGCGTCTTTAGAAAAAAAAAGGAGAATACAAACCCAACGTATGTCCGTCGATGACCTTTAATCTCAGCAACATCCGTTAATCCACCAACACTGAATCTGAAGAACTGCCGTCCAAGAGCACGAGATATACTCTTTCCGATACTCGTCTTCCCAACGCCGGGAGGACCAACGAGACAGATAATTTTTCCTTGGACGGTCCCACGCAGCTTGCCTACGGCCAGGAACTCTAGGATACGAGACTTGACGTCGACGAGGCCGTAA
This sequence comes from Agaricus sinodeliciosus, assembly GCA_022315185.1. Classification (NCBI taxonomy): domain Eukaryota; kingdom Fungi; phylum Basidiomycota; class Agaricomycetes; order Agaricales; family Agaricaceae; genus Agaricus; species Agaricus sinodeliciosus. The sequence continues at coordinate 165,713 of JAHTMV010000039.1, forward strand.
TGGTCTTCGTTGAGAACCGTTTTCGCATGTGTTAAGGAGTAGTTCTCAGGCGTGTGTTGACCCCAAGGGATCTAGTTGAATGTAGAAATTAGAATGCTGTGTCGTAGAGGCGGAAAAAAAAGCATTATACTTGGGTTAGCCAGTCGAGGTAATTCCTTGTAACATTCGCTTCGCTAGCAGCTGGCTCAAGCCCTTGAAGTTTCGTCAACTCCTCATCGAAGACCTTCCGTACTCCTTCAGGCATTTTCAAATTCTTCGCGCGCTCCCTGAACTTCTCGATCAGCTTGTCCTTGCCGTCACTTTCCATGCCCAATTCCTTCTTGATACCCTTCAATTGCTCCATAAGATAGTATTCCCTTTGACGTTTAGCAATTTTGCTATCCACATCGCGGGCGAGTTTACTTTGTAATTGAGCGTTGATGAGTTCTTTCTTCAGGACGAGTAAGGCTTTCCGTAAGCGATCATCGACCACCAGACTTTCGAGAACATCTTGAAGTTCTTGAACTTCGCCTGTCGACACCGCAGCAGCAAAATCAGCGAGTTTGTCGGGTTCATCAAACACATTCGACGCGACTTGATTTATCGAAAAGTTGGTTATCTGGTCACGGAAGAGCGGATTAAGCTGTGCAATATCCTTGAAGACCGAAACGATTTCCGACATGAACGCTCGGATGTATTGATCGTCCTTGTTATATGGTTGTGTTTGCATATTCTCCACGTTGACGATGGACACAGCATGGTCATGCAAGAAAGACGTCTGTATGTGACCCAACTCTGCAGTTTCCGGGGTAGGCGGCGGTGTTGGTAATTCCGAACCGGTATCTGTTGTCGAAGGTGGAGAGCCAACGGTACTACCAGCCTTTACAAGCTCTGCAATACGAATTCTTCGATGAGGATACAACACCGCCGTAAGACCTTCTTCTTTGTCGTCTCCATCTCTCCTCGCTGCCGCAAACACGCTCGTGATTTGAGCAAACACACCAACGGAATGGACTGAGTTGACGTCAGTGATCACATCACTGTCGGTGTGCTCGTCTTTGAGAAGAAAGGCTCCGAGATACGGTTGACCGCGTTTCATCATGTCTTTAATGGCAGCCACGACGGAAGGGTTGCGTACCACGACAGCCTTGTAAAACCCAGGAAAAAGAGGCCTCCGAGCTATTGGTAGCGCAAGGAGCTGCGGGTAGTTTTCCGGTACGGACTGTTTCGCTATAGGGCCAGACCCGGGGTTGGGACTAGAAGGAGAAGACGGTGGGGGTGGTGTAGATGACGATGATGAAGAGGTGACCGCAGTGGAAGCCGACGACGAGGACGACGACACAGACTCGTGTTCAGACTCATTTTCAGGGTCTGGCTTGTGTTCATCGTCCTCCGACTTTTCGTGTTCGTTTTCCGGTGCATCTTCGGGGTCCGGGTTTTTTGAATTGACCCATCTAGGAGCCGCGAGAGCAGGATTATATCTAAACAAACGAGGGCGTTGTGAGTAGAAACACCGTGTCTGAGGCAGAAATCGCCGGTGGACAGCGCTGCGGACGAGGCGAGCGACGACGCTCATCGCTGTCCTGGCAAAATAGCACGCAATGACGCAGTAATACTTGTTATGTCACACAATGTCACACGTTACATGTTACATATACTCGAGCATAGCAGATGTATAAATGCTGAATCCGCAGTACTCTGGCCCAACCTCGGGGTATCTCTCAGTAGCCAGCACAACGAGAACGGTTGATGCTTCAAGCCCAAGTAATACATACTTGGGACCCATCGGACGCAGCTTCCAGTACTCCGTTCTCTCTTCAAGATCCTATAAGGTGCCAGTGAGAACACTGCCTGGGATGGTTATAGAAAAAACTTCATACCAACGGTTCAGCGAGACCTTTACACTTTTCAATGAATAGCCTGTCCAAATCACCATCAGGCTCAACACGAACGATGTTCGGTGAGCTATCTTTGTCCCACTAAAAAGCGCCCCTTAATCATTTGCCCAAAACTCACTCAATTAGCGCACTCACGGCATACAACTCTCTGACAAAAACATCGAGAGCGATCAAATCGAAATTATGCTGGGAATGAGCCAGGCAACGGAAATCGAAGCCACGCATTGATGCCCATTCCGGATGTGGACCCGTGGCAGACACATCATAGTATGTCCGAAGAGCGTAATCCATAAATCCCTTGATTTCTGAACCGTGCGCTTTTATAGCAAATCGTCCCACCGGCTTCGATGTTTCACTGGGATTTGAGAGATGACTGACGATGCGTAGAGACACTTCATATGTGAGAAGCTTAATTTCAGATTTGCAGATGTTGAAATGCCTCGATCGCTTTGCATCTTTTAGAAAGCCTTCGAAAAAGGGACTTGGCGCATAGGAAACTATGTCGTCTTCGATACGCGAAATCACAGCCCAGCGGCAAAGACGGGGAAGCACGTCAAGGACGCTATCATGCCGACAGGAAAGCAGACAAGCTAGCTGAAAGGAAGTCATGGGATAGAAAGTTTCGGAATAACAGACACTGAGGAGCTGTTTCACGAATGAAAGAAGATCAGGAGGGATAGCAGAAAAGGCTTGAGTATAAAAGTGATCGAGAGCACAGTACGGTCGTTCATCCGAAGGTGGGGGGAAATCAACCATGAAGGATAAAAATGTCTCCAAGTGTGCATTTGGTCCACCATCCCCTTCCCAGTCGACAAATTGGGTAACTACGTCAACAGCGTCGAACGATCCCGAAAATATACTGGCCAGATGGGACCTCTGTTCCTCTGATGGCCACACTTCGTCATCTGTAAACATCTCCTTGTGCTTTAGGCGGAGAATACTGAAGCGGTGATGAAGAAATAATTCCGTGTCCGCGAATGCATCGTTATAACAAATAGGAAGTCGAGTAAACCGGGGACACTCCAAAGAGTCCAAAAGATCCTGGATAGGAAGCTTGAATTCGGGGCGTAATGAGATAATCCATAGCAATGATGAACCATGCCGCGGTGAGGCAAAATGGCATATTGAGCGCAGAAGCTCCTCATCCCAGAATGCAGGGTCATTCCAGCGGAGAACAATGACGGGCGGAGCAGCGACGTACTGGGGATGGGATATCTGAAGTGCCTTCCATGGTTCATGGATGAGCTTTTTCAACTGAGTACGTATTGGTAGGTTAAGAATCTCCGTGTTATCAAATAATATCTCGGTGAGAATGCGGCGGAATGGGGGTTAATGTGCTGCCAGTACAACACAAAGCCGGGAAATGCTCATAGGAGGGTAACCGGGTGCGTTTCGAAGTGGTAGTCCGAAGCGATGAGCATCGTAACAAATGGAGGCAAACGCATTGGCTCTAAAATTTTCATTGACATTCTCAGTTCGTGTCTGTGCTTCTTTGATAAGATAGACATTACTCCTCCTCTCGGAGTCACAGAGCCACGAGATAACCTCCCTCGTGAGGTCTCTGTGAATGCTCAAGAATGCTTCACTAGCTGGTGCACGCTCAGGGTCCGAGTACCAATACAACTTACGAGATACTATTATCAGTTCTTAGCAAGCAGGCGCAAATGGTTAAATGAATGAAATTTACGAGGCTGCCAAGTGTCCCAGAACGAGCAATTACTGTGTTTTGATTCATGTTGGGTGCGTAACTCAATACACTCCTCTGGTACGCCGGAGTGGTGCTTTGTAAAGAGTCTGATCACTGCCGGGAATATCAAGCTAGCCTCCATTACAATTTTTCCTGAGCTTACCTTCCAGTGCAGATAGATTTGCGTCTACTAGTGCGTGCTTCAACTCTGGGTGCGTCGTCATGATTCAGGTATTCCGTATTTCGATAGTTTGGGTGAAGAGGAAAGGATAGATGCTGTACTGGCCATATCAACCTCATGCATGCACAATGGCTGTTCGTGGGAATATACGCTATCACTCCTTTGTCTGCTTTATATTGTTCCGTATGGTTTTTTTGCTGTTCACGCCCCTATCGCGTACAGCTTCGCACTCTCTGAACCCCTGCAGCAGTCCCGCCCAAGTACAACCTACCATTCAATACTTCTTGAGTACGTTCATTCGGACAACGACATTGTCACTCGCTTTCCCGTGCCGAGGATAGCCCCACCCGCCTTCGCGGGCTGGCCTCGAGATCGTCACCCAGGGCGGCCAGGGAAGTTCAGGTTTCCGCCCCATTCTCTTTCACACACGATCCTCACTACTATCGCTTGCTACCCAATCTTGTAATCATTCCTTCAATAATCTGATATATCTTCGCTTTCTTCAATAATACTCCTTTGTGCTAAGGCCAACTTGGCAAAGAGCAATCCTCTTGGACTCTAATCTTGAAACAACGAATTTTTCCACCAACGTGTTCCTCTTGACAGTCGGTTAAGCAATCCCATCGTCATCAAAGTTTCGTTCAAGTCAGGGATCTGGATATAAAAGCGATGGAAAATGCTTAGGGAGTGGTCTACCAGGAATCCTCAGTCCCGAACGAACCAACTAGGTGAGGCTCTTCGGCCACTAGTAGTACGTCTTCTTAAGTCTTGTTTGTATGTATCACGAACAACCTTCGTGGTATAGAATTCTTTGAAGGTGTTTCCCTGGTGGATTGACGTGAGGATCATCCACTGCAGCGGACTCATCGCCGTGGTCAACATCACCCTTTACCTTCACTTTAGTTAACAGCCTTAAAATTTCAGAAAAGTCTTGTCAAAAGACTGATCAACGGTCAATTACCGATGGACTGACTCTAGGTGATATAGTTATAGCCTTCGGCTACTAGCAACCTTTTGTTCAATCATTATCGAGAAAATTTAGAAGTCTGGCGCATATCGTTCCAGATGTTTTCCAATTGATGTTGACTCAATACCGCTTTCTTCGCACTCACTAAGTATCATAGTCACATTGGAACGCAAAAATTCACATTGTTTCATATTGTACATGGTTGCACATTCTCCTGGTTTACAAGGTACAAGATATTTAGTTGACGACTTGGATGATATCATTAAGAACAACGGTAGGCTTCTCCTTGTCAACCTTGGGACGAGTTTCACCCGCAGGAAGATAGTAGGGTGCGCCCTTGATCTCAACGGCAAGCGATGTGAGTTTTGCTCCTGTCTAATGTGGGATTTCAAGTCAGCTTCAATCTACTCTGCTGCTGGCACAAAGAGTCACTCACCGATAGAACTTTGCAGCTAATCTTCCTCTTCTTCAAATATTCAGTGACCTTAGCAGGCTCGTAGATCGGAACCGCGTCAGCTTTGCGGTCCGCATGCTTCCCGATATCATTACCGATGTAGTAATTCAAATGAACGAACCCTTCGGCGATAAGGTCTTGATTACGAGCACAGTTGGAACAAGTATCGGATGTAGTACCACGGAAGGCGTCGACGGTTCCAATGATAGAGTTGAGCGTGCATCCCTCACCTTCGTCAAAATAGAAGATGATAGAGAAACTTTCGTTGATCTCGTAATATCTGAATTTAGCATGAATGACCCAGTCATACAATGCGTATTGGGTGTCATGATCGCTCTGCGCACTTTGGAAAGAGGACAAGAGGCGAAGAGCAGGGTTTTCCGTTTGAGTGGTCACGAACCCATAACGCCTGCGGACCAAGTCACTGATGTATTTCCTTCTCTCCTCCTTGGACTTTCCCTTCACAGCGTCGAAATCTGGATATGAGAATCCAAGTACCTCCCAATTCTCGAGATCATCCGACTGCCAAGGGTCCTGATTTTTCGTATAGAAAGGCTCGAGGGCTGGAAAAAGGGAGATTACAGTTCAAAAAACAAGAACTTAACGGTAACTCGAACTTACGTGAATCCTCAGTCAGGACTTGCCCAGGAAGATAATTTATAGTCGCCTCGTAGCTCATTCCTTCGCTGACATAGACATCGTAGTTCATAGCTTGCCAGAGGGCGAAGAGTCGATCACAGTTGCAGTGATGCATCCAGAATACGGGTTCATAAGCTAGCAAACAAAGTATGATGAATTTCAGCCTCAACGTTGAAGTTTAAAGAACACACACCTCCATGAGGAACAGAGCCCATATGACCGGTAACAAGAGGGTCCAAAGTCGGGTCTCTCCCCATCAGAAGGTGGATAGTGTTGTGCACCATCTCCAAACTGTTAGCGTGTGCACCGTGGACCGCGCCGTGATTACTGAAGAGCTCCCAGGTATAGTTCTTCGTCAACATGTTATAAGTCCATTCACGTAGCCCTGGGGCGGCTGCTTTCATTCCCCTGTCAGGAAGAGACATTAAGACGGTACTTTCATTTTACCCGAAAATCACCTACGCGATCATTCCCTCAGTGTTTTCCTGCTTCTGTGCATTGGGGTAGCGAACTGAAGTCGGCCACTGAGCGAAATCACCTTCAAAACTAGGGTCGATGGGATGGAATTTGTAGCGACGAATGGGATTTTCGACCTTGATTCTTGAGCCATCGTAGTCGGTGATTTCAACTTCTTCATGCCTGACAACTTCATCTGGAAGACTGAGGAAATCGGGATCGTTAGGCCAGTAACCCCAGTCCCAGTACGGCTGACGGAGATCCTTCGCCGCTTGGATCCACTCTTGCTTGTTGGGCGTGGTGAACTTCTCCGCTACAGTGCCCGCAGCTTCCCAGAGAATTTGCTATTAACCAACCACCTCGTTAGTCTCCAGATGTAGGTGGTATGAATAATGTCCTTACCTCCCAGGCCGACTCATACGCCCGATGCCAGGTAGGGAAGAGCACATTTCCATGCGTACAGTAACCGCCCGGGAAGGGGTTGAGTTGCGGCCGTGCCTTTGCCCACTCGGTATGGGGCACTCCGTGAATAGCACCGAGCTGGAAGAAGGAAGAATAGTCCGACTGGTCACGATCTTGGAGGATCTCTGAATGAAACAGCACCGGTACACATTAGATTCATGCCACTATAATAAAATGGTGATACCGACTAAGGGCACGGACGTAGAGAGTGAAGAACTTTTCGTCCTTCACAAAATCGAGGATATCGAGACGATTTTTAACCTCGCCAGGAATCCCGACGATAGGAATGAGAGATATCTGGTCAGACATGAGGAAAAGGACACGAATCCTAAGTAAGTTGGGCAGACAGCGTCGCCACTTAAATATAGAAAGGGATATAGAGCTCGTGAAACGGGGTCTACCGATTGATCTTGCTCGAAGATTACACGGACAATCGATGGGTGCTTGGGGATGTGATAAGAGGTGGCGGATGAGACTTCCATCCTTGCTGTCATGTCCTACATTGTAATGAACCTAGTTTTCGCATTCACCCAGAGATCTTCTCCTAAAATAGCGGAGGTTAGTAGGACATACCTCATTGCAGCATAAAACTTTCTGATCTTCTACTTCAAGAGTTCTCTACGTGAGAGGGACGGCGAAGTCCAAGCTTGTCGATCATCATAGCCTTGTTGGCTCATGACAATAAAATTATATCGAGAAATCTTGCTTGAAGATCAAGCAGAGATAGTTAATGTTGGGAGATGCGATTATGTGTGGTGCAATGAGACTTCCCTTCCATCGTCGCTGCCACACTAATGTATCCTATACACTGTAATGACCCCGGTTTTCCCATTCAGCCACAGCTCTTCTATAAAAGCGGAGGTCAGTGGGCCATACCGGCATAAGATGTCATCCGCTTTGACATGAAGAGTTTCTATGTGACAAGGACGACGGCGTCCAGGCTCGTGGATCAGCATAGCCTTGTATCCGTGTTTAGATTGCGCGGAGATTGCCCATAATCATCGTGAACGAGGTCAGAGAGCAATGAGCAAACTTAAGAATTAGTAATGAGCATCGAACGAGTTGGACCATGTTTACGTATGAATAAAAGAAGTCGTGATGACAAGTGAAAAGGAGACGTATGCACATTGCGTTCCTATCGGAAGTGACTGATAGTATGGAAATCCAGAAGGATGACTTACTGCATACTCGAGTACGGTGGACAATCAGCGGTCAGCGCTGAGGCCGCCAAGCTTTCAGCTTCGTGCTTCGAGTCGAACTTCCAGTCAAAACTAGTATATTCAAAACAATAGAACGTGCTGTCAGTACGTGAATGACACTCGGGATGTTTCTCCTCCTCAGGTCACGGGAAAACAGGCCAAGCCTCTAAGTTTCAAGCTCCAGCGTTGAGCGCGATTGAGCTCCGATGGAAGACCCCGGACTCAAACCGCATATAGTAAGTCGTCATTATGAGAGCAGAAGGAGTGGACTGTGGCGGACGGGGATCATTCGCCACGGTGGTGGGCAAACCACAAGCGCAGTCATATCGTCGGATCCGATCTACTATCACCTGGCTGTCTCCATTCGAAAAAACGAAGTTCTCGAACGAAGAACATCATTCGAGCAGCGGCGCTGGAACGATAAAACCGTCCACTCCACCAAATTGTTTTCAAATATAATTGGTAAAGAAAATGGTTGGATATCATTAGAATGGCTTTTCCGTGGCGAAATTATCGCATATACTTCTACTCCACATCGATGCAGGCACCACCATGAAGCGAGCCTCGAACTCGAAAACATGGGACCAAGTTAGTTCTTTGGTCACCCTTAGTCACAGCGGCGAAGTGGAGATCATGCAGAACAGATCTGAAATGATAGAAGTTGGATCGTGGCGTACAATCTCTAAAGACTCCGGTGTAACTTGGGAAGAAGTCATTCCGGAGCATACATGACACGATACATGGAAGTCATGATTATTGGTGTGGCAAAATAATAAGGCAAAAGCTGTGGATTGAGGGTGGATTGAGAATGTAAAGTTGGGTCCCAGTGCCCAATTGAATAAGATGAATATCGCTCCAAGAGCAGTAATCCGTCCTCTCTCGAGAAGTAGCGTAGTTTTAGGAAGAAATTGTATTTTTTTCATCAGAAACTCCTTTTAAGCCATGTCCACATTCACATTCTAGTTGTCACCCCTCGTAGAACGTGATCATGCCAGTGAACAGAATCTAGATCGATCAGTATATAAGAGCGAGCAGCTCATATGTGCGGCATCGACGTTTCATTTTCTCTCCCTCACACTGATCTCTCATCGTCATGGCTCAGGCTCAAAAGGTGTGCTGATGTCGTCTGTATCATTGAAAAGCCACATCACTCACTTGGCCAATTTGTCACCTAGATTCCTCTTGATCTCCCGGGTACTAGAATTCTCAATGGCGCCAAATGGGCCAACAACTCCGCTACCGAAAACCTTGCTCATGCCTCAGGGACCTTGATAATTTTCGATCAATCCACTCCAGGCCAGGATGCCGACAGAGTCAGATCACTGTGAATTTACGTCTCATTTAAGTCATTGACATTGTATTGGATCAGTGGCTCGTCCACAACTATCTCGACGGTTACAAGATCTTCAACATGGGGAGCAAAAACTGGGCTTCCGTTTCCAGAGGCAACCAAGTCGTACGTGGATTCCATTGTCTGCACTATTTGTAGCACCTGACCAACTTCGTCCAGCTTGGTGTCTCTGAGTTCGATGGAGAGACGTGTAAATGGTCGATCGAGTATAGTGGTAATGGAGAAGAATTCTGGGTAAATATTTCTTGCTAGCCATTACTTTAGGTACGCACCCACCAACATGACCGATCTAGATTCGAGTGCCCAGGGTTGGAGGTGGAGGTGCTGTCTGGACTATCAAACCTGCATCAAGTCAGGGACCAACTACGGTACCGAGCAGTGTTGCTTGATCTGTAACCCACCCACACACTAATTTTGGCCCTCTAGGTTTTTCTTGATCTGCTCAATGAGCAAGATCCAAACCAGCGCGTAACATTCGTTGTGTGATCGTCAAACTACTTGGAAGTCGTGTAATCATTACTCATATACAAAACAAATTGTTCTTAACTACGAAAAAATGAAAGTCTGTACATTGAAATCGAATTGATTGAACTCAATCGCTCTTCGGGCCAGTCATGTTTGTCCCGCCTGTATTCCAATTCCTGCCTTATTGTTTTGTTTTGTTTATACACTAAAGTGAAAGCTCTCACCCCTGAGAAATGCAATTACGCACCCCTTTCGGAGGTAGTACGAGGGTTGTACGAGGGACTCTTTCTCCCTATCCCTGCCTCTCACCGCCGTCTTCCCCATAGTGAGGCCGTCATGATCTCGGATGCCCTTCCAGAAAGAGCTATTCAGCACGAGGGATCTGAAAATTGGAAGGAAACCTTCTGAGGCACAGTGACTTTTTCACTTGCCGTCATGAAGTAAGCCTACCTCTCCTTGACCTTTTGTTCGAATGTAAACGCTAATCTAACTCGTTCATGATGGAAATTTCCCCTCAATCTTAACCTCGATACAAGACTATGACGAACGACTTGGTCTTCAGGTCGAAGCGAAAGACGTCCTATCCCGGTATGGCCAACACCGTGCTTTATGCCTTTAGTGGAACCAGGTTGTGTGCAAAAACCGGGGCCATTACGATGTAGGACTGTGTGACAACAAGGATCCTCTTGCCGAATCCTCAAGCACCCATCAATTGTCTGTGTAATTTCCAACTCATCTACATAGAATATCTCGATATCCTCTATTTGTGAAGGAAGAAAAGTTCCACTCAACTCAACAAACAAGAGTGGATCCAAACGGCGAAAGATCTCCGTCAGCCGTACTGGGACTGGGGTTACTGGCCTAACGAGTCCCGACTTCCTCAGTCTTCCAGATGAAGTTGTCAGGCATGAAGAAGTTGAAATTACCGACTACGATGGCTCAAGAATCAAGGTCGAAAATCCCATTCGTCGCTACAAATTCCATCCCATCGACCCTAGCTTTGAAGGTGATTTCGCTCAGTGGCCGACTTCAGTTTGCTACCCCAATGCACAGAAGCAGGAAAACACTGAGGGAATGATCGCGTAGATGATTTTCGGGTAAAATTAAGTATCGTCTTAATGTTTCTTCCTGACAGGGGAATGAAAGCGGCCGCGCCAGGGCTACGTGAATGGACTTTTAACATGTTGACGAAAAACTATCCTGGGAGCTCTTCAGTAACCACGGCGTGATCCCTGGTGCTCATGCTGACAGCTTGGAGATGATGCTTAATACCATGCACTTCTTGATCAGAAGAGACCCGACCTTGGAGCTGGTGCCTGGTCATATGGGTTCCGTTCCTCACCTGATAGGCGCCCTATATGCCTCAAGAATCTAACTTTAATTATTCTTTGCTTGTTGGCTCTCGATCTCGTATTCTGGATTCATCACTGCAATTACGATTGCTTCTTTGCCCTTAGCTCGCTGTGAACTACGATATTTATGTCACTGAAGAAATGAACCGAGACGCAACTATGAATTTTCTTCCTCGGGCAAATTTTCTGAAGATACACGTAAGTTCGAGCCATTCCAGAGTCAATTTGTCTGAATCGCGAGTCTTCTTTCCCACCCTCGAGCTTTTCTAGGACCCATGGAACTCGGATGATATCGAGAATTGAGAAACGCTGGGATTCTCATATCCGGATCTCGACGCTGCGAAACCTGCTCTTCGTCAACTGTCCTCTTTCCAATGCATCGCAGAGCAACCACAAGGCTCAGTACGCATTGTATGACTGGGTCATTCACGCTACCTTTAGATATTACGAGCTCAATAACAGCTTCTCCATCGCCTTCTATTTCGACGAAAGTGAGGAATGCACGCTCAACTCTATCATTGGAACTGTCAACGCCTTCCATGGTACTAAATCTGAGATATGTTCCAACTATACTCGTAATCAAGCAAGACCTTATCACGGAAAGTTTAATTTGGATTATTGTATTGGTCATGATATCGGTCAACATGCAGACCACAAGAATGTTCTTCCGTTTTACGAGCCGGCTAACGTCACTGAATATTTGAAGAAGAGGAAGATTAGTTACGTATCGCTGAGTGACTTTTTGGGCGAGTGGAGTAGTGGACTGGCCGCTGAAATCAAAGGACCGCCTTTATATCTTCCTCCTGGTGAACCGCCGTCCTCGCGATCAGCTGGAAAGGGGAAGCCCTACTGTGAGTCTTGGATAATGTGTATTCACAAAAATGTAATGTAATCGAAAGATTTTCGTAACTGTATAACAAGACCCAAATCGGAAAGCAAACGAATTCCTCATGAAAAGCGAGAGCGCATCAAATCGGATACTTGGACCCTCACAGATTAGTAAGCCTTTCTAGTTACAATACAGAACGGCCGGGGTTCTCGTAGGAGGATACTGCCCAGGAAGGAATGTGTGAAAAGAATCAATGTTTGATGATGTCAGTTCACTACATTACTATACTCACGTTCCCCGAGGCACGTTATTGCAACAGTGTTCCCATGTTTCCCTATGACGCGGTGACAATCCACATCGGTGCTCAACTTGAGGAATTTAAAGACTTACACATGATTTCCGTGAGCATAATATGGTCAGAAATTGACAGAAAGACATTGACTGAAAGGATAGTATTTTATTTTGATGGAGTATCGAGAAACAATGGATAAAAAATTCGCTTTGAGTCCCCAAGTTGCGACATCCGGGCTCTCGCCAATCAACACAGCATGCCTTCCAGTAGCAAGAAAGCGTGCAAGATGTATGAGAGGCAGTGAATTTAATAGCATTTGTGAACTGATGATCATTCATTACATAACCAAGAAGGAAAATGCGAAGGATATCTATCATTCATTACATAACCAAGAAGGAAAATGCGAAGGATATGTCCAAGTGTCCCAGCCTCGTCCCACTTTCCCTTCAGTTCAAACGGTTCAATCAAGAGATCGTACCAAATGTGAGTCTCCCTCCCAGAAGAACATAAGCAAGCATCCAATAGCGGGAAACAGTGATCGGCAGGGGAACCAAGATTGTAGACGGAAGCGAGGTGTGATAATCAGGTTAGTTGTCTTGGTAGTCAGAGTCATGTCAGCTAATGAGATCGGGATATACGGGCGGTTAGAAACAGTACTGTAACCCAGATATCATCGAAACCCAAGCCGAAATTTGAAGCGCAGCGCCTGTCTCGATACCGCTCGATAGGATCAACAATCATACCATGCAGAATTACTTTCATCAGGACTTTATCACCAAAAATCAGAGAGTTGCAGAGTGGGTCGCCCAACAGAGAGAATCTGTTCTACCCCCGATGACAACACAGATGAGGAATAATCGCGCCTCTTCAACGGCCATAGCAAATCAAGGATGGAATCAGGCGCCCATACGCCAGACATTACCAATGAATGGCGCACTCGAAGAAACCGTCTTGATGGCGACTCATAGAGCAGCTCTTCCTATTCGACGATCAGCAATCCATGGTCCAGTTAACGAACAACCAGAGTGGTACGCACCACGCGCACCACTGGTGCGGACTGTACCGTTACCGCCAGCAACAGGTGAATTGGAAGAAATATCCCTGATGTCAACCACACCAAATGCAATCCGCCCAATACAAGGGCTAGGAAACCACCATCCACTCGGCAGACCACAATCGTGGGAAAATCCGCCGACACCAATGATGCGGACGATAGCACTGCCACCCGTCGGTGATGCGCTACCTACCCCGATAGCCAGCCCCCTCTTGGCGGCGCTACGACACCGGTCCGATGACCGAGAGCAATGGCATCTCAACGCAGAGTTGAGATATCACGACTCCATCCGACCAGTCGTCAAACCAGTCCTGTGCGATATGTTGCCATACCCAGGACACCGTTGGGGAGCTCTAGAGCCAGATGAGAGCTGTGTGGGGGACTTGACTATCCATTTTCCGTACAGTATGGCGCCTGCAACGAACCCTCCATTGACCCGAATGAGATTCGCGAGGCCATTCGGTTGCAAACTGGTAGTAACTCCGACCAGAGGGAATCAGTCTGTATCCGTTGGCGACATACAAAATACCGTGGTTGCATGGATGCGGTGGGAACAACCCCACCTCCAGGATGACAGCCTTCGGTTAACGAGAAGGGAAATAGCGCGAGCACGAGATGATACGACAGTCAGTGTGGAAGTCTGGGTTTGGAGGGGACTGACGAAAGTTAGGGGTGAAACTGATTTATGGGAGATCCATTTGTAGGCTTCGTACTGCCTATTCGTATTGCTTACCTGAATGGAGATTTTACTTGTATCATGTTGCAAAAGAGTTTCATCTAAGCACTCACTCGAAAGAAAGTCTGTTGCAATCAAACGCTCATGCAGATGCCCAGTGGCACTCGATGCTCAGACTACTTGCTCAATTCTTGGCCTTGAATAGTGTTCGATTCTAGGATGTCGGGTTAACATGCGTGAATACTGTACGCAACTTGGTAGATGCACTTACTGCAAGCATCTGACCAGAGATAACTGGGAGGTAAGAAAGAATTAAACGGCACGTTAGACCGGTGTTCTTGAACGCTCGATGCGCTCGTCGCTGATCGATTATAGATTTACATCGATTAAAACTGATGTTTATGTGACAATCAAGTCTCGCAGCATTGCAAGATGTGACTCACAGCCTGTGAATGTCATGCAACGTGTCGAGAAAATGGCTTTTTGCGGTTAATAACAAGTCGGAGCTGTCTTGTCACCGATGATTTGTAGTCTTTTTATAGTAGATGTTGATGGCCAGAAGTCGGTGCAGTTTTGTTACCGACAGGTTCTTGGCTATTTATGGCTTACATCATGAGCAAGGATTGAAACTCCGCAGCTTTGTCTATCATGTTTCTACTATGCAATTGAATTGTGTAGTAGATGGAATAGCAAGGTTCCTTGTCGATAGCAGAGGAGAAGCTGCTAGTAGCTCTTGCAGCCCACGGCAGCGCAAAGGTGACCTCCGCTGCAGGACTAAAGATCTCTTCTCAAGTCCAATCATGTAGCGACCCGATTGGTCGCTGGCTTGATCATCATTAATGACATTGCATATGAGCATTATACTTAAGTATATCGTTTAGTTGTCATGTGGATGACTTGAAGTTGTTCATAGCATTAGGTCTTATCCAATCTTGAGTCCAAATTTGAATTTGATTATTCTGGAGCCGAAGCACGTAGGATCTCGCATTTCTCAAGTAGAACAAATCGATGGAAAAGATGATCGATGAGCAGTTTCTAACTCTTCTAGTTACTTATGCCGACACCTTGGCGAGGCTATGGTGGGTGTGAAAACATGCTATAGCTTGTCAACAAAGTTAGTAGGAGAAAATCACCATCGACATTGACTAGTCTCAAGAATATGCGTACGACTTGGTAGCCAATATTTCAGTCACGGCACTCACGGTGGGTATTCCAAAATCCTAAAGACCATGGAAATGGGGGTAAAGTTATTGCCCAGACAGTTGGCGTGTGCGATGGCACCGCTATGGCTGTTACATGGTCGACGCTCTGCAACTGGTAAGTATCCAACTTCCGAGGCAATAAATAAATTCGATGACAGCTCTCCTGCCTTTTCCTTGTTATCCCCGTTGTTGATCGATTCCAAAGTTAGGATATTTTCTTTCTCGACCATAGCTCCATATAGATCTTGTAATAGTACAAATTATATACGCCCGGGAGTTTAAATCTCACAAAAATACACATGTGAGGAATCAATGATAATGACCGTCACACGTTTCGATGGGGCACCCAGGGTAAATGCATATACATCATTGCTTTCAACGCCATCAGGAATTCGCGAGCCCTGTAGAAGTTATCAACTATCGGTAGCTATACAAAAGACAGAATAAACCCACAAATGTATCTCTGAGACAGTCGTCATCCCACTCCGCAGGTTGTACTATGTTTTCGAGATTGTGCAATCGAATCTGGAAACATCGTAGCATGAGCACTTCGTTCGACACTGGGATGAAGTAAGATATCGGAGACGTACCTGTCTAATTAACCATTCCGACCACTTGTGGAACGACTCTCCCGGTATCTTGTCTCTCAGAAAGCAGAGAAAAGAGTATCGATATTGGATAACAATTTTAAGCAAATCGGCATCAAGGGCATCGCCATGGTTGTAGCAGGCCTCCCATGCTGACTTGGCACAATAAGTCAGGATGTGGTCGGCGACAGTGAAAGATGGGGTTTCGTTAGGTTCAGGCTTCCAGACAAGGTGCTTAGCGTATCGAAGCGCCGTCTGACTTATGACTCCAAAACAGGCTTTTGCGAAATCCGCATGCAACTGGTCGAGGTTGAACGCAAAGCTGCCAGATCGATTTGGATCCGTGAGGAAGTCGATGAACGATTTATGTATAACACGCAAAGGATTCTGACATGGTTTATCAGAAGGAACTTCTACCACCGAGTAAAGCCTGCGCAAAGCCGCCTCAAACCTATTTCTTTTGAGGCCCAGGAGATTGGCGAGCTGGAGGGCCGGTAACGAGGGATAGAAAGCAGAGATTCCAATGAGCTGGAGAGCGTGGACTCGTTGTTGTGGTTGTACGTCCTTCAGGATTTCTTCGTACAACTGATCGAGATAGTGGAAAGGGTTCAGTGTAGAGGAGTGTGTGGGGGAATCAATGAATTGGATGACACCTTCAAGTTGGGTCTCGGGATCATCGACACAAGGATCTTCAACATATCTCGACACTGTTTCGGCATAGACGAAATATCCAGAGGCAGCATTGATCAGTTTTTCTAGGTCTTCTGTCGCGGGCCAATCCCTGATGTTATATTTATTGGCTATACCCTCAAATCTGGCCCGTAAAAACGTTTCAATATCTCGGCGAGTCTCGGAATCATCCACCGTTATCTCCTTCCTCCAACAAAGCTTGTTCACATGATCGGCGTTGAATGCAGACTTGATTTGGTACTCTGGACGACTGCAGATCATCCAGATAAGGGGAAGACGTTGGGCGGAAGAAGCGGCGATCAAGTTTATGATCTTGCGCTGAGCGTCAGTTCCTTGACACTCGTCCAGCCCATCGATGATGATCAATAGCTTCTGTTCGCTGTTCAAATGAGATAATGGTTCGACGATGAGCTTTTGGAATTGAGTCTCCATGTCTTTCTTGAGAAGGCCGGGATCAGCCGCAACCTGTTCTTCCACACGTCGTCGGTATTGCTCATCCCGAGATGAAAGCTGATATGCGATAGAAATGAAAAATGCCCTGGGGTCGTTCTGACCACGCGGACGAGAGATGAAGAAAGCAGCACCGAGGATTTGTTCGCCCTTGGCTGTTTCTGCAACTGTTTGTGCCACAGCGGTCTTGCCCACGCCGGCAAGCCCAAAGACCCACAAGACGTTCCACTTCCTACTCATATTTCTCATCCATTCAAAGATCGCTTTAGTTACGGATTCGCGGGTACCAGGATGACATCGTGGTGGCGGGTAACGAGCCGAAGAATTCATTTCGGTGCCTTCGATAGAATGTCTATAAAGGATCTCATGAACTATAACAGCTGCTCAGAACTAAAGAAAAGGCATGAGAATGAAAGGATATACTACTATGGCCGCCGTAGAAGTGAAAAGCTTTGCTATTGTCGATCATCGTGGCGTCATTGATGACTGTATTCTGCGCCCTTGAGAAGAAACCCCCGCCTGCGGGGGCTGCATAGCCTGCATACTTGAGCTACGAATAAGAAACACACTTGTCTAATAGCACTTGCCGGAAGGAATCATGATGGAATGCGGCCTAGGTCGTCGCCTGGTGGATGTGGGCGGGTAGTATTGCAGCTCTACTGCCAGTGGACTGTGACTCGCCAGGGAGCTAAGGTGGAGGGAAGCAGAGGGAAGAACTTCCAGGGTCCAGATACCGTTGGATGATCAATAGTCCATGTTTAAGTGCCTCGGAATGTGCCTTGTACTAGAGAAAGTTCCATGGTCAGAGGGTAGGTGTACGAATGTTTTTAACCCTTAAAATCTATTTCGATTTCACCTGAAGCTTGTAGTGACTCAAGCATAGATTGTACATCTAAAACATCTTTTATTATACCATTTAGGTAATCTTTCTCTTTATTATAGTATTTTACTATTAATTCCATACATACTTGAACACTGATTTCTCAATTTCTTGGATCTACCATATCCCTATCTTTAAGTTCTTTTTCAAGCTGTTTACTTTTCCATACATCATGATAAGTATATCCCATTGTAATTAGGTTTTTAGTTAATAAATACTCACTAGTACTTAACATATGTCGTTTACTATTACTCCCCCCTGAGACAGATATGTTAAAACTTTTGAATAGTAATTGTATATTGGACCAGCTAAGACTTTCAAATACCAAAAATGTTTTGATAACTGTAATGCATATTTAAGTCTGTTTCATAATCTGGATAAACCTTCTGAAATGTGGCTGAATCCCCAAATATTGAAGTTAGAGCTTTGCTAAAGGATGAATTTACGGGAGGTTCTGAACCTTTTACAATATAAAAATAAGGAATTAACATTTCTAGGATATTTGATTTTTCCCTAATTTGACAATTGACATCCAGAATATCATTGGAAGTAATAGTTAAAACAAGAAGGTTTTTGAGTACCTCCTTTTGAATGAAAAATGGGATACGATTTTCGTATGTATAAAAAGTACTAAAGATTAAATGTGTTTTTTGATTCTTTAGATGATAGGGATCGAAACTTCGACTAATTGTACAAATAATATAAAAAGGTAAATTTGGATTTTGTGAATAAACTTTTTGTAATTCTAACATTAAATTATTGCTATATTGCTTCTAACTAGAAGAGATTAAGATTAAAACAAACATAAACTATCTCTTAACATTTATTTTGTGTACTAAAATAGTGTAAATAAGAAACCCCTCACAGGGCTGACCACAACCTAAACATAAAATACTAAGTCCCTAGCCTATTTGGGAGCTTCACAGTCTCACAAGACAGGAGCTCAGAACCTAATAAGGTAAATAAACATTAAATTTATGTAACCTCGAGAGTTGTATCTTCTCTCTATAAGAGTCATCTCCCAAATATAAACAAACTACCTCTGTACACCCCCCCAATCATGCATATGATAATGGGCTCTTCTCACGACTCAAAGGAAGTCAAAGAGGAACCCTTCTCTGTTGACCAAATCCAGGAACAATGTCAAAAAAGCTAATTGACCGTTGATTATCGATATCACTGATTATGAGCAGCTCTAGATTACAATTTTAAGGAGTATCTTCTCCTTCAAACGCTTAACCCACTCTACCCACGCAATTTCGGATAATCACCTTTCAGAATTTTATCGGAGGCCTGTTTTTTTCTAGTAGCTGTGCTAGCCCCATGCAACTTTTCATTGGTCGAATGAAGATTCCGTTGTGGAAGAATTGACCTTGAATCATTGTGGCGCAGCAAACTTTAGTGACATCGACAGAAATATCAGATGCGAGTTGCAAATAAACTGCCAATACTTGTATACGGACCTTCCTTTCGGTCAAGGTAACTAAACCTTTTTATAGCCACGTGGTTCCTGTTCTCCGAAAATCGTCAAGAGGCTTCCATGTAGACATCACACCGGAGGGTACTTTCGGATGTCACCGACGTCTGCGTTGTTGAACGTCATTATCAAATGCGCGACAGGATATTGTTCTTTGCGCGATCCTTGACTAAATGCCCATCGAGCACAGCATAATGGACAAACGCTGATAGTCACTGATATTGCGAGTATAAAGATACTGAGGTCACCAGGGCCTGCAGTTTTTAGCCAACAATTTTTGGTCCTTCTCAGAAATTCCTCGCCGGCTTGCTGTAAAAGGGATTATGTTACGGTCATTGGCCCTCTGTCATATATTCATATCACAGCTGCCACCTCCAGCACTACCAATTCTCCACGCAGCTCCATGTTCATGGTGAGGTCGTTCGATCCTCGGCAAATAATAATCGTTTCGTTGCAGTTTTATTATACGTTCCTATATGGTAGAGGGAGTGACAAGATTGAGATACTGGGATTGAGCAAAACTCCCGGCGCGCCCGACCGTCAATCGTTAATCCAAGACAAGAAGCTTTGTTTATTTGTCCCTCTTACAGGGGTTGAGATCTGAGCCTGAGCTTTGACGAAATGCGCTGCAAACCAGCGATCATTCTTGGCAGTCCAGTAGATCACATGACGGGTAGCACGACTCTCTGACCCGGGCTGCCACCGTTTTCTTCTCGTCCAGTGCAAAATGATAGGTGCCAGATACGTATTTCGATGTTTTCGCGCTCTTGAAAGATTTGGCGACAGAGTAACTGGAGCTGCCGGCCCATTTTTCGTTGCTTTTGCTATTGCACTGACAGGAACAGGAACTATTGCATTTTGTAAGATTTAGCTTCTCTCTCTGCCGTCGTATTGTATTGACTCGGATTTAGTTGATATAATTGCTCCTTCCCTCAACTACAAATTTATTTCGCTCCCTCTCTGCACTCTGATAGCCGTCAACTTACATGCGCATTACTATTACGTCTGCATCATACCCCCTGGATTTGTGGAGGATTCCCCGAATGAGGAGGGACAGAGTCTACTATGGGCCAAGAGAAAACAAATACCTAAGCGTGAGGGAGGCGGAGGCCGTGTTTTAGCTGCTACGAGAGTAGGTGCTGTGGGAGCGCGCGTGACGAATGCAGAAGTGAGTAAATGTCGCAAATGTGGCCGACTGCGACCAGAAGTGAGCTGCTATTCATTTCGTTTGCTTTTGAAGTTATTGACTATAATATGAGAGAGCTCATCATTGTAGAATTTGTAACCGTTGTGTTTTGAAATACGATCACCATTGCCCCGTGAGTCACCACACCCCACCCCTTGTTATTTCGTTGATAAGTTTGTCTAGTGTACGCCATTTTCCTACTTTGGCGCTTTTCCTCACGCTCTTACTTGATATAGGGATAAATCAATGTGTCGGGCTGCATAACGAGCGCCATTTTGTCCTCTTCCTGTCTGTGACTTGCCCTATTGATTAACCTCCCAAGATCTGACGCATCTTTTGCAGCATATATCTTACGTTGGCATGCTTCTGTGTTGGCATCCTTGGATGGCCCTTCCTCCTTGAATCGCTGGGCATAACATACTCGCTCACGGTATGCTCCTTTCGTCTCTCATATCACTCACAACCTCTGAGCATCATGTAGTGGCCTTATCGCGTCCCGGAAGTCGCATTTGCTATGATATACATTCTCGCGGTTGTCATGTTTTTTGCCGTAGGCATTATGGGTGGATTTCATATCAGATCTGTTTCTCGAGGGGAAACATCAGTCGAAGCGCAAGATCATGAAACTTATCGTACTCGTGCCAAGGCACGAGGAGAGGTGAGTCTCCTTGAGCTTCTCTTATCCGTCGCTTAGACGATATGGGGACACGTTTCACAGACATTCGTCAATTCGTATGACCTCGGGTTCGTCCTCTCGTTTGATGGCGAATGTGTAGGTTTTCTAACCAGAGTTTAGCAAACGTAAAAACTTGGAACTGTTCTTTAACATCGGAGAGGGCGGTTAGTAAGTGAATTAATATGCATTCCCAGAGTACCCGTCTTGACACCTCTATCCAGCCCATGGTATACCCTCATCTTACCGCTACGCATCATGCCCTATACAGACGGTCGATACTGGGCTCGCCAGGCTGGTTTAGATCGACATGCAGGTTTATACGAAGGCGAGGAATTGACCGACGAAGATGATGATGACAACGATGATGTTGACGTCGAATAAACGAGAAATCCTACGGCTTTGCTTTGTTCGCTGTACCCATTGGATGTATACGCCGTTGGTGAGTTTTCGACTTTATTTTATCGATGGACCTTTTGGATGAAGTCTTGCCGGGGCCATATGACACTTCGAAGTTGTCCCCATTCGGCGGCCACTTGGGAAGTATTTGAGTGATTTAAGAACCGGCTATTTGCAAACTTGGTCGCTGGGCTTTTCGGTTTTTATTGGATTGCTCGACGGTCAATATCTGAATTTTATTGGTCCCGCTGTTGTGCTTATGATTATCGCTGACTCACCCTCTTCGTGCGTTTGATCAGGAGCGGAAATAGATGTCGGTTGCACTACAAAAAAAGTCCAATATACACTCTTATACCCTTCAAGCGACGAAATATGCCAAATTTTTACATCAGTGCGAGATGTAGGTTAACACTCTGCGCAACTCCTACTCGTTAAACACTGGATGCCGATCTCATGCCCTCCACCCGGCACAATCTGTTGCATCCTCGCTTTGTTTTCTATTTTACTCGTCATGAATTCATCCAAGCTTGGTGAAGTAATGGAATTGGTACTAATCTATATCAACGAGAGCAAGTTATCCAATTTGGCGTCTAATATTGATTGGCGCTCAGTAACAATACACGCGTATCGATGAACGCTCTCATTATTCGACTCCCGGAAGCAAATTTGATCGTTTGTGACCACGAGATTGCCGTACGCCCTCTGAACATGCGTGCACGTGTGCATCTAATTCACCTGTCACTAGTGAAGTGATGCGCCCATCCGATGATTACGACTCCGAAGTCAACGACATCGCTAGTGCTCATTACGATTTCTGGAATCACGCCTTGTATTCTCCGCTGCATAATCTGCTTATGACTGTCTCCGATATCAATGGCAGATGGCAGAATCCATTGGATCCCACCTGATAACAGTAGAAGCAAAGTTGATACTTCCGACTCGGACGTCTGATCGGGAAGTTCCAACTTTAGTCGCGTGCAACCAGCAACACAACAAACAGCATGAGGTTGAAGCGCTCTATTGGTTTCTATGGAGGTGGAGATTATTGCTTGGCGAACAACTGTATACGTCATTCCTCTTCGCAGTCAGTGACTTTCAGTCTCCTGAAGAGCGGAATCCGACTCTAAGCATTAACAATAATTATGATATTCCAAGCATAGGCGAAATAGTAGTACACTGATCACCCGATAATATAATATAAGCCATCGCCTGGATGGAATATGAAGTTTCTAGAGGAACGAATGAACACTGAATGAAGACACTGTGGTTTAAGAGGAAGTTTAAGAGGATCTGGATTGCATAAGCGCTGCAGATAATGAATTTATAGCACAGGATTCCACCGCATCCTTCCAATATAAACAATCTATCCGTTAAACACATGGACTCAGAGGGATGAGAGAAACATACATCTGGATGCGTCTTGCCTGGGGAAAGCTGTACGTGCATATTCAAATTCCATGCAACCCCCGTTGATACTTTCTCCATTAATAGAGGTTATCGAGGAGATGCCTCCATTTATGGTTGGAGTTGCTGTGTCCCAGTAATTGTCGTGTGAGGGGAAGGACGGGTTCGGACAACTTGATTGAGTATCCAACGGCGGTGAGCAATTTGAAAGCGGGGTTGAGCGATGTGAAAGGGATCCTTCCTCATCTCTACAGTATGGGTGATGCAGTGTCACTGAAGGGGTAACGAGCTCTGGATGCTCGAGTTCAAAAATCCGGGCTTTTAGTGTTTTAATAGTCTCTACGAGAGTCGCGACTCTCGACTTGCTTTGTGAATTATCCCATTCGCACGCATCTGCCTTGGGTTTTCGTCGACAGGAACCACAAATTGGTCGAACGCCATCACATCTCTGAAAGGAAACTGCGTTCAGATATCATCGCGGTAGAAATGAGGGGTAACAAACAATTTTGTGTGCCCTATGCAGCCGTAAATATGTCAAAAATACGAGCAAAAGGCAGGGAAGGAACATCACTGACCTACATACCGCACAAGCCTTTCCCCGCCTTAATGGAGAGGTGTTGGATCGTATGGGGTCAGACTTGGAGCATGTCGAGGACATAGAATTAAAATCCATTATATCGGACTCCGTCAAGTAGAGTGACATGCTTGAGAAGATTGAGGGAAGGGAGGCCAGTGGAACTGTACGACTCATCAGTGAAAGGAAGACCGGCATTATATAGCTTGCGAGACGAAAATGTCAGAGAATTGAAGTATGGCGGCGCTTGGTAACTTCCTCGGCTTCAGACTTGTTCGACATCATAGACGCGCACTAGAATATTAGTTGAGCGTTTATCTATCATTGTTCTCATTTTAGAATCCCGACCTTACCTCTGAATGGTGAAACTTCTGGAGCGAGAATCTACTTACTTTGAATCAAGTGAGGTCCATTTTGAGAATCTATATTCTAAGTTACGCACATAAGGAGCATATTTCTGCTTCCATGATTCAATATTCAACGGTTGCAGCTCGAGGTTCCAATTCAAAGGATTATGCGACCACAGACATACAAGTTGTTTCAAAAACTTTCGGGCCATCATAACTGTCCCACATATGGCATCATTTATTTTTGAGGAAGTAGATCTCGGATAAGGCGTCCGCGTTTGTTGTCCGGACCAAGTCTCCGGTTACGACTTATTCCGTCGCCAAATTTTCAAGGTTGCGCTTGATCTATAGAACATGAAATCTTGTATAAAGACTTAGCGAGGAAAGGACACTTCTTGAGAATGTCATCATTGAGCGTACTTTTCATAAACAATTCCAACTCGCACTATAGTCATTTCGCAATGGGAGCGTTAAACAAATTCAAGCTGTAAAAATTAAATCATTTCCGAAGAAGATCATGTCTGGTGCAGATCTCGTCGGAGACATGCAATGACAGGTACCATCCGCAGACCAATCAATCAAATGAGTCAAGAAAGGGGCAACTTGAAACTCCAGTGGTAACCAATTACAGACGTTGAAATTATATAACAAACATTATTCAATAGACCTTTGACGGAAATACGTCGGAAGTTTAAAAACCATGGTCAAGGAAACTTGTTATCAGATTCAGAAGCATTGGTTGGGACTGTTGCGCTCCTACTTGCCCTGCCGTGCGCTGTCCTTCCCTAGTCGTTAATTCAACTGGAAGCTACTTATGCAAAAGACATGTAATATTAGCCAAATGTTGTGTTCTGTTAGCCTTTGATGAGCCTAGTGTAAATACTAAGAGTCACTTTGGCAAGCGCAGAACAATGCAGGAACGATGCCCAACCTTTTTGAGGCACCCAGTGCGTGTTGCGTGTTCTCAAGACTCTCCACCGGAACTCGAAGTCTCATCCCATCAAAAAATGTCCGTTTTCGTCGCAAAGACGATTTTTGATGGCTCTCGTAAGCCCATTCGGGTTGAAAATTTCCACGCCGCACAGATATTTTTCCGGTAAACCAAGCTTATTTCTCTGGAGTGTCTCACTCTGCCCGGAGTTTCCAAAGTGCTTCTCATGCAATCGATGGCTTTGGTTTCTCTCTCGACCCTGGGCCCTTCGCATTAGGACAGCCTGCATGTTAGTCCACAACGACTTCCTCACAAAAAAACTATTCCTTTTGCTTCCACAGCGAATCGATTTCTACGGAAAACCGAGCAATTCGTTGGATCGGGCCGGGACGATCCGCATGGGACTTGAAATCAGTATCTGAAACGGTCTTTGATGGCTTCTCCTCCAGTTCAAAACCGGCGGACATCATTGGCATTTGGTATGCACTCTCAGGTTCAGAGCTATCCCCGAATCCATAACGTTGTATTTGTGATTTTCAGGAGCGTGTTGTGCCTTCTCAGGACAAGGACCGGATAGATCAGAACGGATCACGGCTATTAATAAATTCGGACTCCATACCCGACTTGAAAGCCGGAGGGGAATTTTTCCACTACCATCACATTTGCAACCATGCCTTCAACGTCGGTTTCAGGGATCAATGTTCTCTTTCAATTGATTATCTAGAAGAGAAACATATCCCTGATTCGCAACTGAGGTTACGTTTGCGAGATTAGTATGCAGCGGTCCCTTGTATTTCGATTTAATTTCCAATCCGAGACGGAGGCGAGAATGCCATGAAGTCGTACCTGTTTCATTAGCCACATTATTACCTATTACTACCGTGCGTGAAACCATTCCAAACCACGGTGCATTGAGCCTGACGCCTAGCATGACCTGCCAAAGGTCTCGGCATTAGACGAAAATAATAGAAGCAGCTCCTGTCTCCGCCTCCGTCGGAATCTCCCACCTTGATTTTTTTTTTTTTTTTGACGCCTATGGATTTGTCTCGCATGGAGTGTGCATCAGAATCGTCCTCTTGAAAATTTTCTCTCCAGTAATCAAATCTGCCAGAATCCAAACGACCGGCGAAAATCAGGCCAAGAACACTTGCAGCTCCATTAATGAAATCGATTACCCGCTTCGCTCGTCACTCCCACTCCAACCCGACAACATTCGTACTTGGAGTTGGGTTCGCATGTTCTTTCCCAGGAGTCCACGACCAGTTCCAAGCTGAACGTTTACAAGGCGACGATAAACGTCAACGATTCAAGATGTAAACTGAAACTGTAATAGAAATAACGTGTAAGCAGGCTACCCTAGTCGGCCTAGTAACCGTTACACTAAAAGGGACATAACAGAATATCTTGTGATATTCTGCCACCGACTAGTATATGTGCTGTAAGCGCCATGCTTACATAACGACAAATGGGATCAATCCGGTTGTGCATAACGAGAGTACAAGAACGCAGTGCTGATAACCTGGAAGGCGAAAGAGTAGGAAAATGGACATCGGAATTGATTAGTTTCCTTCAAAGGAGGAGCTGAAGAACAAAGAAGAAATAGCTGATGACCACGAAAACGTCAAAAAAAAAAAATGCTGAATGTAAAGCTCGATGTGCCATTGTTGCCGTCGTTCTTTTGGACATGATATGTTGTATTCTAGAACAATGAATCATCGAGGGTTGATTTAGGACCCGTCATCACTGAAAAAAAAATCTCGTCTGATTTATAAACTGACATACATCCGTGCAGAAGTACCTGCTAGTTGTTCAAAGGAGATTGATGTTCTGTATGAGATTCTATTTTCCCGGAGACCGTAGTTGTGGTGAGACTGCGCAGGAGGAAGGATGTAAAATACGTCGTTACACTGCCCTCGAGCATGTGAGTTTTGATACACGGAGACGTGCTCTAAGAACCACTTTGCGTTACATGCGAAATGTAATCTGTACGCATTCGCGGAAGTAAGATAGTATAAGATTATCGCCCAGTCATCCGCACGTCAGCCGAGGTGTTCTATATATACCTAAAGACCATGCACGAGGTTGGAAAATGATAAAAGAACTTCTAATGCGGGTCCATGCAGATTACAATTACAAGTGGTCCTGTGCACTGGTGCACGGAGTGCATGCTCGGCGTGACCTCTTTATTTGAGTATAAGCGGCTCGGGCTACGATGGGAAGAGTGAGAGAACGATCGAGTGTATGGCAATGTTCTACAGTGCTTCTAATATGGCGCTATTAAATACCAGCTGGTCTTGCGAAAGAAAAAAACATGATAATTTGCGACTTAGTATTACAATGATCGAAGTCCATGCCTGCAGAATAAAAACGAGATCGGAGGGTATAGATCTGACACCCAACCGGAAATTATAGATCACAGAGGTGTCAATGCTTTCCGTACAAGCTCCTTCTGTTGACTGGTCAACGAAATCGGGAATATCACTTCCCATTTTACAATCAAATCGCCCTTCTTCAAAGCCCCCTCTTTACGGATAGGCATTCCCTCACCGTGAATCCTAGTCTCTTGACCAGGTTTCACGATCCCAAACGGTTGCGGAACTTGTAGTCTACGGCGATCGAGGAAGGTGATGATTTTCTTCGATGAGGAGCCTGTGAGCGCCTCGACAAGCGGTATTTGGACAGTACATATGAGGTCATTATGTTCGCGTTTGAAAGTTTGGTGAGGTTTTGTCTCGGTAACGAAAACCAGGTCCTGCGATTCACCGTGTGGTGGAACCTCATTACCGGCTTTCGGGAATCGGACTTTGGTCCCGTCTTTCCATCCTGGTAGGACGTTGATTTCAAGAACCTTGTCCTCAGTTGTACCATTCAGGAGACGACGACCGACTTTAAGTCGCTTTGTCGCACCGGAGTATAGTTCCTCCAAAGTGAGTTTGAGTGGTCGTTCAATTGGCGGAGGCTTTTCGGTACTCTGAGTACCGGGAAATTGAGGTTGACGTTGTGAAGGCTGCGGCCGTTTAGGCATCCCGCCAGGCATACCCCCAGAAGACGGGTAAGAAAAGCCTCCCATGTCGTCATCTTCGTCGAACGCACCACCTCCTCGGCCAAACATACCGCTTCCACCGAAGAAGCCCCCACCTCCAAACATTTGCCTATACAGCAATGAGCAAAATGACAGCAAGTCGGTGAATGAAGGACGTACTCAAATATCTTCTGAGGATCAGTCGGGTTAAATTGGTTGCGAGCACCGGGGCCTCCTGATGTGAAGGTAAAGGTAGTTCCACCGCCGCCAGGGAAACCACCAAAACCACCACCTGGAAAGCCTCCAGCGGCGCCTGGTGTAGGGCCTCCGCCACCTTTCAGACCTTCCTCACCGAATTGGTCGTAGATAGTTCGCTTCTGTTTATCGCTGAGGACTTCAAATGCCTCTGAAATCTACCGTGTTCGATGATCGTCAGTGAGAGAAATTTGAAGAAGGAATGTGGACACAAACTTCTTTGAATTTCTTAGTAGCTTCTTCCGAATTCTTATTCCGGTCTGGGTGCCATTTCAGCGCCTGCGCAGTCAAGAATTGTCAGCTATGACGGTACGAAGGACTGGCGAAATTCCGCACCATTTTCTTGTATGCTTTCTTGATATCATCTTCGCTGGCGTCCTTTGTTACGCCCAATAGCTTGTAGTAGTCAACTCCCATAGTCTAAGGACGGAAAATGGAGTCAGCTCTGCGGTTTTATCTGGTCATCGGACTTTGCTAGAGCTTTCCAGCATCTCCGACAATGATGTCATCATGTTCCAGAACCATCCCACTATCCACGTGACAAGTCACATGCAGCGGAGATAACGGCTTCGCGGGTTGCTCATCGCCGCCATGTCGAGCCCGCCGTCGACGACGACGACCAGAAACACCGACGATGCGGTCCACGCTGAGCACCCGTCCGTTTTACGGCGGTCTTGGCCCGCTATCCTGTCACCGTTCTCGCCGTCAGCCCTTGCACTCCTTCCAAGGCTACGCCGGCCCGCACGTTACTTTCGCGCTGACCATGTTCCTGAGACTGAGCCAGACAATGAGGGTCAACAGCCGACTGTGCAGGACTACCATTCTATCAACTTGCCTCCTCAGGTCCGCGTTCCCAAGAAAGTGCGTACCCCAGTCCGTGTCGAGGGCAAAGTCTGGTTTGCGAACGAACGCAGTGAGTCCCACCACGTGGCGAAAAATAGTCCATTTCTGAAGAGCCCGTCAGCTTGGGTATCTTGGCTGAATATTTCTGTGATCCTCGCGACACTTTCCCTCGCTCTCTTTAACGCATCTAGAGATGATATTGCAACACTTTTTGCTTATACCTATGCCGCAATCAGTATCTGCACCCTTGTAAGCCATGTTGCTCGTTTGCATTCGTGATATTCCATTCGTTTTTAGGTTTACGGCTGGGCCATCTACCAATATCGTATAACCTTGATTCGCAGACGCGATCCGGGACATTTTGATAGCCCAGCAGGGCCTGTCATCCTCAGCATTGCTCTCTTTTTCGCTATACTTTCAAATTTTGTCATTAGAGGTGAGTGTGTCATGTATTGTCATATTGTTATCTCCATCTCACGGCACGATGTCAAAATAGTGAGAGAACTGTAAGCTACTACCCAAAGTATTCCTTTCTATCTTTACTTATCATCATTGATTCTAGTCGCAGTAAAGGTGTTCCTATTCCGGGCGCGGGACTCTTCGGATTTACGAACAGCATCAATGAATCTTCGGTTCCTATGCACCAGCACCAACAAATTTTTTAAACTTCAGATTCGTCCTCCTGCGACCAACGTCCATGACATTATTATTTCATTTCTTGGATTTTCAGTTATCTTGATCGACTTTGCTTTTCTCAGAGTTACTGTTGATCCTCGACTCATGTATGTGTGAAATTCAATATGACAGTTATACCTAGAATCTGAGATCGTGTTCGAATAGCTTTAAGTGTCTTCTTTCTTCGAGATGCACCAGCCTCCCGGTTCAGGTCGTCTCATATACATCGTCGTAGTGTACAGCCTTTCACCTGAGGAAGCGAAAATGCGAGGATACACGAGTACCTTCCATTATGGCCAGCCTGAATTATTCAATCATTCTCTAAGATAGTGCAAATTGAGCTTCATTCATTAGCAGTGTTAACCGCTCAACACATGGAGTAGAACGTCCTGGAGTAATTGAGGGAGGAAATGGCTGTGAAGGTTTGGTCTAGAAAAGATTGAGATTTTGGATCCTGTCGAAAGTCAGTTCTACCGAGAGGTAGATTGTTCGTTAATGTTGTAGTAAATGTCATTGCGCAGCTGTGCGTTTTCTCGTAAATATTTTGATAGACGCTCTTCTAATGTATTGAGATATAAGAGTCAAAGGAACGAAGGGACAATACCCATCCCTACCCTCTCAGACGAGCCTTTGCGAACTCCTTAGTCTTAAATCTCGCTTTCATATTTGCACTCGCAGCTTCAATGTCGTCACCTCCTGGACCCTTTTACGTCTTTCTTCAATGCGACGGACGTCTTGTAAGCACTCTTAACCAATGGTGTATCCTTCCGAGCATAAACGAACGGATGAATTTTTTTCACAGAATCTTGGGGTATTCCCGTCTCGAGCCCACGCCGATAAATTCTGGCGTAAAGTATTACCAATCAGGAACGGTGGTCCTTGTCGAAGGTATAACTCGCAACATTATGTTGTTCCCGTCCTTCCGGATAAGGTTCGGGATGATCCTAGTTGGAACGAGAAAATGTGCTTGGTCCGACCGATCCAGGATGAAGACCCCTTGCCTGTTATTCCGCCCGATCAGCATCCTGATAATAGAAATGGTGCTTCGTGAGTTCATTTTTCTCACTTCTTCTAAAGGGTTGACATGAACAATCCATTCAACTATCTCATTTCATAAGATTCTATATTAGATCTACTCTACACCCGGAATTCTATTGGTACTACAATAATACCAACAGACAAGTTGAACTTTCCAAAACCAACCAAACGAGGTTCACTATCACAAGAACGAGTACACCACCACAATTTTCGACTTCAGCAACACGAAATGAAGAAGATATATTGATAGGTGAAGATATGGTAGCCTTGTCTGTAGGACTTAACGGTCAAAGGGTTGAAATCGTGAGAAGTCCGGAGAAGACCATGATACCTAGAAATCAACCAGGACCTTTTCAGTTCAGTATGTTTGAGAAGGGGTTTTATGGTTTGTATGGTGAAGCTGAGGGGTTGGTTGTTACTACGAGCAATGGAGATGATGTGGGAGAGAGGTGGGAGTTTGTGGCTTAGGGAGGAAGGCGGTGAACGAGGATGATATATAGAGACGTGCTGAATGTTATGATTGTGCTTGAGAACCGATACTTCCCTTCGTGTGCTTTAGGCCGAATCAGTCCGACTTTCGCTGTCGTTGTTTTGATACCTGATCAACAATAAGAGAACGCACGCAACTCTTGTAGACAAATCAATTTGATATCGGTCAGCATTTCAGAATACAACAATTAGAAAAGACAAATCGATCATGAGAAGCGAGTTCTGGGCCATACACATAGCGAGGGTCATCATCAATTTCGCGGCACCGTTAAGCACGTATTAGACAGCAACTTCCTGCTTTGAGACCATCTTCACCAGATGGTGATAGTACGCCATGACGGTCAGGATCAGGATCTAAACATAGTTATTAACATTAAAGATCATAGACCAAAAATTTGCTAAAACTTACGTTGGTAGAGAGGACACTGATAGTTCTCTCAAATGGATTCATTTCATCCCAAGGGCCGTTAAGCTGCCACAAAATAGGGAGCATTGCAAAATACGCCACAAGATAATGCATGGTGTCGTCTTCCGTATCCGCAGTATCCTCCCTACGCCTTTGATTCTGAACATAATCAGGTAGAGCACCATACCGAGGTGGAGGAGTATTATTGATTCCAATTCGTTGACGCTGTTTTGAGTCTAGATACACAAAACGCAATGCTGCATTGTTTGAAAATTCGTAAGCATTGATCATTTGGGATGATAAGCGAAATACGTACCATATATGAAAGGAATGGTTTGAAAAGGGACTTTGAACAAGATGTTCCATACTTCAAACCATGCAGGATCGACATTGAAATGGGGGAATCCTGGAAAGTTATCGTACATCCATGGAAGACTGATCCACGACAAGGCTAGGAATGCTCCGAAGATTATCAATGGAAAACAGTCGACAGCTAAATGCCTGGGTGAACGGACGCGCTAGAAACAATATAGCTATTTCACATAAAGGAGCCATCAGAAATGAAAAAGAGACGGACCAGAGATTCACTTGACAAATGAGGGTAGAAGAGCATGGCGGCTGCTAACAATGCCTATTTTATGTGTGTTAGATCATCACGATTTCGCGGAATTTGGCATACCTTGAGGTGAAATAGCCAGGTTCCTGGAACAGATCCGTAGTATAAGACCTGACTTATCCCTCCGTCCACGAATATGAGTGCAGCTAAGCTGGCGATGACTGGTAACAGCATTCCGGGAGCATCATGTATCCTTGCATTTTTCGAACCAGGCAGAAAACCTAGGACCCAGAGGGTATAGCCAAGAACGATGACATGGCTAAGGTGTGAGACTAGGATGTAATCTGAGAGGACTGCTAACATTTGGTGAGTGGCGGCTAGAGTTGTTGAAGAAGCTCCGGTAACGAAGCTTCACCGCACGGACCATCCTGGCATTGCCTTCTTCGAGCGCCCGTCTTGCCGGTTATCGGATCTGTTCATGAATCAGGCGTGACCCAATAGGTGGTAGTATCCTGGTCATAGCCACAAAGTGTTATAAGACGTTTTGTCCAAGTCAGTTCCTGTCTACAGGCTTACCGGCACAGTGGAGCAACAATAGTTTCGGGGCCTACGGAGCCTTGATTTCAAAATTATTTTCTCCAGTCAATGTTTCCTTGGCTATAGAGTCGGATTTCCGCCAAGTTCAAATCCTCACTTTTTCTTCCTAGTACTCCCTTTACAGGGCCTGACTTGTCACTCAATTCCCCTTGTGTCCAGAACAGCTTACCATTACAACGTCCAAAATCAAATTCAGCTGCGGCATCTTTTCCCCCAAGGAGGACAGTGATATAAGTAGTCCGAGGGTGACCCGAGTTCGCAGGTAAAGCATACAACGATGTGTGAAGACGACGGTATTCTGTGATTGCGGAAAGAAGTTCAGGTTGAGCAAGTTCCAGACTGGATCCTCAGACCAGTCCACGAGGAACTGAAACGTTTCCCAATGGCTATGCAACCAGCTAGTCAGATTCCACAGTCCTTAAGTGGCGCAGTCGCCATTGATCGGCGAGCACCTGAGGGATAACTAACTGCCACTGTGATCGATTCCAGTCCCTGAAGCAACTCATGTGTGTGTTTGTCGGAAACACCAGAAGCGAATGTTTTGATGCTTAATAATATATTCAAATGCCACAGAGGGATTTTAAACATTTTCCTTGCACCTTCGGATGAGTAACCTGGACCGCTCCGGCGAGGAGACCGTTTGAATTATTCTGCAAGAATTTGAATAACAATAAAAGAGAAAGCGGATGACTTGTAGTCAAACTTTGATAGGGGTGTATTTTGCAATGGGCTAGCTCATAATGAGGAAACGGCCTACCTAGCAACGAATGTTAGAATACAAATGCACTTATGTCGGAAAACCAAAATGGGCCTGATCTAGTTATGTTTGTCTGATCCAAAAAATGGCCTGACCTTTTCTGATCCACCCTGATCAGACTGCCTCATCCTGCCTTATCCTAATGGATCAGGACACCTAGGGCTAATAGTGTCTAATCAGGTTAGAACAGGCAAACATAAAATGATTTAGCATGATCAGGCTAATTTCAGTTTTCCGACAAATAGTTATGGAAACACGCCTTATGTTAATGGCTTTACAGCACTTCTCTCGGGGCGTGGATGGTGCATGTCACGCGCCGAGCGTGCCCATTGGTCCGGGGCACCCAGCTGTTATGATCACGTCACAGGGCAGACTGTCCACTGGTTTGTCCCTGCTTGACAGATGGCATTCTAATGGCATATCAGCCGCATTCAGCCTAGGTCAGAGAGACTTGCCAAATAGGTACAACGGACATGTACACATCACTGGCTGTCCCTGTTCACTAATTTCGCGGGTCTCCTCCTGATACCACCAACATCTGTAGGCACTCTCCATTGCAGTAGTATGGGTGTAGGGGTATCTGCTCCATGTCCCAGCCATATACAACCTCAATATTTCAATACTTTCCCCAGAAATATTGAAATATTATTGAAATAGTACCATGTTTTTTATTTCCATACTACTGGTAAAGTATTGAAATAGTATTGAAACATTATGCTATATTTATTTGTATTTTTTCTATATATGGAAATAAAATATAGTACTGTTTAAACAATATTTCAATACTTCTCAGGTAGTATGAAAACATAAAACACAGTACTGTTTCAATAATATTTCAATATCTTTTGAGAAAGTATTGAAATGTTGAGGTTGTGAGGGTCCAAACCATGAGTCGAAGTGAAATTCCCAGCTGAAAATAACTCTTGTTCTCCTGCAATATTGTCAGCCACAGCTTCATGTTGAACTAGACAGGCAAAGCCTGCCTATCTGAGCACAGATCTGTATAGTAAGTGCAGTGTGGAGACTTACATGTTGAATGACTAGAAAAGCTAGTGGGGACTTGTAGATGATGGTTAGAGTGGTAGAAGCAAGAGAGAGTAAAAACTTGTATATCTTGTATAGACTAAAGTACACTCTATATATACTAATAAGAATAGTCCGTGCGAGATAAAGGAGAACATGTGAGTAATTTGACTGCAGGAGTGGGAATATTATGGAAAGTTCTAGCATGAGGCATATAATGTGAAACAGTGATCATTCATCCATTAACACAGAGATCAACTTGACATGCTTCAACACTTTATCAATTGTTGAATGATCATAAATGACTTGTGAGAGGCCATGATAAGCTGTGACAGTGATATCAAGCATGAAAACTATGGAGAATAAGTTGGCTGGGGAGAAATGATCAATGCAGAAGAAAATAAAGGGTGGAACAGTGCAGACAGTTATATATATCTAATAGATCCTAAATATGCACACTGTTGACCATTAATACATACCCATGCAAAAAACGAGATAGCGGGATAGTGAGATATTTCTGAGGATGAGTCAGCACAACCAGTGTTTCCAAGAGTCAATCAACAATGCTTACCAAAAAATCAAGCAGCTCCTCAAAGAGGGCATATTTTTGCAACAAATATAAAGCACATTGACAGGCAAAGACTAGTGGTGGAAAAGGAGGGAGCCAGAAAGGGAAAAGGAAAGCTAGACAACAGGCTTCATCAAGTGGAGAAGCCAAAAATCAATATGAGCACAGACAGTCAAGCTAAGCAGGAAAGGTCAGGAGAGGATCCTGGAAATGGTGGATATGAGGAGCAGTGAGCTGAGTATGAATCATCAAGTGGGAAAGTCACAGATGAGATCATTGAAGTTTACTCTAGTGAAGAGAGGTGGAGAAGAATATAGAACAAAGCAAAGGAAAAAAACATACAGGAGGGACTGAACTCTCTGGCAAGGAAAAGGCTACCAACATTATTGAAGTTACCTTGAGCAGCGAAGACGAGCTTCAAGGTACCTTCAACAGTAGTCAAACCCAAGAATTCAGTGAAACCTCATCATCTGGAGCTAGTAACAGAGTCGAAGTTGGTAAAAGGCCTAGAGCAAGAAAAAGGTATAGTTTAGTTAACAATAAACTTTGGAATACCAAACACTAACCTAAAAATTGCACCAAAGAAGCTTGGCCCTCAATGACTCCTCACCTCCAGAGATATCAACCATATAACACAGGATATTGAGCATAGAGTCATGAGAAAGGAGGGAGAGCTGACTATGAAAAGGCTCATAAGAGACTAACTAGTATATGTATGTGTAAAGCAGAAGGTACTTACTTGAAATGTATCCCAAATGTTTATAGTGATCTAACCTGCATACACATATAGAGAAGAGAGCAAGAGTGAGGACTGGCAGTCAAGTGAGCAGAATGGTTCAGAGCAAGTGTGAGGGTATTGACCCTGCCATGTACCAGTCAGTAATCTGTTGGTATGGGATAGGTAGGATCTGATCTTGATGAGTTAGCAGACAGCCTACAGACTGTCCACCTATTTAGTGGACTGTCCATGTTACAGTGACCCCGGCCCGGTCCTAAGCTGGGGCGTTACGTCGATAGAAATACTCAGAGTTCTAAAGCGTAACAAAGGAGACCTCCTCGATGAATCGAGAAGAGTAACTCAAATGCGCCGTTTATAGTACTAAGAGCTTGAGAGCGGTTTATAGAGCTTAGCAATTAAGTCTAACGGTTCAAGCGTTATAGTAGAGTAAGACTTTGTATTCAAGTCTCCACCTAACCAAGTAGAAACGTTGTTTCTACATGGTAAAGTTGAGCGACTTATATATGTTTTACAAGTACTCTATATATAACTACGATCAAACTTCTTAAGGTACCGAGACTTGACTCGGGAACGACTCGGGAACTATAAAGAAGTTTTCGTAATACTAAAATAGAAAGGAAGAACTTCTTCGGAACAAATGATCATTAATTATAGAAGGCTAAATAAGTAAAGTAATCCGGATCATTAAAGCGGATCAATAAGAGATATAAAACAATCACAATCAGAGACGCAAATATAAGTACAATAAAAGGTAAACATAATTGTAGTTACAAATGTAGTAATACTATGAGAAATATAACCGTAAATGTCACGGTTCATAACACTATCCCTTTCCTAAGATAGTTTACCAGAACTATCTAAATGTCAGGATGTCCTTCACCGCTCATGTTGTATTCCGCAACATCGTCGTAAGTATATTCGTCGCCTGCGTCATAAGGTTCTGGCGACGGGGATCGTTGGTGTTGAGGGTGTTTAAAAGACGGAAGGTTACTGGAAGCTGTTCTTCCAGAGTGACGATAGGAGGGAGGGATGGATAGCGCAAGGTTTCCGTACTTGCTGTTGTTGTTGTATTTCGACCTAGGTTTGGGTTTAGGTCGATAGAGTGGTCGATAGGTTGGTCCAAGTTTGGTGGTGGTAATTGGACGGGAAGTTGAAGTGGTGTCGGAGGTATGGAGGGTGCTGGTTGGTACACCGGACTGTTTGGACTGTAGTTTGCTAGACTGTAGTATGAGGGGGTGTATGGTGGCGTAGGAAGTTGGCGTTCTGGCAGTATAGGAGTATGGACTGGACTCTGAGGCTGTGACTGCGGTTGGGTTAATAAGGGTGTCAACGTATGCCAGGGCATTTGGGGAAAGTTCCCTGCGTGCAATTCCCGCATAAGGATTTCGGGAACAAAATTTGGCAAAGTGTCCAGGTGCCTTGGTGTCGCAGTAATGGCAGTAATATAGCGAGCATTCCGTCTGGATATGACCCATTCCGCTACATAGTTTGCAGGGTGCACGTCCACGTCGATACGAGGGAGCAACTCCTGGTGTGCGAGTAACCGGATGATGGTTCGACGGATTTGGAGGAGGCGGTACTCCTGGGTGTGGTATAACCAATTCATGAAATTGCTGTGGTTGTATAGAAGATGGGGGAGTTGTGATACTGTCAGATTGGGGGGTGCTTCCAGAAGACGATTCATGTCCGTCTGTAGATGATTTACCGATGTCCGAATCTTTGTGAAGTGGGTAGCATTGATGTCTCTGACTCTCCTGAAGATCTCATTACCATGGGGAGACCTCGGGAGATGGCGTGCCAGACGAGTGAGGCGGGCGTCCATTTCCTCCATTGCTTGAAGGTATGAACGTCTTGCAGAAGTAAGCTCATCAATGTGAGCCCCGATGTCGTGCACGATTTCAAAGAGTCGAGGAACGCGGCCGTGACCGGACAGAAAGTTTGAGGCTGTTCGTTCATGTAGAAATGCATGTCGAACGGTGGCATTCTTGTCAATGGATGTCTCTTCTTGACAAGGAGAATTGCGTGGCGGTTGTGGGGGAGAAGGGGATGGAGATGTTGGTTTCGAATCAGAATTACTGGTTTGGTTCTTCTGATTAGTGGCATTGAGAGGAGAGGACGATGAGAGAGTAGTTGCGAGGACTTGTTGGATGGCTTGTATGTTGCTCATGAAGCTGGGGAGTTAACTGAGTTTCTTCAAGGCTTTATACTCTCCAAGTATCTCGCTCGAATTTGTAAGATCTTCTTCAGATTCCCATGAGTCTCTGACGGTCCATATCCTTGCCATCTGACAAGATATTCTAATCTTGTTGCGAGTCTTCCATTTCCAAGCGTTTCTTCCTTGCTCTATGGTTTAGGATCGCTTCGACTTCATACTCTTCTTCTCCTGACACTAAGGTCGGAGGCGGTTGTGGATTATGCTTTCCATAGACGTCATTCTCTACTACGGGTGTGAGCAGAGATGCATGGAATTTACTATGTATCTTCCATCGTTTCGGAAGTTCTAACTCATATGTGGTAGGAGAAGTTCTTCTAATTATCTTGAAGGGTCCTTCTCTTCTTTGACTGAGCTTCTTTGATGCGTACGGCACGGGCAAGTTTCGGTTATCTAGCCAAACTCTATCTCCAACCTTTAATGCATTCCAGGGTCGGTTACTTCGGCTAGCCATCTTTAAGCGTGCTTGTTCATGTGCTTCAATTGCTGCTTCTCTCGCTTGTTCTAAGAATAATGTCTTCTCTTCGATAGAAGGTACATTTGATTCTTCTTTGTTAATGAACGCTTTAGGATTGTATCCTAATATGAGTTCTGAAGGTGAGTGTTGTCTTCCTGCATGTGGTTTAGTATTGTGAACGAATTCAATCATAGGAAGTGCTCTTCTCCATGTATTAGGATTTCTTGAAGTGTAGACTGCAAGATAGAATTCTATTTCTTGATTGTATCGTTCTGTAGTTCCATCAGTTTGTGGATGATAAGCTGTTGAAAATGCGGGCTTGATGTTAAGCTTTTCATAAAGTCTTTGCATAGATTTGGCTGCAAATCGAGGGTCTCGATCTGAAATGATCTTTTGAGGTGTTCCATATTTAGAGAATACCTTATCGATTAGCATTTCGGCTATATCATCAGCTGTTGCTGTCTTCTTTGTAGGGGTTAGAATTATCCCTTTCGTAAGTCCATGGTCCACTATGGACAATATTGCATCATAGCCATCACTAGGGGGTAGATCTGTGATAAGATCCATAGATATTTGTGTAAATGGCTTCGTTACTTGAGGTCCTTTGATCGGTTGCATCGGAGGTTTGAGTGGATGTCTGTTAATTTTATACTGTTGACATATGGGGCATCCTTTGACGTAGTTCTGGACATAAGTGTTCATTCCTGGCCAGTATACTTCCTTCGTTAATTTTCGAAGCGTTTCGGCTATTCCAGGGTGTCCAGCTGATTCATGATCATGAACTCGGGTTAAGAGTTCTTTCTTGATGTCCGAGTCATCCGGAATCACAAGTCTTCCTTGATAAGTATAGATGTCTTCTTCACGAGTAAACTGCTCTGATGGTGTGATAGTGTCCTTCTTTTCTTTGATCTTCTCTTCTATTTCTTCGGTTAAGAAATTGATAAACTTTGTAGAAGGTAGAGCAATTAAGTTCTCATTGTCTACTCCTTCTGGAGTTAGATCTGGCCGTCTACTCAGGGCATCGGCTAGGACATTCTTATTTCCAGGAAGATGTTTGATGACATAATTGAATCTGGTCATATATAACATCCATCTCGCTTGTCTTCGGTTTAATTGTTGGGGTTCCTTCCATCGGGTAAGGTTCTCGTGATCCGACCAAATTAGTAGTGGCTCAGGTGATCCTTCGACATAATGTCTCCATTCTTTCAATGCTCTGATGATTGATAAGAATTCCTGATCCGAAACATGATAGTTCCTTTCGGCTGGATTGAGAGCTTTTGAATAATAAGCAACTGGATGCTTATCTCCATTCGAGTCTCTTTGTAGTAAGACTGCTCCAGTGGCAAATGCGGAGGCATCACATTCTATTTCAAATGGTTTGGTTTGATCTACCATTTGTAGTACTGGTCGTTTTAGGAATTGTTGTTTTAGGGTTTCAAATGCTTTCTGTGCATTTGGATTCCATTCGAATTTCTTCGTTTTCCTCATAAGAGAGTTTAACGGTTGGGCGATTGTTGCATAGTTGTGAATGAACTTTCTATAGAAGTTGCAGAATCCAATGAATTGTCGAACATTCTTGACCGTTTGTAGTACAGGCCAGTCTTCGATTCCTTTTAGTTTAATTGGATCCATTTCGATAGAATCTGGAGTGATAATAACTCCAAGGTATTCTAGTCGTTGCGTTTCAAATTCGCATTTCTCTGTCTTGAGGTAGAGATGATTCTTCTCTAGTATTTGTAGAACTTGCTTGGTAAGTTCATCAAGTTGTTTTTGTGTTTTTGTATGGATTAAGATATCGTCCATATAGATAATGACTCCTCCATTATCAATTAATTCTTTGAAAATGTGGTCCATCATTGATTGAAATGTGGCTGGCGAGTTTGTCATTCCAAAGAACATGACTGTAGGCTCATATAATCCATTAGGTGTTCTGAATGCAGCTTTCCATTCATCTCCTTCATGAATTCTGACGTTGTTATAGCCTAGTCTGACATCTAGCTTTGTAAACCATTTCGAATCCTTTAGTTTATCCATGATTCGAGCAATGTTGGGAATAGGGTGAGCATTCTTAATCGTGTTTTGATTAAGATAGCGATAATCTTGACAAGGGCGTAGATCTCCTCCTTTCTTTCCTACAAAGAAGAAAGATGATGCCATGGGTGATTTAGATTGTCGTATGTATCCCTTTCGTAGGTTTTCAGCTATGAACTTGTCTAGTTCTTTTCGTTCTATAGGCGTCAGATTGTAAACTGGCATTCTCTTGGGTTTGAAGTCAGTTTGAACTTCAATTTTGTGATCCCAAGGGCGTCTTGGTGGTAGTTTCTCTGATTCTACTTTGTTGAATACTTTAAGAAACTTGTGAAATCTTTTCGGAACTGCTTTAACAGGATCAGATTCCATTTTCTTCTTTTCAGCTTTGTTGAATAGTTGTTGCGAAGTATTGCTTTTGGAATTGATTTCTATAAAGATGTTGATATAGTTGACTGATGGTCCTCTAGAAAGCTTTAGAGTTGAGTCGTCATTTCATCTCTCCACTTTAGAGTTTGTGCTGTCCAATCTATTGCTGGATTGAATTTTCTTAGCCATGATATACCTAAGAATAATTGGTGGCTTCCAAGCGAAACTATGTTTGCTTGAATCATCATCTTCTTGTTGTTGATTTCGATGTTGAGTAGAACATAATGTGTGCATATTCCTGATGCGTTTCTTGATCCATCAGCATTTAAAGTGTGTTTGATTCGTTTTAGCGGAAATTTTGGAAGGTAATACTTTTCCACTAGCTTGTGGTCAATAAATTCACCTGCTGCTCCTGAATCTATTAGTGCGGTTAGTTTAATAGGGTTATCGTCTTCGATGTGAATTTTAATTGGTGCTATCATAGTTGTTCCTTTAGGTGACTGAAGATCTATCATTTGGACTGGATCTTCAGAAGTACTCAAAAATTTCCGTCTTTTGAGAATTCGTCGAAGTCATCTTCTTCTTCTTCAATGTTGTAGACCATAGCATTTGGATCTATGGGTTCCTTCTTTTTCCAAGTCTTTTGCTTCTTAGGTTTTCCGTTTCCTTGTTTCTTCTTTCGATCTGTTCCTGTATTTCGGTCCAGGCTTGTTTTTCCTCCTTGTTTAATGTATAGCTTCCTTGCTCGACAGTCTCTAAACCAGTGTCCTTTCTTGTGACAAAAGAAGCATTCTCCTCTTTTAAGAGCTGCTCGTTGGTCATCTGTGAGGATATTGTTAATAAATTCCTGGACTGCCTGTTTGGGTGTTTTTCGTTGTCTGATGAAGTTAACTTCTTCTTCATCTTCGTCTTCGGAATCAGATTCGTCTGATTCTGATTCTGATTCTTCGGAATCATCATCTTGTCCGAGTTGATTGAGTTGGTAGTAGATTCGGTCAACATCCATGTCCCACTCGCTTCTTGCGGGTTTATGTTGGACTGGTTCACTGTAGATGTTAGTATATCTTGGGATACTCTTTTGGTTATTCCTTTGAGATCGGTGTTTATTTTTCTTGTGTTGTTTGTGTGATCTGAAGGATTGGCCAAAATTACCTGCTGCTTTTCGTTGTTCCAGAACGATTCTGTAGGCATTTCTGGCGGCGTCTTTCCACTCTTGTAGTGTTTTTGGAGTGAATCTAATTGCTTCAATTCGGATGTCTTTGTCGAGTCCTTCTGCGAAGTATGCTCTGAGTGCAGTGCTATCTGGTAATCCTGCTTGTGAGGATAAGACTGAGAATCCACTGATATAGTGTTCAATGTATTCGTTATTTTGTCTATAGCGTCGTAGTTGTTGTTCTGCTTCATATCCTTGTTGGGCTGGTGCAAACGCCTGTTCAAGAGAATTCTTGAAGTCTGCCAGCTTGGATAAATTGGGTGCGTGGCGAGGAAATCTGATTTCCAATTGGATGCGGCTCCTTCAAGTAATCCAAGGGTATAGTTGATTTTGGAATTTTCGGTTGTAATTCCATAACTGTTGAAATAGAGTTCGAGGGATACCATCCATGGTCTATATTGTCTAGGATCTCCATAATACCTGTTTGGTTTCGGGTATTTGATGTTGGGAATTTGTGGTGGTTGTGCCATAGCTCCTGCTTGACTTCCTCCTGGACTTCCTGGTGGGGATTGTGGTGGGGTAGGCGTTCTTGGAGGCGTCGGTTGAGGGCTTTGTGGAGGCTTGAGTGTGAATTTCCTGTCGGACTTCTGTCACTTTTCGTTTCCTCCTTTGGACTTTTTGTGTCTTGTTTACTAGGTCCTGGATTTCCGTTTCCAGAATCTGGATTTCCTTTCCAACTGTTGTTTCTGGCCAGTCAAAAACTGGTTGCGAAGGTTCTTGATCTTTTCCTTTTTCTTGATGATCTGATTTTGCAGATTGTGTAGCAGATCGGAGGTTTCTGATTGCTTCTGCTGTGAGTCTGTTTGTTCTATCACTTTCGTCTTGACTGCTTGTTCTGATTGGTGGGAGATTTGCTCTAGATCTTTCTGCGATAAATTTCTGTGTTTGGTGTTCAAGATATTCAGCTGCAACTCGTTGTTGCTCGTTATCTTCGAAGTAGTAGCTTCTTCCTGCTTTGGTATCGGTATAGTACCACTTCTTGGTCTTGTCTTCCTTGGTAGCGGTTCGCTTGAATAGGTTGCTAAAGAATGTCTCCGTTTTGGTAGTGTTCGTTCAATACCAGACCAAATTTCTGGTATTGCTTTGAATGGTAAATTTTGTTGTGTACAAAACTCACAAGTACAATTCTGTAAATCCGTGGTTAGTGTTCCTTCAATTGGACTCACTTTACCTAGTCTTTCAAGACTCTTCAAGTACAGACCCTTGGTGGTCAAGTTTTAAAGTCTTTACTGACTTCGAGTACAGACCCTCTATTGGTCGAGTGTTTAAAGTCTTCACTGACTTCGAGTACAGACCCTCTATTGGTCGAGTGTTTAAAGTCTTCACTGACTTCGATTGTTATAGGCAATCGTGTAACTAGTCCACCAGTTACCAGTGTCGGTTGATCCTTTTCCGTTGACAAACAACTAGTAGTTTTAAGACAGTCTAGTGTTTATCCGCGGTAACCCAAGTTCAACTTTATTATGTGC
The DNA here is from genome assembly GCA_022315185.1 of Agaricus sinodeliciosus. Classification (NCBI taxonomy): domain Eukaryota; kingdom Fungi; phylum Basidiomycota; class Agaricomycetes; order Agaricales; family Agaricaceae; genus Agaricus; species Agaricus sinodeliciosus. Next base: position 209,170 of record JAHTMV010000039.1, read on the forward strand.
ACTCGATGGGTATCTCGGCGAGCGAATTACTCTGTCCTGATCACGGAAGAGGAACGTTTCTACTTAATGTTACAGTGACCCCGGCCCGGTCCTAAGCTGGGGCGTTACGTCGATAGAAATACTCAGAGTTCTAAAGCGTAACAAAGGAGACCTCCTCGATGAATCGAGAAGAGTAACTCAAATGCGCCGTTTATAGTACTAAGAGCTTGAGAGCGGTTTATAGAGCTTAGCAATTAAGTCTAACGGTTCAAGCGTTATAGTAGAGTAAGACTTTGTATTCAAGTCTCCACCTAACCAAGTAGAAACGTTGTTTCTACATGGTAAAGTTGAGCGACTTATATATGTTTTACAAGTACTCTATATATAACTACGATCAAACTTCTTAAGGTACCGAGACTTGACTCGGGAACGACTCGGGAACTATAAAGAAGTTTTCGTAATACTAAAATAGAAAGGAAGAACTTCTTCGGAACAAATGATCATTAATTATAGAAGGCTAAATAAGTAAAGTAATCCGGATCATTAAAGCGGATCAATAAGAGATATAAAACAATCACAATCAGAGACGCAAAATATAAGTACAATAAAAGGTAAACATAATTGTAGTTACAAATGTAGTAATTACTATGAGAAATATAACCGTAAATGTCACGGTTCATAACAGTCCATGTAGCGGCACGAAGCAGCTTCATAAAAAAAATGGCACAACATTATCTCAAATAAATTGTCTGTGGATGGTGTATAGACAGTCCTAATACTATCAAGTGAGTTGAGTCATCTTGAACTCATCTAAAATAATGTTAGTAACACTTACCCAAAGGCCTAGAAATTGTAAAGAGATTGATGTTACGCATGGTTACAGATGTCAGTTTAACATATTAATATGGGTTTAGCATACAAGTAAAGAGACATACCATCATTGAATTCGTCTTCCCTCTTCATACTGCACACTTTCTGCTACCATGAAGTCAAATGATACTGAATGTTCTGCAACTTGCAAGTGAGTGTTGTTCCCAGCTCCGGTATCTGCTTTGCCCCATTTCACGTTGTTCCTTCAAGTTTGTTGTTCAATGTCGGTGATTACCAAAAAAAAAAAAAAAAAAAAAGAAGCACCAGATTGCATTTTATGGCAACTATAGAGGTAGCTCAGTAACCAAAATAGTCCTCAAGGGACCTCAGTTACCAAGTGCATACTACCTACTACACTGCCAATTGAACTCCGACATCAGGAGGACATTTGTCCATTAGGTCTCTTGATATATAAACTACCAAGTATGTAATGACATTTATTTAGTATTACTTGACACATAACACTTGAGATATCTTATGACATTGATATAAGATTTGATAATATTAGTATCAAATGTCCTAATAATCCAACATCTGTCAATATTCCACCAAAGTATCAGGGCATATTTGAACTATTTGTAAGCCATCAAACAAGTCAATATATTTGACAATATCAAGAGCTCAAGGGCAAGACCCATGTGAGGAGCAAGTGTGGTCTGAAAAATCAGTGAAGTCTACATGAGAAAATTGAGCAGTGATGACATGTCAATGCAGCAATTTACTTTCTTTTCTTTACCTCTCACTGCCATTGGTGTGGTGCTCTGCCATTCCACTGGACTGCATCACTGTGACTGTCCACCACATCTCTTGCTTTTAACAAGGTATGTGAAACTGGCCTGCTTTAGAATTCATTACTTATATTCCCACAGTTGTATATACCTCAAAACAAGTTACACAACTGGTCAATGATTGCTAGCTTAGTGGTTTATTCAGGAGTAGGGCATAGTATGCTGGCAAGTACAACTTGATCATTCCAGATGGGTGACTACTAAACCTACTTGTTCATAGTCGGACAATGCATGTATTTTTGTTAAGAAGGGTATGAACTTGCTCAGAGTTGGAATTCAAGGTTTAGCATTGTTGGAAGGTTTTAAATAATTGGCTGGCATTTTTGTATTTTAATATTCAAATATAATTCCAAATTCCTGACCAATACATGGTGTGTGAACAAAGCTAAGCTAAAATTGGAAAAGCTGGAGGACCGGGGTGAATATTTCGGGGACCCTGATATGGCCTTTGATGTTGCCAAATATTGGACCCTGGATATCAGTATATATACAAATTTATAAACGTTATATAACTTATTCATTGACCTTAATAAATGTTACGTGAAATAGCAACCAATGTCAACCAACTATTGCCGGAACATCATTACTCCGTGACACATCAGTGTCGATTGGGCGTGTAGCCAACCACACACACACTCTCGCTCGCTGGCACCGGGTGCCGCTTTTCTCTCGTTTTTTGCTCCCATCTCCTTCTTCCCATTCCCAGATTCCTCCGGGATGGCAGCTCCCTTGGTCTACTAGTGGAACTTGTCGGTTGTTTGGAATCCAGCCAAAGGCAGGCCAGCGGGCGCCATAACGGCAGTTGGATGGAGGATCCGAACAGTGCGCTACCCTGTCACATCACTGTGACTACTTCACCAGTTCACACGTCACAAACACCCACCTCGTTTGGACAGAAGAGCCTATAAAGGCTACCTATCAGCCTTCTTCTTCCTGCCGTCATGGCTGTTCGACTCACTCCTGGCTTCTTTATCAAGAAGGTAAGTATTGCTGTGTTTTACGTGGTTTCGCCTTGGCTCAATGTCGGTTTTCTTCGTCTCAAGTTTCTGCTTCACGGTCAACCCTTTCTCGTCTATCCGGCTGCATTTAGGCATCAAGAATGTACTCTGCCTCCTCGCTTTTGTTGTTATTATCATAGCTGAATTGCTCTCCTCCAGTTCTTCTGATTCCATCAATGTGGGGCCTCCCATATACTGACGTTACTGTCACAACCTCCGACGACGTGCAGATAAAATGTTATCTCATCCAACATTCAACACCACGAGCGACTGTGATTATGTTCCATGGAAATGGAATGAACCATGGGTTCATGTTGTACCACTCAAATGAATATTTTCTGTTGGAGTGTAACATTTTGACGGTCTCGTACCGTGGCTATTGTGATAGCCAGGGGACTCCTTCAGAAAGGGGGCTGCAGAGAGACGCTCAAGGAGCTCTGGACTGGGTTTTGGCTCATGATGAACTTGCGGGTTTACCTATCGTACGTCTTTAAATCCAACTTTCTGGATATTTGTTTCATTTTCTCTTCCAGATCGTGTACGGCCTTTCCTTAGGAGGCGCGGTTGCTATTGACGTCGCGAGTAAAAACGCAGACAAGGTGCGTTTCCATCCGTTCTACACAGAACGAGTTTCGGTTCTCTCTACGTCTCCCACTGTGTATGACTTTACAACTCGTTTCCAGATAGCGGCGCTCATCGTGGAAAACACGTTCACGTCTATTCCTGATATCGTTCATAACTGGCCTATCATTGGATATTTTTCCTTCCTCTGTACTCAACGGTGGAATTCCGCTTGGAAACTTGCTCGTATTCCGGCTACACTCCCGATTTTATTCTTGTCAGGCAGGTCAGATTATGTTGTTCCTCCCCGTCATATGGACAACCTCTGGGAAGTCGCGAAGCAACGGGGAAGAAAGAAAGATTGCCAGAAATTTCCTAAGAATCATGGTGGATGCTGGTCTTTGTCACTGCAGGCAGGCGGTAGTGAGGGTGGAAATGCTGAAGGGCCTGCAATAAGGGAAGAAGAATCGACCTCACCAATGAAAGATCAGTTCCATTCTTTCAGTAGCGGCGGTCATGGTGAGTGTTTGACATCACCATCAAAGGTATACCCTGACGCGCTTCCCATATAGTCGATACTTTTCAAGAAGAAGGATATTGGCCCCACGTTGAGGAGTTTTTAAAACATACCCTTGATTCATCTTCATGCACGTGAACCAGACTGACCATGGAAGTTATTTGCCTTATTCTTGTATTATAATTATAATGATTTTGTCTCCGTACTAATGGGAACAACAAAATATCAGGACAATGCTTGGCTTGTATTCAGATCCTGGCTTGGCTGTCATACTCAGGACCATGAAGATTCTTGTCGCTGGGATATTAATAACGTAATACCATCGTATGAGGACATTGCTAATCTGTCAATCAAGATGGAATTCCGCAGAATTATGGAATGCTGGTATCAATCAACCTCACCGCACGCACGTGGATGGCTTTTTCCGAAAGGTTCGAAGGTCATTGCATCCGCTTGTTCTTAAACGACGGTACTTTTAAATTCAGATTATTTTTGTCCACACGCAGGGTATGAGTTTTTACGGGGTTACCATTGTTGCAGGGCGTTCCGACCACCGGAAGAACGCATTTCGCTCGTCAGAATTCTGCAAAGCTTCTCCGGGCATCATCCCTCTGCCTTGGCTTGAAAAGCCGCACCGCGGGTTTATGTCCCGGCCAAGGCGGGCGAGGTCCTTCACCCCAACTTGACCGCCTGCCCTAATTGCGTAGAGCCGGGTTCGGGTCCGCCCCGCTTTGAGAGTCCTCTTGCTCCGCAGATATGCAAGGTATCGAGCCTTTCTCACAACTATCTATTTCAAAGTACACTATGAGTCGCATCCTGGCGTTGTGTTCGAGTGTCCCGGATTTTTCTTAAGCTTTTATTCTTTTTATTCTCTTGTTCTTTTTCTTCCCTTTCTGATGAAATAAATCTACCCTGTCTATATGTATTCCACGCCGATTCGAAAGAAATCTTGTTGGGACCCTTCATATTTTGAATCTGCACCGTTGAATTTGAGATGAGACTACGCAAAAAGGATGGACACTCCGGTCTTATCGAGTCGTACGCATCAATCCGAGGATGACATTGCATCTGCACAAGTCAAGTAGCAGAATGAACCTTCCAACAAGCTCGAACAAAAAAAATCTGAATTCCACTCCATTCGTTCTCCACTAAGAAGTTTATTCTAAGCACGACAGTGATGAAACAAAAATAGCAGGGAACTAATTTCTACTGTTCGATACAAAAGGTGTCATCCCTTGAGGGTTGTTAGAATATAATTAAATGGGAGTAGAATCGCCGTTATCAATTGAAGAGAATAACAGGTTGATAGGGATCCTATTGTATCAAGGATGGATTCGCACATAGCCTGAAGACCAAAAGTGATGCTTATCCTTTCGTTATTAATGTTCCAATGTCAAGATCAAATGAAAATGGTGGTTGGGGATAAATTGCTAAAGATACATTCGAATAAGACGGAGGCGAAAAATTATGGATCAGAGAAAACCACAAATATTGACGATCGTCGGTTTTAAATCGTCGTCGATGCCGATCTTTGACGTAACGGAGATAATAAAATCACCAATGCAATAATTCCTTTTTTCCGGCTCATGGCTGACCGGCGGGGGGCTGACCGGCGGGTCTGGGCATTACTGATCAATCAGATTAACCTCAGATAACTTTTGGTATTGCCCTTGATGTCTCTGCTCGAAGATATCGTAGCCGACGAAAGATTAGTGGCCAAGTTTGCGTTCTTTTCCGAACTTATCGTCATATAGAAGGGAAGCAAGCCACCAGGGATGGTAGGATTGCCATTACGAGCTGCTTTATATTCTCGGTAGAGGTAATCTGGCAGATAAAATTGACCAGCTTTTTCGGCGGAGGAGCTTTAGTCCTAGCGAACAATGGTGTTTAGACTCGGTTTAGATCCTCGCATTGATTAAATATAATAGCACCTAGGGAATAAACAACTGTGCGAGATTTAGCCCGAGAATATTGCAGCTGTTTTACCTGATGCCGTTAATGAAATCGGTGTTTACGGCACGAGGCATATCTCCAGCCAGGAGGCAGGCAACCGAGTAAGGAAATTATCCGCCACAGGGCGTGGCGATGTGGCGCGGGCGTGGCCAAGGCGTGGCGTGCGAGTGGCGTGGCTTTCCAATGGCTTGTCCTATCTGTCAGTTTAAGTTTGTCGGATCAATGACGTTGTTGGGGATGATCTCGATGGTCCAAAGTGCCAGCCAAAGAGAGCACATACTCTCAGAAGAAATGAACCGAGATTAGCGGTCAACAGGAATATGAGTTCGATGTCGCTTTGACTGAATTGAGGGTTAGGCATGGTAAACTGTTCGAGTTGACGGTGATCATCACGTTTGAATTGTGCTGTCCAAATGGTTGTAGTCCATAATAATCATGGATAATCTCTTGGGTATGAGAACAGGAGATATGATCCTGATAGATATAATAAGCGAAAGGACTTGACCAAGGTTTCCAGCGCCACGAGTCTGTCAAAGAGCCGAGCAGGAATCACGGTGCTTGTTGCTCCTTGGGCCTTCTACCTTTTGCCTTTCTCTGGCTGATGCCATAGATCGTCATAGTGGGTGTGTCCTACCGCACCAGAGCAAAGAAGCGAGTATAGTACACCACGAGGAAATCCCTGAACAACTGCTGATATCAATTCTTGGAAGACGATTATTGTGCAAGTATCCAGGAGGTAATCTCCGGTGTACTCGCGCAGTACAAATGCTATTCAGGTCTTACTCCTTTGCTAACGCCACTATCGTCATCGACTTGAGGCCACGCCACAACATAATTATCGTTTTCCATGAGCTACCTGTCGCTGTCTTTTCTGAACAGATCGGCTTTGTCCGTTATACATCTTTTTCTTATACTTAAACCTGATCGACCGCCACTTTCGGTTAGCCAATCGCGCGCCATCAGTGTCAGTTTGAATCAGGATCTCCCGAAATGAAACTACCTGATATGCGTTGTCTAATCGCTCATGATAAGGAATCATGTTGCGCAAATTTAGCCTTACTCCAGTACTATCACTCATAACAGATGACAGGGCCTAAATTCTAATGAATCTTTAGCTTGGCAAGCATTGAAAATTGTGCTTTTCCGTCCTTCACAGGACTCCTGGTCCCAGGTAGGAAACTTTTCTGGAGATTAGATTATCTCGCACATAATCAGTTTTACGTCATCGATCCGCAAATGGATCAACATTCCCAGGAGCAGTCAATCCGAGCAGTCAATCCATCCATCGCCAAGTCGGAATTAAATGAAAAAGCACACGGACAATGCACGAGTGATCCATGTAACAGACATGGTGGAGACATGGTGGAGACAACATGAAAGCAAGTGCTTTCTCGCGCTTCCAACCACAGCCTCGGATCCTCTTCGGAATAATCACCACCCAGGATTTCAAACCGATTATCAGTGACCATGAACTTTTTCTTTGATCTCTTCTAAGAACCAGGTTCGGCTTCCCATCTAAGTACTCCATTTACTTGTTGTCCCAGCTATAAATAAGATAAAAGGTCAATCGAAGTAAAATCCGTAGATGTCCACAGGATGAAGAGAATGCAGATAGTTTGACACAAAAAACCTCCGAAGAAATCTATGTGAAACCGAAGGGAAAGATATGTGAAGGAATCTAAGTAAAATGCAAAAGGCAGAGATAATAAGGAAGGCAAAGAAAAGAGAATCTAAAATTTTTTATCACATAGGACACAGAACATCGACGACGAAGGCGAAACAGCGCGACAACAAACAACAATCTAGAGAAATACATAAAAACGGAGAAGGTTCGGCGGAAACGCAGAAAACAACAACACATACATGTAAACAAAATACGACAACATGTCCACCGAGCAATAAAACACAACGGAAAAGAGAAAAAGAAAAGTAAATCGAGATGTATATGAATATCCAAATTTGAAGGAGTGGGGAGAGTTCGTTCTAATACCAAAGCTTTAGTAGGAGTGGGAAATAAGTATGTGAAGAGTTGCGAACTGGTGTGGGGAGATAGCAATGATAGAAGCCAGACAAAAATCAAAAATGGCATGGAGTGTGTTCGAAAAGGAGAATGGGTGCAGAAATTTCCGGGGACACCATTTGGTAAGGTCCTGTCAACAGTGATAGTGACTGGACCCTGGAAAACCAAGCGTCAAAAATCAACGACGAATGGAACTGCGGGATTTGATAGTAATTTGTTGAGCGTGCTCGTCCTCACTATCGCACTCGCTTTCGTCGTCATCATGTCCATCCTCATCCTCATCCTCATCCTCATCCCCTCCCACTCGCCTTCGAAGGTATCCATCCTGAAACTCAGGTCTCAAACCGGATCCTGTATAATGTTTACTACCTTCCCCATTATCATCTCCAACTTCCGATTCTGAACCTCTCCCGCCCAAAAACTTTCCCCATGAATCTTCTCTCCGCCTCACCACTTCTTTTTCCTGCCCCCCAACTCTCGATGGCACAATAAGAGGACCATCGTCCTCCTCTCCGCTTGAACTGACACTTGGCCTTCGCCAACCCCCTGTGCCGTGCCTCCAAAACTGTGTCGCAGGTCCCATAGAAGTCCCATAGTAACCGCCTGGAGTCGAATAATTATCGTCCATCCAGTCCATTGTCAGTTCACCTCTCGACTGTTCTTGTCTAGAACGTTTCTCTCGATTCGCTTCTTCACGACGAATCGGATTAGCAGTACCCAGACTCATATCCTCGAACGATTCAACCCAAGGCAAAGTCGACGACGAACCAGCGCGATGTCTCCTCCTCACCGATCTCCACTTTCTAATTCCTTCTCCAAGGTGATCCCACCCCATCATATCGCCCGCACTTCCACCACTCGTCGCGCGGCCGCCACTGATACTTCCACCATGACCGTTAGAAGAAGCTGGAGTGATCGGACTATTTGGACTCCCCAAACTCTCAACTCCCCCCGCCCCTAGTAGTTTCACTGTATCATTCAATTCACCACCCACGCTCTTCACACTAGCGGCACCCATATCCGAAACTTCATCACCTTGTCCCCAACTCGAGGCTCTTTTGAAGTTATTCAACATCCCTACATTCGTACGTACTCCTAAATCCACATCAGAGCCATATATCCCAAGCAAATCTCCATGTGCATGAAAGTCTCGCTCAAGAGTGCTGGCCGTACGAGCTGGTGCTTCTTTTATAGGTGTAATGATACTGACGTTGGCATGTGGTCTTTTAGAGCGAGGTGGAGAGCGAAATGTAGAAGTACCATCAGCATGGATATTGGCGAGGAGAGGTCGAAGCGATGTTGTCGGAGTCGGGTATTTCGTAGGTCGCCATGTAACAATATTTAATATATCTTCTAATTTTGGTGCGGGACCGACCGATGTACTGGCTGCATGCGTAGAGGCCGAGTTGGGAAAATCGCCCAGTCGGTCAAGTTCCCGTTGTTCGTGGCCAAGTATACCCATCTGGGAACGTTGTCGTCGAATGGCATCGAGGGCTGGACTGCTGGAAGAGTTGGAAAGACCGGGAGAGGATGGCAGCGGGCTTTCCTGTTCAACAGCTTTCCCTTTCCCTTTGTCCCTTTCCTCATGAAGCCCAGTTTTACCATATGCGTGAACATCCTGGATGCTCGCAACGGCAACACTCTTCCTGTTCGGAAGAAGCTTTGCATGAGTCGAGTTGGAGGCCTGGACCGCAGCCATCCTAGACGAATAATGCACACTGGCAGAAATCGTCCGGTTCCTGGGCTTTAAAGGCTTGAAAAGGGCTGACATACCCTTCCCTAATCCTCCAAACCCCCAACGGAAAGGAACACTGCTGACCGCCAGAAACGTATCCGCCTTCGTAACTTGGACCTTTTCCTTTCCTCCAGGTGAAGTCAAGGCATACCATTCTAATGGATTTGGAAGGTCTTCTGTTATCCATTGATGACGCTGTGAGATCACGTTATAGATGCGCCGACAGTGTTGACACGAGGGTGAAAAAAAAAGGGTTCAAAAGTAATCAGTTACAATTATAAACTTCGCTTTAGAAGGGAAGGTGACAAGAATTGGACGTTTGAATGATTCGAAGGAATTTGGTGGGAAAAAATAGTGTTTGACAGTTGGACTAACCTTGACTTCATCGAGGGTGATGCGCTTCGTTTGGTCCTTTTGAAGAAACTGATCCAGCAAAAATATCACCTTGGGGCCTTCCAACTGTTTTTGTCTGCTGCTCTTCTTCGGATGTCGTCCACCTGTTGGTACTCTATCTTTGCACATCAGTTCAGGAACTTCCCAGTCCTTGTTACAGATCGCGCGATAGAGGGCGAATTCAGTGGCGCCACCCTCAGCAACATTTAGAAACGGGGTTTCTCCGAAGAGAAGACAGTACAACGTGACTCCAAGAGCCCAAACATCAATAGACTTGGTGATGCGAGGCTTGGCCGGTTGCCTGCTGGAAAATTTGGGGACTAGTGACGAGACGACATAATGCCTGTTCTTCTCCTCAAAGTGCTCGAAGATGAGTTCAGGTGCCAAGAATGCGGGAGTACCAGCACGTCTAGTAAGATCTGACTCGTCCATGAGAATTGCTTCCAGTTCATCTGGATTGATGCCTTCATCACCAGCTTCGGCTAGACGTTGAGCATACGAGAAATGGGATACACCGAAATCAGCAATTTTAACATGATGTCTATCCTCCGTCCAAAGAAGATTTCCGGGTTTAATGTCGCGGTGAATTATTCCATGGTAATGCACTGGTCTGGAAATTCAGAAGCGAATGACGGAACAATCGAAGCTCACTTACAGTACTCGAGCCCCAAGACGGCATCTCGGATGATTCGACGAGTCTGCTGAAGTGTAAGCGTGGGCATATCGTGGCTGTTGCGCCATTTGATCTCTCCGCCACCGAGGTACTCCATCACTACAGTTAGATGTGAGCATTTCACAGTACATGACGGCGCGAGATTGAATTTCCGAAGATAACCCCGAGGGGGATAACACACAATGACGAAATCGACAACGTACCCATGTACACTTTTTCTTTCATGCGATCGTCTATGACTTCAAAGAGACGTACAACATTAGGATGCGCGAGCTTTTTCATGATAGCGATTTCCTTTTTGATTTTGAGTTCGGTTGTATTGAGTTTGTCGACGACAGCCGGCTCAGATGGGGCAGGAGCCGTGAGAGCAATGCGATTAGCCTTGAGCCTGGAGTATTTGTCGATGACGGTGTCGCGTCTAACGGATTTCATTGCCTGGTCGCAGAAGGAGGCGACAGGACGATGAACAGGCTTACAAACGAGCAAGCAGAGAGGGGACGCACAACAGGAAACCACTGGCGGCCGTCATTTCCAGCAAATCTATTGTCTATTCTGAAGCAGAGAAAGACCTCGCCGTGGTGGCCGCTGCCGATTCTAGCATAGCGGAAGTAGTGGTTGTTGAACATAGTCAGAAGAGGTGGAGGACAGACATGGGTGGTGCAGAAGATGCAAGACAACTTATGGAGAACATATCAAGCATTTCCTTTTCAGGACAGATCTCCTCATTCTATTTTGTTTCTATCAAGCCTAAGTCGACTTTTCCTCTTTCTCAGCGCACCTGCACCTTTCCTCTTCCTTCACATCCGCCATTACCTGCATAACCTATCAAACCTGGCAGATATGCTCGACTCGATATCACTTACAGCGTCAACGTGCCTTCCGCAACCCTGGTGCGCGCACACGACTCAGCACCCGTTACTCAATTACCTCAAGCGCCACTCACCTTCCACGTAGTCTTGTGACACTTATCACATTCAACCTTGTAGCATTGATCGATCAAGATGGCGCTTGAAATCAGCATCGCTTGTTATACTTGTATGTCGAAGCTGCAACCGGCATCGGCAACCAATCCAAATGGAAAACAGATGCAAAATGAGCAGTCACACGTAAGTATATGCAATAAGCCTAGATCGCCAGGGTTGGATTACTCACTGGAGGCAGTTATGTTTTCTTGTCAAAGTGGTAAGAGTTAAGAACAGCAACGGAAGTCGCACCCACGGCCGTAATTAAGATCGGTTTCTCGACCGCCGTAACACCGGCCGAGTGTCTAGAACGCTGACTCAGATCATAATATTCCCATGTCCATTTCCATCGAAGCCTTCCTATACCCTCGCGTAAACGGCATTCATACGTCGCTTTAAAACATTCATCCTCAACACAAATAACAGGAATAAAACTCCCACCCCAGCGCAATTCAGCGTACTTCGGTTCTGATCTGGATGTAAACAGATATAAACATATTCTGACCCTGCAAATTCGCGGTTCTTTTGGGCGGTCGTCATTTGCTACAGATACTAATCGTATTAAGCTCATTTACAAAACCATAACGACAAAGGCGGTACGTCGTCTTTCACACTCCTGCAATACGGTACAAAACAAAAGAAAAAAGGAAAAAAAGAAATAACGATCATTCCTAGTCCTACTTGCGAGTAAAACGCCCTTCATTTTTTCCGTTGTTCCATGTTCGCTGTAAGCCACAGGTTCGAGATGAGTGTGTAGAACAAAAGAACACCGACCTCCACAAATAAACGCCACTTCCAATGGCCGCCAACAATAGCAGTCGATGCTTACTGTTGACAGGTCGAATCAAGTGGCTCGTGATGAATTTAATCATTTGGGCATTGTAAGCTATAACCTTTCACCCAAGAGGAAAAAAAGACTCACGCGACGGAGAAACGTGGGTCGCATTTGTCTACAAAACCTCTCGAGTAGCCTGTTGACTATCGAGCTGGGACCACATCATATAGAAAAAGAAAGAAAAATACTAGGATAAGGAAAATAGAAGGAAATCAATCTTGGCTCGGTTGGCTCTATAGGATTTTCACCGATCTATCAGCTCGACAAATTTTCAGACAGTAATCAGCTCAATTTATTCACGCTATGACAAGTCCGGTCCGACCTGAGTGACTCCTCAGAGCCACATTCTCAGCGGTATGCCGTTATGACAGTGTAGTTGCTGGAATTGTTCTCAGTCCTCCTTCTGAGTTTATCTCCTTAAGTATCATTTTTCTAAACACCGCGAAGATCAAGCGAAGATGCAATTTATAGTCAATATACCCAAATACGATGCAGTTGACAGGGTTTGAAGTTCAACCGGGCGCAGACCCTGACATTTACATACAGGTCTCGACAAACCTCTCAGATGTCTTAATTTTGGCAACCAGATACCGAAAATTTCAAGCCTTGAGAAGAGAGCGATAATTCGACAGTTCGCACATTGATCTATCTTCCCTACACATTGATATCCTATCCAAAATCGATTCTACATTACACGTTTATATTCCAAATTGAAGCATTCATTTCGCTGCCTTTATTAAATTCCCTCCAAAGCCGCTCTCAACCTCCTCAAAGCCTCAAACACTTCTTCCTCAGGGTTCAAACTGAACGAGGCACGAACATAAGGCGTCTTACTTCCATTCGGCATAAAAACACTTCCTGGAAGTGCAAGAACACCTTTGTCGAAAGCCTTGGTACGTATCACGACATCTGAATCACCTTCATCACCATCAAGTTCCTTGTTCAATATTAACTTAAACCTATAGATAGCCAAAGTTGGGAATCATCGTCGGTCAGCGAATGGACTGATGTAGTTTCTGAGAATAGCACACACCAGAAGAACATTCCAGCTTCGGGTACAACCCATTCTGCGTATCCGTCTAAATATTTTTTCATTGCGGCTTGGAACACATCTCTCTTTTCTTTATAAAACTGGGCGACACGATCGGTATGCGTTTTGAATCCTTTGTATCCCCACGAATCGAGTAATCTGAAAGCAATAACCTGAGTAAGGGATGACACTTGAAGGTTGGATGTTGCAGTCTGCAGGGTGGAAGTTCAATATAATGTAAAGAAGGGGGAACTAGAAACAGGGTGCAAACGAATAAGAAAAGTTACAGAAGTAGGGACGCAGCACTGAATAGCTAGTAAACAATTTAGCCGGCCACTCCAACCAACATCCATCTTGTCACCAGGACGCCAAGCGCAAGTCCCGACAGACCGATAGAAAGAAGGACGAAAAATCCTTTGGCATCAGAAAACAGAAGACAAGTGGAATGTGCTTTGGGGAAGATCACTTTAACGAAAGCTGCCGTGCCCGCTAATTCTTGACAGCACCCACGAGGCGAGGCTATTGCTCCAAGGAAGGCATGAAGGGGTTCAAAGATAAAGGGAAGGATGACAACAGAAGGCGCGGATTACGAAAAAAAGTTTGACCGCAAGTGAGACTCACATATCTTTCAATGCACCCTAAAATCACATCAGGCCCCGATACGGACCCAAGCCTGATACCGGCCGAAAGAACCTTGGAGAAACTATCAAACCGGAGCACACGGCCTGTCTCCGGTAAATCTGTTTTCTCGAGCGAAAAGTAAGACGGTACACGAGGAGCAGTGCCATAGTAGAGATAGAAGTATGGGTCATCTGTTAAGATTCAGTGAATTCAAGGTTAGGCTAAGGGTTAAAATATCGGTGAACAGGACGAGCCTTCGAGAATTATCAAATCGAATTCATAAGCGAGTTGAAGGACTTCCTTTCGACGTTCGAGGGTGGCCGTCATCCCAGTGGGATTACATCCGTACTGTCATACTGTCAACTCATAGCAATGGCGCAGCAGACGAAGGGATGTACCGGAACAGTGTAGAGGACCTTGGGTCTAGCTTGACCTGCTGGCCAGTTCTCGAGCTTTGAGCGAAGAGAGGAAGAGTCTATTCCATTTGCGTCCGTCTTAATTTCTAACAATCACCGATAGAACGTGAGATGAAGACTTTAGATACGGAGATATGGGTGCGGCAACTAACCCACAAGGTTACAGTGCAAACTTTGGAATATAGGCATTACACCACTGTTAGAAACGGAATATTATGAGCTTCTCTTCTTGCTCCGAAAAAGAACATTCAACTTACGCATAAACAGGAGATTCGATCAGCACGGAATCACCATCATTTACGAGACTTACAACGGCCTGAATTTTCCAATTTCAAAATCAGAATTAACAATAAAGAGTGGATGTTTACCTTGAAGATAAGATCCTGTGATCCACTCCCAATCATCACACTATATCCCTCCCCCCTCTTCCTACCGTGGCTGAATTCCTGAAGGCCGTACAACCAGTCCCTTAATGGTTTGATACCGGCCGTATCACTATATTGCAGTCCGAGCGCTATCTCCTCTTCTGTGAGCGAGTATGACTGCTCATCAGCAGGATCGGAAGAGTGAGGTGCGCGGGCGCTGAAGGACAGTGAAGTTAACGGGAACATTGTTGGATTTGGTTTTCCCGCGAGAAGGGAAATGATACCGGGTGTCTTCTCGAGCGGGAAAAGTGACCGAACTGCATTGAATTCGGAGGGTTGAGAAATCAATGAATGCTAAGCAGTCTGCAGTATGGTAACCGATAACGTACTAGGACTTGGTTTTTTTTCTCGGGCATACTGCGACATGAAAGGCTTATAGAAACTATCTGCCAACCGCTTCAAACCTGTTCGCACACCATAAGTTGCTTGAAGATACAATATACAAGATTCGACGGCCCTGTTTCTGTCTGAACAGAATTAAGTCGAAATAAATTTGAGAACATCAAGCCTCTTACCTCGACAACATTGTGGATTTTCTGAATAGCACTCCCCATAGTCATTTTCGAATGGATTAAATTAATGTGGATGAGTAAAACACGATAACGATTAAGCAATCAGGGAGCGATCAAAACTGCAATTTAATTGCGCAATCATTGTTTGTGGATCTGATGATGGTCCGAGAAATGCCGATTTTCCCAGCCATTGTTAGTTTTTGTTGACCCATTGAATTACCGGAGATTTTTTATTTAAAGGCAGTCCTCTTTGAAACTTTTGACAGCGGATGATCATTTCCTGTTGCGGCCTGGTGCAGAGAGAGAAGTATCAACAAGTGTGAATAAGCCACTTCTCCCGTCGATCAGATTGCAGTCAATAAAAGGGTCGAGAAACCAAGTGATGTGAAATTATGAAATTATGCCATATTCTGGAAATGGGTCATCGAGTCGGAAAGGTAGATATAAGTACCACAGTTCTGGTATTCAATGAAAATACTCTCTGAAAATTACAGTTTCTGTTATGGAAATATTCCGTTACTGAAGTCAGAGTCGGATACTCTTGAATGGCTGCATCCGAGCCCAGCGATAATGACGCGTTGTCAGTACGATGATCCCGAGGTATTTAATTACATCTCCAGGGCAATGACGAATCTCGACTTCAATTTTTGCCACTTTTATCAATGGAGATGCAGATAGCTCAGTGTCATATATAGTAAGAGATTTATCTATTAATTCTAAATGCGACATAGGAACTGATTATGCTACTTCTTGAAGTAAAGTGCCATCCCTTGCATGTGGTTGTTATCTAACGGTTGAAAGTAAGAATCACAGTAACATATTGAGATGGTAAAAAATACCGATCATGAGGCCAGCGTGCTGCGCGGGTTCCCAAAGTTGGATTCTCTGGATAGGCGTGATACCAGGACCATCCAGTGACAGGACATCAAAGACAGTCGCATTGGGACCGAGAACGTATACGTAGCTTCAAGGCATATAAGCTTTCAGTAGGCCCAAGGTCAAAATGGGACACTTACTCGTGGTTATCGATTGTTCCGATGTCGAAATCAATTATACGGGGATATCCTGGTTGTTGAACTTGCTATAGATAAAATTTATGAACAATCTGCTGGAAAAACTATGAATTAGATAAAGCACTCACGCTGAGGACAGTCCCTTTCAAATTCTCATCCACGCTGATCTCCGTGATAAAGGACATGTTGGCATCAACAAAGATATAATTACCAGTGTTTGGGCTATAGTTAGACCAGCACGTTTCTATTTGTCCCTCGATCATGTTAGCTGAACTGCGACTTGCTCTGCCAGAGCTACCATCATTAAGGTCATTTAAGTCCCAGATAGTGTAGCCGATGCCAGGATCCGCAGAGATAAATGCGTTCTTGCCGGGCATGACAGTCGCGGAGAAGGGTGCGATAGCACCTTCGGCCGGATCTAATCTCGTGTACTCAGTAGAAGGGCAGCCATCTTTCATATCCCAAAATGCGAGGAAACCAGGAATAGATGGTGGGGTTCCCTTGACTGCTACTACGAGCTGACTCTCGTCCTCGGTAAAGGTGATCATGCCGGCGGTCCCGAAAGGTCCGGTTGCAGGGGTAGTTTGATTAAGTCCCAGCGGACGCGCCAGGTCATCCTTTGGCTTCAAACCCTCCTTTTGGTCGACTGTAAAGCAGCTAGAAATCAATGTCAGAGTGGCTCCCTCATGATACTAGTTCCATGGTCATACCTGACACCGTCGACAGCACCTCCATTTACGGCGCAAAGCAGATCTCCAGCTTTATTGAAGACGACAGAGACAGGGAATTCTCCACCACTGCAGACGGGCTCTCCTATCATTCTTAGGTCCGTAGGATCATTGGGGTTTATCTTGAAGAGTGCAATCGTGTGGGAACCAGACTTGAAAGCATCATCAGAAGTGAGCAACCATGATAAGAATGATTGAACTCACATTAACGAGCGCAACCATGTCTCCCGCAGCGGATGTTTTCGTGGAGCCTTGACTGAACATAGAGTCAGCCACGGGAGGGTTCATGATACCATGAACGCCGACACCGCCTGCGTCATAAGCTCTCCTCAGAGTCTGCGATGGTGATAAATCAAATCAAATAAAAAGTACAAGTTGGGATTATGTTCCCACCACTTTGCCGTCACCGCCGATATCCGAGGCAACAATGAAGTTGCCGTTAGGATTATTTGTAGCAACTATTGGATGGAATCAAGTCGTTGATGGTGTGTCAATGAGCCAGAAAAAAAGAAATTCTCACAGTATGCGGCACCGACTGACTCTCCTGAAGCATGACCCAAATCGAGTCCTGGCGCTGGCACATTGCAGGTAGGCGTTGCACGACATGCCAGCACAATGGACAAAATGATTGATGATAAGCCAAGCTTCATGATTCTTAAAGAATAGAAGATAGCGCGGAAATTGAGGTAGCTAGCGACGAGGAGGGGCGCTGAAAATTACGCTGTTCGGAGATCCTCATTTTATATTCACCCACTACTCCAATATCTTTCCGATTTTTCTTCCTGAGTTTTGACAAACATCATATTGCTTAGCTTGGCTTTGATGGGTCGGCTGCCAATCAACATAATAATTCAGTGATTACTTTGGCTTCTTGAGGTATTGTCATAGTCCTTACCTGGGGTTAAACCAGACTCCTTCCAGTCCCGAGTTGATTAGATAAACTTGTTGCGAAGTTACCGAAACCCTGGGTTGACTTAAAATGTCAGAGATCGTGACTTTTGCAGTCCTGATGTTTTTTCCTTCATTTCTGCTTCGTCCAATTAATCGGCAACCTTCATGACACATGCATTTTGTTGTTTAACGTATATGAAGCATCGGACAGTCTTTACCTGGGATGGGACGAATCTGTGGGGACCCGTACATTTTGATTCGGTTCTCGAGACTTAGATAACCGGAACCCCCCATCTAAAAGGGAACATACTTCATTCGGACATATACACTGGACGTAATTCCATCATTGATCAGAACTGCATCTGATTATGGCAGGTCGCCGAGGAGAAGGAAATGAATGATGTTTCTCATTGAGTGCCTTACGAACGTGGGTCTGTTGCTATACGACAAAGAAGACCAAAGTGTATCCCAAAACCGTATGCCCCAGTCAGTTTCTAATCGGATTAAGTTCGGCATTCCAATTTCCAAGACATTCTAATATTCGAACAGCTTGAGTAGCATGTTACCGATGGAGCTAGGAGTCATCTAATATCCGTCAGACGTGGTGGTACTTTAAAATACATACCTGGGTTTATAATGTCGAATGCTCCTTCCCAAATCACCCACGGTATGCAACACCTGTCATTTTTGCCTGCACAGTGATTCCTGATTCCCCATAGATATCCAGGAGCTTCGCATAGCGCCGGAACCGATGCGTTACCTGTTACACTGACAGCTTTCAACAGCTCATCAAACTTCTTAAACGTCACCGTGAAATCAAGAGGTCCAGAACCCCTGAATTTAGGGAGCTAACCCGTTCGTAAACTTGGCGGACCCGTACCCGTACCCGCCATGCCATACCCATAAGGGTTTTTGACGGATGATCTAACGGGTTGCCCTTGCACCCGCGGGATCGGAAACCCGCGCCAGAAGGCTTGCGCAAATGGGTTCATTTGGATATATATTGAGTGTTCGCGAGGAACATGCATTGCGCCATGGGCAAATCTTATCATCAAAGTGACATATGCTCCTTCACATGGTAGATTTGTCGCTGAACGGCAGTCAACCGATGGCTAACTCGACAAAATTACAACTAGAACACCCTAGAGTAGGCATATTCTATCATCAAACCGCTGCTTCGTTCAGTCAAAATTGTCGCCGATCAATCACTCGATATTTGACTCGGTGAAGTTGAACTGTGCAATCTCACGCAGGGACCGCTGATCTGACGGAGAATGCTGCGAAATCACGGAAGCCTGATTCTTTTACCAGGAGCTCAGGGTTCGACGCGGAAGGACAAAAGTTCCGTAAATAGATAGCATAACTCGCAAACAAAAATCACGCTCAACCCAGCATGGCAGACAAGTCTGGAGAAGTAGATCCCATAGTTTACTGTAACTTGTTAAGGCGAGTCTAAAAATGAGATTTTAAGTCAAGGAGTGGATTGCATAACCAACGGGATAAAAGTAATGAGATTGCCGTAGATTGTTACGATACTGTCATTATCGATAGATTGAGTAGATGACATCACCCATAGATCACATCCGTCGAGATGTCCGATCTTCGGTGATGAGTTGGAATTGATGGCTTCGCAAGCTAAGCAAATCTTCTTATCATATGCAACACTGGCAATCAGATGGAGAAGAGGAAGAAGAGGCGGAGGCAGCTAATTCTGTCTCTGCCTTGACATACGTAATACAATGAACAACACCTTATCTGTGCTAACCAAATTTAACTCCAAGCGGCATGACAGGTGTGGTGGATTTCGACCCACACGCCTTCCGATCAATCCTGAACAGGTATTATAGGATACTACCCCAGATGCACGTTCTGACACTCAGTTCTGAAGCATCACAACGGCAGGGGAGGCCTTCATCCGATACGGCTGGAGCGCTCGGCTCTATCTTGCCGAAGCTTTACAATGCTACGATGTTAGGTTCGCAATGTTTTGGGATCCCATATCTGTGTTCCGGTTTCTCCTTCTTCGTAGCTTTTGTAGGGATCAGCACCCGCGTGTTGACCTGCTACGATCGAATTTCAGGAGTAAAATCTGCATACCGCTCCGCACGCCTGGAACATTCGAAGCTAAGATGGCTAAGACTCAAAATGTGGGAAGAAAAAAGACCCCCGGGTCAGGGTAGGTACGGCGATGGGTATCTGGGCTATCACTGGGGTTAACAATTCATCTGATGCGCCTGGAACCCACATGGTTGCTTGGCCGTCAGGGTATGATGGCGAAATGATGGTGAATTCGGCCACGTCAGGCGACGTCAGCGGGACGTGGTGGAGTAGAAGCAGCGAGAGGACGACAGAGCGAACAGGGAAAGGATTTGGTAACGTCATGGAGGTGAGATTGAGCGGAAGGGGATAAATCCTGCAAGTCTACGGCGATGGAATGTGTTTGGGTATAAGGCACTGGCGTGTACACAGCGGAATACTACTTTTGTTCCTATCAGCAACTTGAAGAAATTTAAACGAAAATGATTTACACTGGAGCTGGTAAAGGAGCGTGACCTAGTGTGCTTACTGCCACCCAACGGTCGGCGTTTAGGAATCTAGTACAATCGACGTTTATGTTTCGAAGGCTTGGATTATTTTACAGGAACGGGCACTAGATCCGGGAGCGGGGACGACCACAGCGCTTATGGTGGAACAGTTTGCTGACGTCGACCTCCGACCTCCTAAGGGTAAGTTTTTTTCTGTGCGCTCCGGGAAGCCATAGCAGCTGCACAGTGAATAAAGATTAGAGGGTAGAAAGCCAAAGGCAAGCCAATTGTTAGAGAAAGCGCACCATTTCGCTCGACGCATACTCATTATGTGTTGATTAACCTCCGCGTCTGCTGAACGCGGAAACTCGTCGAATCCATGCATTACCTCGGGCGGTGAAATACACTGACGTTGGTATATGATGTCGAGTAGTTCGCGGTAAAAGATCTTGTCTTAGTCTGTGAGTGTCCGTTAGCCCGAGTGTATCCTGGTATTTTACGCCAGTCAGACCTGGGCCTTCTATTCAGACAGTTCAAAATTAGGTTTTTCTCAACCAAGGCTTGTCTCCTCCTTCGTACAGCATTTCCCTCGATGTAAATCACATGATGGCTAGCATGTTTACGTCATGACCTGAAAAGGCAACTACCGCTGTCTAAATCTGCCGCCACTGTGAGGGTGACAAGCCTGTAAAGGTTTCTAACTAGATCTGCCGATCTCTCAATTTGCTGTATTAGCCGTATTATTGGTAAAAGAGACGATGCCATTGATGGGAAAACCTGAATTCTAATCTGGTCTTCGTCTTCCCATTGTTGGGAGGTCAACTCGTCTTGTAGTTTAAAGGGTTTCCGTACCGAATTTGGAAAAGTAAAATGCTTCTCAGATCATTCGTAAACGTTGGGAGTTCATTGTGGCTCAGTGCTTTCTCCCACCATAGCGATTAATTAAGAAAAAGCTGCGAACATTCATTTGGGCTGCGCAAAACCACGTCGACCAGTAATTGGTATGATGCAACTAGGACAATTGTGCTTGAGCCTCTGAGAGATTAAAAGTTAAAAAGTAAAGCGTTGGGGATCCAAGTCGTCCAACACAGCGGCGTGACTCTGTCCGATATGTGCGACGGCTCAGAGGCAACTTTAAGCGGGCCTTTCTTTTAGCCTTTCCCTGCAAGCTAGAAAATGTTATACGTGACAGAAACCTGATGATCAGATGAAGCCCAATGTTGCTCCGTAATAGCTCATACCGATAATACATGATGAATTGAATGTCGTGTATTCAATATGACTCAAAGGACGTTGATGACTTGTCATATATGATATATGATACTATCTGATGCTGATTATGTTTTGGTCACCAGGTACCATCATTGCATCTTGTTCAAGCGACAAATGCAAATGCAAATGTCGACAAGGAACCAGAGCCAGCGTTCCATGACTCGGATTCCCCGTGACACCGGAAGTATACATGAACAGTTTGGAGATCCAGCTTTTCTCGCTGATATGTTCATATTTCGGAGCATTCCGAGTCTGAGTCCGATGCCTTTGCGCTATCTCTCTCTTTACTTTCTTTTCTCGCATTTTCTAGGTATCCAGTGGCTCATTGTTGTACTTAGATACTTACTTTGGCTTCTCTGTAATGGAATGCTCTACAAGTTATCGTCCAGCACCGGAACTCGTCTCTTGATCATGATACCTGTGCGCGTTAAATTTCTATTGTAACATCACTCTCGAAGTTGGTTGATTGATCCTCGAGGCTGTTTTGCAAAACTCAAATTGTTGAAAGAAATCATATTCTTGACTCCATTGATTACGTGCTTCAAGTCCGACGGTCGCATTATTGTTGAGGGATGGGAAAATCCTCTTACACCGAGACATCGGTTTGGATCAACTCTGAACGTCTGGCTACATTTCCTGAGCCCTCATCCACTTGAAATGATGGCAACCCTCCTATATATTCGTATTTCTGTCGTCAGCTTGACAAAAAGCCTCCGCGAAATGGAATGGTGTTGACTATGGAATTATGCCTATGAGTCCCCCTTACCCTTTCGCGCCCTGAACGCCAAACTCATTCTTTACTCGCCTCTTAGTATTAACGAGCGATCCTATCCCACCGTTTACAACATAGCATTTCATTACTCGTCTCCAATCTACCCCCCTTATTTTTTTTATGAGAGTCATATTTATTACGTGAATGCAGTCCATGCGTACAACCGGCGATGTACCCTCCCGGCCCTCCTTGAAATTGAATCATTTATCAAGGAACATTGGTACCTCGATGCAACTTGTGTCTTGGTATCACTGAGTTTCCCTCAATCTCAATTCGTTAATCTTCGGGAGGAATCTGCAACGACAAGGCTCCTGGCATCTCCGCCAATATCCAGATCCTCCCTTCCGAACCTGAAATGTCTCGAGTCACCTTCTCTCGGTTTGACGACATTCAGTGCTCATTTAAAGTGGAGAGGCGACGGTAGAAATGAGTGCCAGTGAAACCTTAGTATGTCTTTTTTCTCCCGCGGAAGCCTGAGGTTCATCTCCGAGTCAGTGGTGCATCCTCCGGAATCGGATTACTTAGTCCTGCCGTGTTCTCAACTTCAAGAGGATCGGCACGGTTATCCAAATGGAGTAAGTGTGGGTGAATATCATATTATGGTAAAGTCGCAATTTTTCCAGTGCCTCAAAGTCGGCGCGTGCCATAAACTAGCGGCGAAAATCATTATACCCGCAGGGACTAAAAACATTTTACTTTGAACTAGGCTAAATTCTGGACTATTCCGAGTATGGCCCACGCCGATCCCTGTAGTCCCTGTAGTCCCATTACACCAATACCTATGCTCGGTGCGTAATTTCATGCGAGCGTCGGGCTTCAATATCAATGAAGGACACGAGTCTTTCAACAGTTCGAGGTTGACAATTCGGCCTTGAGAGTCATTTCGCAGTCTACCAGTACCTCGGGAGAGATAATAATAAATGACTTCGAGACGACGGAAGCTGAGCGAGCCGATACTTAACCTATGGGTCATTTCATCATTGACAGGCGGAAGCCGAGGTACTCAAGTACCAGTGAGCTACTTAAATACCCAACGTGAGAAATAGAAATAAGGAAAAACAAGAAAATGATGTTTCGGGCACAGCCTGAACACATCCTCTACATCAGTTTCTATTCAGAAAATAAAATTCAGAAAGTAACGGGGCCTTTTGGCCAATGGTACTTGACTGCTGATTATTGACAGGCAAATGGAAGATGTCGTTAAGCCCATATCGATATGAAATTTACATGGCCAAGACCATTCATGATGTCACCGCGATTATCGATATCCGCTGATTATAATTGATTATAATTGCGATCACTGAGAGGGACGGGCGCCTAATTTGCTTCTGCCACTAGCCTTTTGTGGCTTGTCATTTCAGTGGTCTCGTAACCCTGTGACCTTTCCCGGGGAACAAATATGCTTGAATTTTCGCTGCACACTGAGTCCAAAACTGCTAGAGACTAGCAGTAGGATAACGGTAGTTGTAGGCACACCAATTTTTTTTCTGAAACTGGTCTAACAAGCATCACACGTAGCTGCAAAAAGGGCTTTACTGCATTGTTTAATCGAAGTATAGAATCGTTTCTTCAGAGTTTGAATCATCATCCGGGAGCTCCATTAACAGATAATTCAGCTTTTCTTTTTGTTCAACGTTTTTCATGCTCCAGATTATTGATAAAGTTGCTCTTGAAATAACCACGTCTTTAAGCACCCAAATCCGAAGCCGCGACCACAATACGACAGTCTCATAATATGGTGCAATGGTATGAAGCTCTCTGTTCCTCTCCTCAGCATATTTATATTTTTTTCGTTCAGGACCAGATTGAGGCTGCTGCTCATGACCACGCACTGTGAGCTATGCACTATGACCCACTGCCGGTAAATAGGTCAAAGATCACCGATCATGATTATATGTAGGTGTGACAAGTTTGAGCAGGTAATAAGACAGCATCAGTGTTCCTGACGGTAAATTAGACACGTGTCCCTCCTTGCGACAGTAGACGCCATCTCCGTTATGTGGCTTGAGTCTGAGAGGAAACTCATGAACGAACTGCTGAAGCACAAAGCTCAGTAAGCAAACCCTACAGCTTGATAATCTCGCCATACATCAACATAGGGATACCGGCGTTGGTGCTACGAAGTATAAGCAAATTGGTGATGTTGTGGCGTAGAGTAGAGCCACGATAGCGAGTCAAAGCTGCCTAACTCAGTATCATCACGTACATCCTTTGTCAAGTGCCATTCCCCCTTTGCGTTGCGTTTAAACTTTGGTATCTGATGAACCCGATGAAGTCGCATATGATGTGTGATGGATGAAGATTAGATGGGTGAAGATTATCGGAAATAGACGATTGACGGGTACTTAATGAGACGCAAACATGGCGTACTGCTATCTTCTAACCCATCATGTCTGTTATACCCTCACCAGTCAACTTAGCTTTACTTGTCTGCGATGAGCTCCCTGCCGAATTCAACCATGGTACAACTGCCGAGATTTACGACCGCTGGCTCAGTGGTGCATATCCACAAGGCGTACAGCCTCGCCTTAATATGACGGCGTATGATGTGCACGAACGGGAAGAATACCCAACCGCTGAAGAACTCAAAACAATCGATGCGGTGATGCTCACCGGATCTCGTTAGTGTCCATTTCTTGTTTTTGAGTCAACTTCGTTTTTGACGTAGTTATCAGGGGACGACGCTTTCGCGGATGAGCATTGGATCCGTCGCCTTGTATCCTTCACCCAACATATACATAACAAGTATCCCCGTATAAGAATGTTCGGTAAGTATATTCGAGGAAAAACGTTTTCTCCATTTAATGAAGTTCAATGGCATCAAGGCATCTGCTTTGGTCACCAAATCATTGCTCGAGCACTAGGTGGAACGGTTGAACGCAATGAAAAGTGGGAGTACGGCCTGACTGCCATCAATGTGACGCACATGGGTAAAGAAATATTCGGGGTGGAACGGCTTGTAAGCTTTCATTGTCTTTGCCTTGCCAAGTTTTTGACTGGGCAACATCGGATCTAGTTCGAATTGCAACAGATTCATCAAGACCACGTTCCGCTCCCTTCACTTTCCGACCATTTTTCCACAGGTTCAATTTACCTACTGGGATCGTCCACCCGGACTTCCAACCAAAGCTTCGTCCAGCTTTACGAAAGGTGCAATGAATGTGAACTGCGAGGGAAATGTCACGAAATCCACCAACATATCCACATTTTGACGTTTCAAGGTCACCCAGAATTCACTGATTCCATAGTGACTGGCCTCGTCCGCAAATGGGTCAGGAGCGGTAGAATTGCGGAGCACAATGCACGGGTCTACTATGGTGAGGAGAATACCCCTCCTCACTTGTTGGAAAAAAGCGATCCGGAGCCTATATGGCCGTATGAATATGATGGTATAAACGTAGTGGGAAGGGCGTTTTGGAAGGTCTTTGGAGTCAAGTATGACGACGTAACTGAGATGGACAAAAGTGATGTATCGGCCGAAGTCGGAGCTGTGTAGAAAAAAGAATTTTGTCATTGCTCAATTCGAATCAAGGATTGACTAGCAGCCTCTTCCTCCATACCTTCGCTAAGAATGACAGCTTACCCACCGCACATTGGTGCAGTGTTGTGCGATCAGACAGCCTAAGCCACTCAATTGCTGCGGTGATAGGCGTTGCTGTTTTCCCACACTGTCGCTGCTGCGCTGCGGATTCTGGAATTTGAGCAACTCGTGCAACGGGCAGAGCGGTTCAATGCAGCCCTATCCGGTTCAACTGCTGTACTATTGGGCTTAATGCTCAGGAGTTATGCAATGTACACTGATTGAAAATCTTCTTTTACAACCAAAATATGGATTCTGCATTACAGTCCCTACTTCAAATGGACTCGAAATATGTCTCTCTGAGTCCGACTTACGGCATTAAGCTTCGCGTGTTCGCGATTTATGAATTACTTGATGAGAATGTCGAAGAAGAAATCGTTAACGATGAGGCCCGTTTGATTTGTCTACTGGGTTAGACTCAAAAAGGCTGATTTTGTCTTCTTGATTCTATCTCATGTGACTACCACCTAAACTACTATCTTTACACAGCGCCCATCTCGCGACGAGCCAAGCATGTCTAAACATGTAATCTAAGGATTGTGCTCGCGCAGGGAGGGGCTGGCACCAAACTTCGTCCGGCGATCACCGGATGTGTCTCACGGTGTAACGCTCCTCTTCGTCTCGATTTTCCGCATTGATTTGACTCCTTGATAATAAATCTCATAGGGTAATTGATAAAATGAGATTGTGTTTGCTTTTGAGCATACTTGTACATTCGATTACATAAATTTTCCCCCCTCAGTGTGCAAAATTCGTCTTATTAATCAATTCAGGTGTACCGACATGAAAACACCCGCATGTTCAGAAAATGTTTTGGAATACTCTTTGATATTGTTCAGATCATTAATACAGTAAGTTAGAATACATGTTCATCTGCGAACGAGTTCAAAAACTAGCTTGTTCAATCGTGTGACAGACCCCATCAGACTTATCAACTTCGTGGGAATAAAGTATTTTCACTTATGCCATTCCTTGTATTTCACATCTGACTAAGGTAAAAACGGATTTAAAAACTCTGAATTTCATATTACCAAAGTCTCTCCCAGGCAAACAGTGTTTATCAAGTAGATGTCCAGCAATGAAAAAATTTCATGATGAGTGGAAAGGTCACATCAGTTTGATGTCGGTGATGGCCGGACGAAACGTTTGGTGCCAGCCCCTTACTGCGAGAGCAAGATTGTTCTGACATAATCTTTGCTCGTTTTGGAAAACGCAAGTAAGCGGGCTGGGTAGGAGCCTGCGCCGGAGTCACAATAAGCCATATGACTTATTGAATATATATTGATTTTCTCGTGACAAAGTAACGCTTTTGTCACAGAAATTCAATATATATTGAATATGCCACGTGGCTTATTGTGACTCCGGTGTAGTGTTTACAGACGGGTGAGAAGACTTGGCATCGATGTGCACAACTTCGTATGTTCTTCTTTCCGGATTAACAGTCTCGTCACTATTGTTACCGAAAGAAAGCTACTGCGAGAGGATTATGTGACAGTCACACTGTCCAGCTACTGGCATCCTGCTGATCAGTGGTCGGTCAACTGGTCGCCCTTCACTGGGGAGTTGGAAGTTCGAAAAAGTACTACTTCCTTCGGCGTTCGCATCCCGAGTGGACGAAAGACACCGTGTCTTGCCCGATATTTGAATAAGGTCTTCGGAGTCAATGCCCGCTCGTAACGCGTAACGGCTCGTTACCAATAGATTATAGATGGGCTTTTCTCAGTCTCCCTCCCTAGTCATGGTCATGTCCTCACCCTTCGCACTGTCTTCCCCCGTCCTTCGAAGCCCAGTAGACTTACCTAGAGATATCTGGCACACTATAGCTGACTTTATACCAGAAGATCAACTTGTCAACTTGTACTCTGTTACCGGCGCCTGGCTAAACCGTGCTCTCAAGCTTCGCTATGGCTTCATTATTCTCCAGAACTGGGAGGATCCCGATATCTCGAGATTCCTGAAGCACATCAGGTACGTGCCACGTTCCTCTCGTTGGGCCCTCTTAAACTTATGGGCCTAATAATAGCATGCCTTTCTGTGCACCCTTTGTTCGCCACCTCTTCGTTAAGCTCGCTGACATGAGGCAACCAGAGACCCAAAGCCATCCTATAGGTGCCCCAGGTGCCTCCACCGTCTCCCTTGACATTTTGAAACGTCATACATACTCCCTACTCTCCTACCTTCTCCCACAGCCAATTCCGACTTTTGACCAAACCATGTCTCTTGTTATATCCACTATGCCCTTACTTACCCAAGTCGAAACCTTCTCCATCGATTGCTGGGATTTCCGACGTGATTTCAACTTCCAATCGCTCCTCACAACCGCTTGGACTTCCTTCGGCTCAAACCTAGCTTCGTTAGTCTTTAGTGGCAACCTTGAGACTTTCCGGCACCTCACGATATCTGAACCTTCACTTCCAAGTCTCAAACACCTTGAGTTTGATATTACCGTTAACCAGTACAATCTCAACCGAGATCACGCGCACGAACTAGATTCCTTGGAGAATTATATCGCGCCCTTCATCGCTTCATTCTCTTCTCAACTCGAAACATTCAAACTATTCTTTTGGCCCGATTTTGATCTTTCATCATTGTTCAATCGCTTCCCTAACACGTTCAGAAAGTTGAAACATGTAGGATTGCGAATGCCATATAGGAACGCTTATCACGATCCGAGTGGCCTCATGAATCTTTTGTCCCGTATAGGTTCACCCTCGTTAGAAGTTCTCCAATTACGATTAAATCCAACCGGAGCAGCGCTTGATCGTACCTCCGAATTACCTCTCGCGCAATTTCTACGAGGTCTTATTGCGGACGATCGTGACCAATTCACATCCTTGCGCTCCTTAGAGTTGTTCCCCACGCATGCACCTGAAGGCCTGACCGTCACTTGCACTGCCATCTCACGGTCTTCCGAAACCTTGACTAGTGTCTGTATTCGAGATCGCTCATTGCAAGTGGACGAGCTGGTGGTAGTTCTCCGTGAGCTAGAGAAGTGTCGAGGATTGGAGAGACTGAGGCTCAATCTACCGAGGTTGGATATCGATATTGTTCAGCTTTTTGCTGACACGCTGCCAAAGCTGAGGAGATTATCTCTTTTCATCGATGAAAGTCGAAATGTCGCAGAACCCTCGATTTGTACGGTATGTTCCTCTATTTCTGTGCGCCATTCGGTTTGCCGAGTCTCTTGTTTCATCTCCAGACCCTCCAAGAAGACCTAGGAAAGAGGAGTTTCAGTGCATGGAAATTGAATGATATTGGAGTTTGGAGAGCAGGTTCTCCGATTGATACTGGACTCATGCAAGCTTTCGCGCAACGCATCCCGAGCATAACCAGTTTTTGGGGCCACGGACATGTTGATATAGACGTATTGACGCGCGAAAAATCGTGAGTATATATTGACGCCTTCGTGCCAGGTTTACTCACGAGATACTCAAGGTCAAAAGAAAACCGGGTCCTGGGCAGACTGGAGAGCCCTTGGAAACCCGGCATGACAAGTAAAAGTACGAGGTCTATTTTTTAACTTGTATTCGAGGTATTACAATCATTGGACTATAACTGATCACGAAACAGGGACACGATGTAGCTACACCACGGACAGAAATCTGTAAAGTACGACAGACCTTCGAGTATTTTTAAGAGGCGGAATTAAGCGACAGCATCCCCACAGATCATAAGATACTAAATACTCGCGTTGTTCTTGTCAAGCAGAACGGCGAAAGGGCGGACTTTGACATTGATGTCAAGCCTGAGGGGCATTCGCTTCCCCTGGTGCATTGATCAGCGGTACTCGATCGAGCTTCGAATTCAGTGGTTCTAAGCACCCCATTTTAGAAATGGGGCTCGGCACTCCTTCCGCAAAGTAATTTAAGACGCAGCCTAAACAGCTGTAGAAGTTCTGGACCATGCCGTTGCTGCGCAAACACTGTTTGAAGGGCTGAAGAGTATACCGGATAGCTTTTGTAGATTACCATACTGTAGTAGGCAAGCCGTTGGTGTCGCTCAAGTCGTAGCCGATTCACGGGTACATGATGAAGGCATATTTCACAAAAATGAAAACAGAAACTTCCGCATAAAACTGTAGTCTGTTAAAAATAACTCTCGTTCTCGATTGAACGGATCAGCGTGCTTAATGAAACCCATCGTGTATTCTATCGATATGCCGCTGCCAGCTTCGTTAGGATGTACGCCCCCACCTTGTGATATGTCAGTTTCAATCTGATTGATGATAAAATCCTCCACTCACCGACTGGGGCTCATACTTCTTCGGATTCTCAGCGCTCCATGTTCCAGGTATACAATCAATGACTGTATCAAAATCCTTTGTATGTTGAAATTTCATGTGAGCGTACAAAGAGCTCGAGGAAATCTAGATTCTTACTGGACAACAGAACTATTTGATGTAAGTATCAGCCCCAGTAAAGAAATCCACCGAATTGGTACGCACGTATGGGATAGAGTATCTATCTGGTGTAATATCAGTCTTGATAGATGGAGGTGCTCGAACACGATGTTTAGTGCTCTGGATAGTGTCGTTCGACCCTAAATTGAGAAGATGAGTAACACGTGGATACGTCATAAACAACCTCTGTAATGGCATACATCGCATCAAAAAGTCTCCGGCATTTATAAGAAGAGATCCAGGAACTGGAAGGACGGGCTATAAATCAAGGAGGAAAAGGTTATGGGGCATGTACATTGCGTATTGATCTACTCACTTCAAATATTCCTGAGACTGAATCTTGCGCTTCTAACCCTCCAACATCGTCTTGAAAAAGGAGCTATCGTAGAATCAATAAGAGTCATTGCGAAGTGCGAATTAACGAAAAAATAATCACTGTTATGGATCCAAAATCCGAGTGAGCGTCTATGCGAGAGATTTCATCATCGAGCAGCGATTTCGTCGCCACACTAGTCGGCTTTAATAGTTTGCAATAATATCATCGTCGGACGAAGACGAACCTCGGATAGTGCGTCAAACGTAATTGATTGTCAGGCTTAGTGTGCATCCTCAAGAAATAGTCTTCAGGAAGTCTGAATCCCACCGCTAACGCTCGGAGTATATTCTTTTCAACCTCGAAACAGTCCTTGATCATCGCCATCAACCTTTTCCTCTCAACGACATTGATTGAAAGAAAGAACGTACCGAAAAAAACTCTAGACATTTGTGCTTTAAACCGGGTAATGTCTCTTCCGGTAACCAGATATTCGGCATGCCTTCATCATTCTCACTTCCGACATCGAAGGTTTCTCTAGCGCCACCTCGTCCAACAGTAGAATCAGACTCCTTCTTATTGTCACCGTAACGTATGATTTTCTCCCAGCCTGGAGCCGAATACCCTGAAACAGTAAACACCGATGATTTGACCACTCATCAGAGAGGAATAAAATCAGAGAGGAGACAAAGGGAATGAGACCTCTGTGGTGAGCACCAGATGCCGGATGTGGTGCTTGCATCTTTTCCGCATGCGGCAGTGCAAAGAATGCCTTCGACTTCATAAAAAAATATAAGTGAAATATGGAGTATGAATAGGAAATTCCGCTCTACCACTTCAAACATTTGGTCAATCTTCTCTTGAGGAAGCCCATGATTGACGAGGTAAACGAAACCCTCGTTCTTAAACGAGTTTAACAGAGCATCTGCTACTGCTTGCTTGTTGCTTCCATCTAGAAATGGTGCAAAGTCGACAGTTTTAACGAGATGTGGGTTTCTTTTGCGGTCTTCCATCGTTGTTGATGCGGGCTGTGGTGGGAGTTGAGGATAAAAGGGGGTTAGGTGACAAGTCACTAGATCACAGATTGACTTCCAGGCTCCTATCCATATAGACGCGCAACCCTTTTTCCAAACAAAAGCTTCCCTTCACTTCCGAACAATCGATATCTCTAAAAACTTGACCTGTTATCCTTGGATAACTCAATCAAAGTTATGCTATTTATACCCTGATACCTGGTACAAGTCTAGCTATTCGGTGCTCACAGAGGTCACTCTCCCACACTGATTAATGTTTTAAGAACACAATGTCTGAGCCCGAGCAACTACGCTATAGTGAAACCATCGATAACTCGCGTCACTCAAATTTATATACTGCATGAGTCAATTAGCTTAGAGTCTCAAAAAACGAAGGAAGCACACATACCACAAGCTCCACTTCCAGGCTTAGTTGCAAAGATTATGTCGTTTAGCTGTTCCTCCTTAAGACCCTTATACGGATGATAGTTTTCCTTAATCTTCTTGATAAAATTTTCAACTTGGTCCTCCGCAACGAGCGACACTGCACATCCACCCCACCCGGCACCTTGATTGATCGGGATTTAGAATCGCCTCTAAGGTGATGGAGAGAAGCGTACCTGTCAACCGGCTGCCGTACGCTCCTGCTTCTCGACACAACTTCGTTAACATATCCAACTCTGGACACGAACATTCAAATAAGTCTCTGCAGCTCTTCTGGCTCTCGTTCATCAGATTCCCCAATTTCTCCAACGAAGTCGATGGATTTGAACTCAGCGAAGGCGAGGCAGCTGTAGCGTCAAGGCTTATCTTGCGAAATTGGAGTACACGTAGTGCCTCGGTGAATACATGTTTGGCTCGTTTGTATAGCTGGAAATGAGTGGCTTCGACTGAGAATGAGGGGTATGAGCCGGAACGAATCAAAGTGGTATAAAGATAACGCACCATCGATCCAAGAAAGGTATACTTCGTGGAAAGCTTGTTGACTCAGTCCGCTCATCTCGATCATTTCCTCCATTGTCAACCCCATCTGCTGCTCATCTCCTTCAGCGCTCGCATCTACACCTTTCGGCAAAAGATGTGTCAGGCTCTTCATTATGCTTTTCAGAGCTACAATCAAAGCAACAGCTCCCATATCACCATCGCTCCCGCAACCCTGCTGTTCTTTAACGATTCGACCTAAGACTTCTCTGTACGTCACTTTCTCCTTAGTATCCAACTTGACACCTAAGTTGTGAGCAAGTACGCGTGCGCCGACGAGGGTTTCAACTACGCGGAGGTTATAGCGAAACTTTGCCGTCACCACCTTATCTGCGACCACAAGAGTGTTGGAGATGACAAATTTCGCCCCAGAAGGAAGAGGTACCGGGGAGGTATTGAGCATGGGAAAAAACGTTATATAGAGCGCGGAGGAGTTGACGGACATGACTGAAGCCGCTTGGTCCATCCTGTAAGATTATTTTGTCTGATCAGTTTATCTATTGAACCGAATTAAAGGCACATACCCTCCGCTGTTGACGCCTACGCGTGTCTCATTTTCCATTGCTATTTTCACGAGTTCTCCTTTACTCAGAGGTGCATCAGTAGAATTCGAAGAGCGCTCAAGCTACCAATATATCTGAGTCGGTTTCAGTTTTATCGGTGGAAGAGAACATGCCTTGTTATTGACCGCTAGGAAGGCTAGCGTGCTCGCTACGACAATTGCGGCACTGGACGATACGCCTGAACCAGAAGGAACAGTGCCCGTGACTAGTATATCCACAGAGTTTGGATTTATTTTACTATCTAGTGGAAAATAACGCGAGAGTACACCCTAATGATGCATCAGCAACGAAGAGACAGCGTCCGCCAGCATACGCACATAATATCCAGCCTTGACGTAGCTCTCCCATCTCAATTCGTTCGTGTTTATCTCAAGGTGCCAGCCTTCTGGTGTACGTTGACTAGGAGCGAAAACTTGTCGAGTGTATTTAGGATTCAAATTTTCTGCTATGACACTGCCCGGTCTTTCATGGATGTCTTGACTGTTATCGGAAGGCTGGCGAGGAGCACATGCCATGAGAATATCTTGCTCGATCGCCGCAGGCAAGACACCGAACAACGCATAGTCGATATGTTCGCCTTACCAGAGGGATCTAAGCAAGCGTTACATTTGTCGATGGCGCGATGCCTACCTATAATACTAGCGTATTCATCAATACCGATGAAGAGCTGGTGAAATTGATCACTCACTTGATCCGTCCTGGAGCTCGCGTGATATAAGCCGGTGGGCGGCCAAAACGTTTCTCAAATTCCTTTGCGAGGTTGTCCCAGCGTTTTGCGTGGTTAACGGAAGAACTTAACGAACCATAAAGATCAGTGAGATTCGTGTAAACTGGAATGGACTGATCAGCAAGGCGCATAATGATGTAAAGAGAAGAAGGGACCATGTGCTCACTGCAACTTGGTAAGTAATCACATGTACCTTGACTACCCGCTCAGGCCCAACATTCCAAATATAACCCGAAGACAAAGATGCTCGCCGTCGTTCCTTGAATCGTTGAAGGACATGAGTTCTATGAAACAACCTGGAGACCGGAAATACAATGCGCACGGGCGTCATAGTGAGACCCGCGAAATGCCGAGAAACGTTCTTTCGAAACCTCGTCGCATAGTTTGACGCTACATAACTCGTTCTTACTTATGTCTCTCGACGTCTTTGGTCCCATGAATTGGATTATTCGAGTGGGCACCCGCCGTGGACGTAGTGGCTCGTGGGACTCGATCAAAAATGGTCAGAAATTCTACAAAACAAAGATCCCCCCGCACGCAACCTCTCCTAGTGGAGGGGGGCCCTTCTCCTGTACGGTATCTTTGAGAAAATTCCGGGCCAACCAGCGGCGTGATATCACCATCAGAGACTAGCTTTATCAGAGAATACAACTTTCTTTTATTACGCTTTGCATATTATTACACATTGAGAGAGGAATCTTACATCGGGATATTATTCAATCAATGACATGTACCGCGACATCATCAAACACCACTCGGGCCTGAGTGTGATCGTACTTCGGACGATGCTCCCCAGGCGGTAGATGAAGGGGACGTCCTTCAATTTTGACTGACAACGACGTCAAAGGTTTATCTTCCCTCTGTTAAAGGGCAGTGAGTTTAAGAAAAATATTCATGCAGTGAGTACTAACGCTGTACAGTTTGTAGGACAATCCCCTTTCCTTTAAGAACTTGTGCACGTCCTGCGGCTCGAAAGATTCAAGATCACGGGCAAGATAGTAATTCAGATGGATAAAGCCTTCTTGAATCAAGTCCTCGTTATCTTGACAGTTCGCGCAAGTTTCGGGAGTACTCCCACGGAAGGCGTTGACTGATCCAACAAAGCAATTTTCCTGGTCATAATTGCCACCATCTCTCGCAAAGTAAAAGAGAAGGCTGAAACTCTCTTTCAACTCAAACTTCTTGAAGATGACATGGATGGTCCAGTCGTACATCTTGAGATCCTCCTTGTGATCCTTGGTAATGCCCTTGAAATCAGCGAGGAGATCAAGGGCACTGTTGCGAGCCTCACTCGAAGGTTTGCTTCCATACCGCTCATCAATGAGGTCGTC
Organism: Agaricus sinodeliciosus; assembly: GCA_022315185.1. Classification (NCBI taxonomy): domain Eukaryota; kingdom Fungi; phylum Basidiomycota; class Agaricomycetes; order Agaricales; family Agaricaceae; genus Agaricus; species Agaricus sinodeliciosus. The sequence continues at coordinate 244,566 of JAHTMV010000039.1, forward strand.
GATAGCATCACGAACCAGCTCCTTGTTTCCTCCAACCAACTTATCGAAATCGGGGTAGGAGTAGCCAAGCAGAGCAGTGTTGGCGAGAGGGGCCGAGGTCCACACTTTATCCTCAGTTTGATAGAATGGCTCGAGAGCTGCATAGGAATGACGTATTACAAAGATCAAGTTTCGAAGTTTTAGAATTGACATACGGGTCTCGCTGTTGATACGAGCGTTCGGTAAGATGCCCATGGTACCATCCCGGTTACTTCCCGACGTAACCCACACATCAGGGTTCACTGCTTTCCAAAGGGATAACAGACGGTCGACATTGGTATGGTGTAACCAGAAAATCGGGTCGAAGGCTTTGCGGGTGACTTCAGCATGATAGAACGTTAACAATTAACTGTGCCATTACCAGCAAAGAAAGGGTGGTCCATATGTCCTTCAATTTTGCCGTATCCAACCAAAACATGAATGTCATCGTGAACAGACTCCAAGCTATTAGCATGCTGATCATCGGATATACCGTGGTTACTGAACCTCTCCCAGGCATCGTTGAACTTCAACATATTGTAGGTCTTCTCACGAATCTGACCTTCCTCGAGTCTCATTTTTCTGGAGAAAAAAAAGGGTAAGTCACAGTACCATAATATTAGGCATTGCTGCTATTCGACTTACTTGATTAGACCCGGGATATCCTCTTGCTTATTACGAGCGGGGTTTCTGACTGTTGTTCGCCAGGTTGCAAAGTCTCCGTACGGCTTAAAAGAAGGATCGATCGGGTGAAAATGATAGCGGAGGATAGGATTCTTGACGGAAATCTTCTTTCCGTCGTAGTTCACAATTTCGACCTCTTCCTTCTTGATAACCTCATCGGGAGGTAGAAGTTCGAAACCCCAATCCCAGTAGGGCTGGCGTAAGTCCTGCGCCGCCTGGGCCCAATCGGTTTGATTAACAGTGAACTTCTTAGCAGCTTCAATGGCAGCTCCTTGAAGTATTTGCTGAAGATGACCGTGGAGTTAGAAAAGTTTGCTCGCAATAAAGAATTTCAATTACCTCAAACACAGAAACGTAGGCTCTATGCCAAGTCGGGAACAGAACCTGCCCATGGGTACAATAACCAGCCTTGTATAAGTTCATGGAAGGTCGCTCTTTGGCCCACTCAGTAAAAGGTAGACCGTGAATGCCGGCGAGTTGGAAGAAAGATGAGTAGTCATGCTGTTCCTTGGCTTGTAGGAATTCTGAACAGCATAGATCAGCAAGTGTTACCCGGCGGAATCGACGTGAAGTTGCACCTACCGAGGGAGCGTACATAGAGCGTGAAAAACTTTTCATTCTTCACAAAATCAACGATGTTCAGACGGTTCTTGACTCCGCCAGTAGGTCCAACAGTAGCAATCAGCGACATTCCTAGTGTAAGTTGGTCGAATGAAGAGCCTACTTGAACTCTTTTATAAGTAAATATGACGCTCATTGATGAGCAGGAATTCCGAGGTAAGCGGGTTTCTTGGCCAGCGCTGCGGTACGTCGACCATTGATGTTACGTATGTCAGATGATACTCCATGGCCGCACTTTCAGTTATTGCGAGCGGCCCAAATTTACAGCATCAAACACGATCACCTGTGCCCCGTTGGAGACAGTTTATGGTATGGGTAAGAACATAGCTTATTCCTGATTCCGTGAAAGAATGACCAGAATAGCCAGAGAAGAAAGCATCAGATCAGAAAGTGAAGTCTTGCTTCGAGGAAAAAGTCCATCCCATATGCAGAGATTGGGTTATCGGGTGCCACAATGATTTTCGAATGAACCCTTGAGCGAAATGGGTGGGACTTTACGTGGCAGTACGTTGGATAAGACGGCAGCAAGAAAAGAGAAGGAAAGTCGGTAAAGGCGTGGGATTTTGAAGCTTCGTTGATATTAGAGGTATCATTCCTATCGAACAGAAATCACGGTATAGATAAGCCACCGACTAGTATAAATTAGTGGGGCCAATTTTAGTAGAGCAACGAACGTCGGCTGACCACTCTAATGACTCCATGGCATAGGGGGCTTCTAATCTTGGTCCTCAGTGGGTTTGATATGATACACTCCATCTCGAATTGGAGGTCGCACTGAGTCTAAGAACGAGAGAATCTGGGTGGGAACCACTGGCATGTTATATTTACGGATTTTGAGCACAACGGAGAGGGAGGTATTCAAGAATGAAAGGCTGCTTCGCTGGACGTGGGCTCCGGCAACTTCCGTGCCCATCAGGCTGCCTGGCATCTGCCAGGATTGTCAGTGAACTCAGCCTCTCATCCTCTCCTCCAGAATACCCAGACACAGACACTACCTACGGTTTTCATTACCCTCCCAAACCCACCCTGTATCTCATCACTCTAGTCGCTATCGCATCAGTTTCCATCTCCGTGATATGGGCGAATTACCATCACCTGTCCTTGATTTTTTTTAAGTTCAAGTTTCAACGAAACTTAGCACTTTCCGCTGTCTTTGCTGTCACTTTGGAATAGTAAATCGCTCTCAGACCTCGCTCACGATGATGGGTAACACCCCCCAAATCCTAACACCTGCTCGTAATCAACCTTTCCTGCGTTTGGAGTTTATTCTGCGGTGGCTCTCTTATAATCAGACAGCAGCAAAGTGCAAATGCTTCCCAACATCTCGGAGATAACCCACTTCCGTCTTCTTAGCTGAGGCATTCATGCGACTGGATTGTGAGCACTATTATTCTGTTACAGCTGCAAAACTCTGATGTAGTAAACCGTACAGAGATCATCCAAGCTCGTGACCAGTCAAACTATTCTTCCTTCTTCCAGCTCAGCGGTATTCACGGATTGCCCTTCTGGCATCGGGCATATGAGTCGATCTGGGAGGTGATGCAAATAATTTTATTGCATGCAGCTAAAGATCGACAATACGGCTGGTTGATAGCAAACTCTCTGGGAGGCCGCGGGTACGGTAGCGCAGAGATTCACCACTTCCGACAAGGCAGAATGAATCCAAGCGGCAAAGGATTTCAGCTTTTTGGGGACTGGGGTTACTGGCCCAATGATCCTGACTTTATCGGCCTTCCAGACCAAGTTATCAGCGACAAACAGGTCGAAATTACCGACTACAACGGTACAAAAATCAAAGTCGAGAATCCTATGCTTCACTACAGGTTCCATCCCATCGAACCTACCTTTGAAGGTGACTTCGCTCAATGGCAGACCACAATGCGATACCCCAATGTTCAGAAGGAGGAAAACATTGAGGGAATGATCGCGTAAGTTATTTTCGGGTGAAATGAAAGCATCATTCTGATAATTTTCGTCCTGATAGAGGAATCAAAGCGGCAGCCCCAGGGCTCCGTGAATGGACTTTCAACATGTTGGCGAAGAACTATACCTGGGAACTCCTCAGTAATCACGGTGCAGTTGTCGGGGCGCACGCTAACAGCCTGGAGATGGTGCACAACACCGTCAACTTTTTGATTGGGAGAGACCCTGTTAAAGAGTGCGCCGAGAGCACTGAAGTTGACGACGTGAAGGAATAGGTATCGCGATATTTCTGTTTTCGAATTGCTTTCCTTTTATATTTGCGTGCGTCATTTCTCGATCGTGTATTTAAAGGCTCTCCGCACCGTCGAGGGAGTTCGGCTTCGTCGTTCTGCTGAACTCCCAGGTATTGTACATGTATTCATTGTGAATAATGTATTCTGATAAATGGCTTCGTCGTTCTGCTGAACTCCCAGTTTCTTATAATTTATCTATCACTGTGAAATGCTCCGTCAGGTTATGGGCCCCGGTTTGGGCGAAAACACTTCTGAGACCTTGCAGTTTCCGAAGTTTAACGGTACCAATTATCATGTTTGGTCTGATAACGTGAAATCGGCCCTTCAAGCTAAGTCAGTTTGGGGTGTTACTTCACGCCGAGAAAAATGTCCTGCCATGCCTCCGGATGAATATCCAGGCCATTATATTTTCATAACTGTTACGGACGAGGATGGAAAATCGACGTCCACTAGAACTCGAAAGGAAGGTCAAGCCCTTGTTGATGCCATGGAGTCGAAGGGATATCAAGTCTGGGAACAGGGAGTCGAGAAGTACGAGAGATGGTTGAATCGAGATAACATGGCAATGGGTTTGATTCGAAATTCCATCGAATATACTCAACGCGAGTCCGTAATCGACTGTCAAACTTCAGCAGAAATGTGGGACCATCTTCATGAAGTCTACATTGATCAGCAAAGTGGGATTAACATCCACTTTTACTATCAAGAGCTTTATGCGAAGAAGTGGGATGGACATTCTTCTATGTCTGACCATATTGGGTTCTACCTCAATATTCGTCGCCGTATCATCGAGACTGGCAACCACATTGATGATCACACTATCATTAGTGCTATTCTACTCTCTCTTCCTTCAACGCCGACCTGGGAAGTTGTCAAACAGAATCTTCTCTATAAAGAGGATCGGCTTACTCTCAACATTGTCTCAACTGAATTGATCAATGTTTTCGAGCATTTACTTCATGCCGATGATGCTAAGAGCCAGAAGACACTTGCTCTTGCCTCGAAGACGGATAATAATTCTAGTGGGAGCAAGACGTCAGAAGGGAAGAAAAGAAGAAGAAGGGGAAACGAGAACCCAAACCAGATGATATTTGTCACAATTGTGGTGATAAAGGTCATTGGAGCAATAGTTGTCCCAAGCTGAAGAAATCTAAGCCAACTGAAAATGCGAACATCGCTGTTGATGAACCTGGGTCTAGTGTGAAGTTGGAAATGTCTATATGGCTACCCAACCTACCGAGATTCCGTCAGGTTTGCTTCTTGATAGTGCGCTTCATGCCACATAGTTGCCGATCGTTCCCTTTTCATCGAGTATCACACTCAAGTTAACCAGCACATCTCTGTAGGGGGTTCTAATAAAATCCCTGTTGTCGGAAAAGGGAAAATCAAGTTCTACACTTCTTGTCCCAATGGTGTTACGATGTCACACTTGACGGAGTTCTTCATATTCCTACTCTTGGAGCAAATTTGATTAGTCTCGGGAAGTTGCATCGTTTGGGAGCTGAAGTTAGGGGCCTACCGAATGGTATTGCCATGATTTGGCAAGGCACAATTGTCTTCCACGCGATATTGATCGGAAAAGAAGAGACTTTGTATCGAATTCATTCCTTCAATCAAAATAATGGTGACTATTCTTATTTGGCAAGCAGTAATTGTACCTCAATGCATCTCTGGCATCATCATTTGGCCCATCTCGGTCATCGTGGTATCAAAGAAATGGCCGATATCAATTTGGTTAAAGGTCTTAAAATTGATACACCTAATGACTTCGATGAGCTTTGTGATGCTTGCGTAAATGGAAAATCTCACCGTACTCCATTTCCGAAGACGAGTGACACCAAATATTCCAAGATGGAATTATTGGTGATGGACGTATTCGGCCCTCTTAAAACTAGTACCTGGGATGGCTATTTGTATGTGCTCATGGTTGTCAAGGCCAGTACTCATTTTGCTGTCGGAAGGTTATTGAGAAGTAAAAGTGAAGTCGGAGAGGCCGTTCGTGATATTGTTGCAATGTTGGAAAGGCAATCGGGATTGAAAGCAAAGCGTTTGAGATCTGATGTCGGAAATGAATTTGTCAACAATGCGATGGACATCTTTTGCCGACGAAATGGAATCATACACAAGATGACCATACCTTACAATCCAGAGCAAAATGGTATAGCTGAGCAAGCTATAGCCGTTTATCTCCAGATGATGATATGTTATGGGCAGCCAAAATTGATCTTCGCTATTGGGGCGAAGCGTTCATGTATGCTGTCTATATTGATCCATCACCTTAACTTCTTTGAAAGGAAAAGTTCTTATGAAGCATGGTACGGTCGTAAACCTGATGTCTCTTATCTTCATATTTTCGGATCCTATGGCTGGGCTCATGTTGCAAAAGATGTTCGTAAAGGGAAACTTGATTCATGAGCAGTTTGCGTTCAGATGCTGGGGTGGTGGGCTGATGAATCCAAGGGATATCATCTTGAGGACTTAGAGAATGGGAAGTTGATTGCTTCTCGGGACGTAAAATTTGATGAAGACAATTCACCAAGCAATGTCACGTCGATTGATATTAGTCTTCCTCATTCAACAGGACAAGAGATAATCGATCTCACTAGGTTAGATGAAGAACCTTCTCCTTACAAAGTTGTCATCTCTCAACCTACTACTCCTGTTACACTTTCCACTGGTGATACTCCTGTTGAACGTCCTAATGCTCCCGAGATATCTTCAAAGCCTCCCCCACCTAGCACTCCAAAGAAGTCTACCAAATGGCAAGATTTGCCGAAGCGAGACCCTTCTACTCGTGAACGTCATCAAACCAAGCGATATGGTTTTGGTGACAAAAACAAACCTTCAGACAGTCATGAAGCATTTGTCGCTATGTCTGGTCCTTCATATTCCGAAGCTATGGCTTCAGCGGAAGCTAAGGGATGGCAGGAAGCTGTCGAAAAGGAGTATAATCAGTTAGCTCGAAAGGGAGTTTTCGAGGAGGTTGATGAATTACCTGATGGTAAAAAAGCTGTCGGAAGTAAAGTTGTGTTGTGAGAGAAGCTTGATGAACATGGAAATCATGTCAAGTTTAAGGCTAGACTCATCACTCAAGGATTTTCACAAATTCCTGGAGTTGATTTCCATGAAACTTTCTCTTCAGTTGTGAAGTTCGCAACACTTCGAGTCTTTCCCTCTCTAGCAGCCATTCTTGACCTTGAAATTCATCAAGTTGATATTGTAGGAGCATATCTCGAGGGTGATCTTGACAAGGAAATTTATATGAAGGCACCAGAAGGAGTTGGTGAAGGGAAGAAATATTGGCAGTTGAAGAAAGCGCTGTATGGTCTAAAGCAAGCAGGATGTCAGTGGAAGCACAAGCTTCATGAAGTTCTTACCAACCTTGGTTTTGAATGAACTCGTGCCAATGACTGTCTTTATATTTTTCGTGTGGACGGAAAAATTGTCTTGCTTGTCTTGGTATATGTTGACGACATGGCAGTAGCTGGAAAGAACTTCAGTAGGATCATTTCATTCAAGGATGGTCTTGCTCACGAGTTCGACATAACGGACCTTGGTGAAATCCATTATATCTTAGGTCTGCTCATAATCCGGGACCGCGCTAATCATCGCATTTACCTGAATCAAACTGGTTATATCGAAGCCATTTTGAAATGCTTCGGAATGGCGGAATTGATGCCGGTCGCTATTCCCCTTGCGACCAACCATAATCTTTTGCTTACACAATGTCCTAAAAGTGCCGAAGAATTAGAGGCTTATCAAAAGTTCTCTAAAGGCATTAATTACCTCTCGATGGTCGGCTCTCTCCTCTACGCTACCCAAACTCATCCCGACATCCAGTATGCAGTCGGAATCATTGCGCAATATGCCGCTAATCCGGGTATTACTCATTTTGCCACCTGCAAGAGAATCCTTCGTTATTTGAGAGGTACAAAGAATTTTTCATTGATGTTAGGAGATTTGAATGATGGCGGGATACTACTGGTCGGTTGGAGTGATGCAAATTGGGCTGGGGATTTGGATGATAGAAAGTCCGTGAGTGGCTATTCTTTCAATATCGACGGAGGAACAGTTTCTTGGTCTTCCAAGAAACAGCGAGTCGTCGCTACCTCGACCGTTGAAGCTGAATATATAGCTTCATCAAATGCCACCAGAGAGGCAATTTGGTTACGCACCTTGTTGTCGGAGCTCGACTATCCCCAATCCACCACAATCATCCACACCGACAGCGCAGGCAATATAGCCCTATCCAATAATCCAGTTGCTCATTCGAGAGCCAAACACATCGATATTCGCTACCATTTTATTCGAGACCACATTGAACGGAAGGACGTTGAATTGAAGTATGTAACAACCAAGTCGATGGCTGCTGACATTTTCACGAAGGCGTTGCCACGTGATTTGTTCACCCGGTTCCGAGAAGTTCTTGGCGTTATTGATGCAGATGTCTCGTCGAGTGGGAGTGTTAAAGAGTGCGCCGAGAGCACTGAAGTTGACGACGTGAAGGAATAGGTATCGCGATATTTCTGTTTTTGAATTGCTTTCCTTTTATATTTGCGTGCGTCATTTCTCGATCGTGTATTTAAAGGCTCTCCGCACCGTCGAGGGAGTTCGTCTTCGTCGTTCTGCTGAACTCCCAGGTATTGTACATGTATTCATTGTGAATAATGTATTCTGATAAATGGCTTCGTCGTTCTGCTGAACTCCCAGTTTCTTATAATTTATCTATCACTGTGAAATGCTCCGTCAGACCCGATGCTGGATCCTCTGGTGCCTGGCCATATGGGCACCGTTCCTCACGCTGGTAGGCGTTCTAAAAGCTTCAATGTTAGAGTTGAGTTCTGAACGTACTCTGTTCGGCAGCGTTTGATCCCATATTCTGGATGCATCACTGCAACGTTGATCGTCTCCTCGCCCTTTGGCAAATCATGAACTACGATGTATATGTCAGCTAAGGGATGAACCGGGAGGCAACTATGGATCTTGTTCCTGGGCAAGTGTTGACCGAAGATTCACGTAACTTTGAGTCAGCTTCTTTAAGTTAGCGTCTCCTGAACTGCGATTCTTCTTCCCCCAGCCCTTGAGCCGTTCTACACCAAAAATCAGGACCCCTGGCAGTCGGATGATCTCGAGAATTGGGAGACGTTCGGATTCTCTTATCCTGATTGCGACCCTATTAGAGGGAAGTCCAAAGAGGAGAAAAGTGTATACATAAATGACTGGGTACGCAAGCATTATGTGTTCGTGACCACTCAAACGGAAAACCCCGCTCTCCGTCTCTTGTCCTCTTTCCAATGCGCGCGGAGTGGCCACGAGACTAGATACACCATGTATGACTGGGTCATTCGCGCTACCTTCAGATATTATGAGCTCAACGACAGTTTCTCAATCATCTTCTATTTCGACGAGGGTGAGGGTTGCACGCTGAAGTCTATCATTGGAACCGTCGACGCCTTCCGTGGAACTACATCCGAGAATTGTGCCAATTGTGCCCGTAGTCAAGACCTTATTGCGGAAGGCTTCGTTCATCTGAACTATTATATTGGTCGCGATATCGGACAGCATGCGGATCGCAAAGATGACGGTGTTCCGCTTTATGAGCCCGCCAGAGTCAAAGAATACTTAAAGAAGAGGAAGATCAGCTGCAAAGTTGCATCGGTCAGTGACTCTGACTCTTTGTGTTATTGAGTTACATTGTAGCTCACTCGAAATTCTACAGGCCGAAGGCAAACTTACGTCTCTTGTCGTCGAAATCAAGGGGGCGCCCTTCTATCTCCCTGCTGGAGAGGCTCGTCCTAAGCTGACAAGGGAAAGCCAACCGTGGTTCTTGACGATATCATTCATCGCGTCAATTGAATTTCTTGCATCTTGCGAAACATGAAACTGGGCAGTCGCGTTCAATATTAATAAATGTGATTTTTGCGCCCCAATGCAACAAATTTTTTCTTGAAACGCCTTGTTGTTCGCCGGTCACTACACTTTGTGATCAGAACCATCGTTAAACTCCTGGACTAGTACAAACCAGCGACTTAAATACTAAGCCAAATTACGTGATGAAAGAAAAAAAGAAATAACAAAAATGGATGTTTTCGGGCATAGCCGGACTCGGAACGCATTCTCTACACGACATATTCTCCAATCTGTGCTGGGGCTTCGCGCGTAGGTAGGCTTCGCAGACCTGGTTCATGACAAACTTCTATGCCGACCGCGTGCAATCAGGCATACTTCAACATGTCTCTGAAATATCGCTGGGGACTTGCTGCGGACCACCTAGATTCTGCACTTTGTGTCATTGGGGTAATAGCAGCTTTCAAACACCCTTCGATATTATCCAGCAGCGATTTCTGTTAAACCTTTCTCAAAAAAAAAATAGGGCTACATGGTCTCCACAATTTTGTCAAGCATCCAATATACAAGGTGTTATCAGGTACCTGTCCTTTCCCACCGCTTGTGTCGCGTGTCTGGGGTCAATCAAAATTGAATGGGTGGTCCCTCCCTCCTGCGTGCGATCGATGAACCCACGCGCAAAACTTTGGCTAATGAATGTTATTCGATCGATGTGTACACGTTGTTCACGGGAGGTACTAGTGGACGTGTTCGACGTCTCACTCAAATTCGCACCTGCGCTTTCCATTGACTCTGTTCATTCCAACCACAATGCCAGTTACCAATTCGACATCAACCTACCTTTCCACGCCTCGGGCGGATACCAATGGAACGGCGGAGCCTCTTCAGTTCAGCTCCTCGTATACTTCGACTACGTTGACGAGTATCATAGCTTGCGCCGTGCCCATGATAGCGTTGATGTTTCTGGCGGGTATTTCATGGGTATACCGCTATTCCGTACAGAAACCGAGGCCAATTAACAAGGCCTCTGGTTACCAGCTTCAACGATTTGCCCCTCGTCCGTTCCTTTGCTCTCACTGTCAGGCTGCGTCCTCATTCCATCACTCCTAGTGTTCTATATCCTTTTGGTCCTCACCAGTTTGGCTGAGGTTAGTATTCGCTCGTTCCAACCTTATGTGGTTTTTTTTCTGAAACCTCCCTGATAGCTCGCAATTTCGACCTGGCTCGTAATTCAATATGAATATCAAGATAACTATCCAAATCTTGCAACCCTCCTAGCCGTGAGAGTTTCGCTGTGAGTTGTTATACAACCAGGCCGTTCAAAAGCTTACATTGATTCAGATTTACTTCTTGCTGGACAATCATAACTGCTAGTGTTGCTTCATTCCTTTTCATTCATCCGGATTGGTCAAGGCAGCCAATATCCTCTATCGGCTCACAAGCTCTATGGATATTCATCACTTGGATTTTATGGATACTCAGTGCAGGTCTTCTGAATGCGGCCGTTCCATCATTATTAGTTAAGGGAAGCTGCGCAAATATCATATACTGTGGACAGATTCGTTCTCTTTTCGGTGAGTGTGCATCCGTACACTCAAGAAAATTTGACTAGTATAATGACATTTGAACTAGCACTTGCGGTCATTCAAAGGTGAGGATTGGATTTTTCTGCTACGATTCCCACATTACTGAACCTTTCCATTCACGGAAAGTTTGTTATTGAGCTGTGGCATGTTCGTGCTCATGTGGTTGGCCTGGCAGTCCACACGCTATATTCTCCGGCCCGCTGATACTGATACTCCTACGAAATGGAGTACTTCAAGATGAAGGATAACGTGGTAGGGGTATGCGCGCTGTGCCAGGCAGTTATGTACTCGGCCGAGTTGCCATATGTTACATTCATAATGATATTATCATAGGCTTGTTTTCCGTACATTGAACTTTTCTTATAAATTAAGCCGCTAAGATAATCTTAGTCTAAAATATCATATACATAGGCAAAGGACAAGGTCAACTGCATTTTCAGCTTGAAACTAGTGACCTAACACTCATACATGACCAAGAATGAGGGTCGGATAGCGTCATTTGTGTATACAACGAGTTCATCATAATTCAGACTTCCGCCTCTTTCCGCAAGTACCTGAAACAAAAACAGTGAACCTTTATCATAGTGCATAGTAACCGCAGACCTACGGAGTCAAAGCCATGAGGGGGCGCAGTGAGACTTGTAAGGTCATGTGTCAGCTTGTGTCCTTTTCCGACGACGACTTTGTTGAGCAGAATAGCTTTGAGGTTCGATTTGCAATCATTCTGCGAGTAATCATTCGACCTATGCGGCGTTAAGGCCAGAAAAAGGGAAATATGTGTAAAAATCGTACTTGGAAGACGTCGAAGAGGTATAAATCCCGCGACCGAATCTGGCAAGGGATCAATGCCGAACTTAGGCAAACGGGAAGTTATATTACCTTCCCCATCCAGTCTTCTTTCCGAAGAGACTGAGATCATACGAATTCTTAACGATGGAACATAATGAACACGTAGATGATGTGCATAGCTGGGTGTTGCCCTTGTCTCCGAGATGACATTCTCGTCGCGTTCCGTGCCAACGGCGGTTCTCGTTTCCAGCGGACCTTCCTTGACTCACAAATTGTCCGCGAGTTTCCACAGAAGATCTGCGTTTGAAGATGAGATATGAGATTTTTGAACGTCGGCTCCAAGAATAAACTTGACCATACCGATAGGTATTGTATGCGGCGAGGGAAGAGGTAGGAAAACATATCTTGTAAATTCGACGGACAGGAGGGCATTGAGTACTATGGCGCCACGATGACTTGAATTGGTCCGCCACTGGTTGATTTTAGGATTGGCTATAGCGCTGATTCCAGAGGAACGCTTACCACTCTTAAAAGTGACGTGACCAACAGGAACCTCGAGAATCGTCGACCCCAATTTCTCTACCTTATCGATACATGCCTGACTACAAAAATGGGATAACGTCATCTTGGGAGCTTGAAGACACATGAGGCAGAGGGTTTCTCCAAGGCTAGCGATCGAAGTTTGTAAGCGAGAACATTACCGGTACCCAAGGCCGACTTACGTCTTATGAGCTAATGAGCAATACTCGCCGAGAGAGCCATTAGAATTTGTATATACTTGACTTTGACAATTCGGCGCTTGGCATATTCCCGGAGCTTCAAGATACTCAGCCATAGTATACCAATAATCTGAAATAGGTTCACTCACGCTTGGGCGCGGGTATAGTTCCATTCAAGGTTTGTTTCCGATTCGCTTTTTTGGCACAGGCTTTACTACAAAACGGGTGCGTCTTCGTGCCGTCGGAGTACTTCACATTGACGAGGCAATGCTATCATTCCATTTTGAATCGTCAGTTTATGAGCACAAAACAAAAAGTCACTTACCTCGCAAAAGGCTCCAGGGACCGCCAGCTGCGGAGGTTGGTTACCCATAGCCGGCGTCCAATTCTTCCGCTTATCTTTACTTGCGCACGTCTTGCTGCAATAAGGATGAACCTTGCCACTGTCGGAGTATTTGGGCCTAAGAGAACAATACTGGATTACCAGGTTAGCTAGTTCAAAGCTAGTTCAACACGTTATTAGGAACATAACACTTACGTCGCAGAAAGGGTTTCCCTGGTTCGGGGGAGTAGCACCTATCGTTAACGGCCCATTGTTTGACTGCGGTTGGAGAGATCCAGGGATGTTTACGGGTGCAGAAGGTGCAAGAGCATTCGATGCGTTTTGCTGCGAGGGAGCGATTGGTGGAGGTGGTGCCGGTGGTGGTGGTGCCGATGAGTTGCTTGCGAACTTCGCGATAGCGGGATATGCAGATGCGGCAGTGCTGAGAAGAGATAGAAAGGTTGGAACGTGCGCCGCCATTCCGAACGAAGGCTGTCCCCAACTCAGTTAGTTCAGAGAGTGCAAACGCTTGACGACCGTGACGGAAGAAAAGTATTCGAGGTGTTTGTTTTTAAATGGTGACATGTAATAGCGGTGGAACCATGCCTGAAACGCCAACAGCCGCTACGAAAACAATGAGGTCAAAACGTGTATGGCATGAGGCAGATAACGAAATTGTCCCATTACCTCTAATTGTGGTATTGCATAGCAGTTGGCTACAACTGACAACAAAGGAACAAATTTATAAGTAGGGCGTACGAACTGATGGATCGCTTCTCTCTTTCCTTTTATCCCATACCAGATTGCTCTGTAGTACGAAGAGTGAGTAACTCCTCCATTGACAAAAACTGCACTTTTACTCACACTCATTATTCCGCCGCCACATCAAGCCATGGTCTCCCTTGTTCGAAATTTTGTCATGAGGAGTGATTCCCGCGTAAACACAAGTCCTACTGCCGCTTCTAAGGATCTGTGTGAGGCCAGTCAGCTATTTCCTTTTTAAACGAGAGAACTTACAAGGTAACATTCATTTCAGACGTGTAACTCGAAACCAAAGTACTATGGGAAAGGCATCCTCCACCCTTATTGCAGTAGGACATGCGCAAGGAATGGTGGTCGCGCAGTTGGCGTAATGGAATGTTTGCTTCCTGGCTGTCATGCCACCGGAAAAACGGCTTTCTCCAACTTTTGTTCAGAAGACCATGCCATGTAGGTTCCATCTTTCCGCGCAATGTAAATTAATTTCGGATAACGAATTGGCTGCAGGGAAGGTGTTTTACAAAATCGCGCAGCCGGCTGCACTCGTTGCATGGTGCAACCTCAGGTTCTGGGCACTTTGTGCATCGCGTGTGATCGACGCAGTCGTGTAGGGCCACGCCTGCAAGAATTGAACCAGGATAGCTCGACGTTCAAAGATCGTACGTTTATGACAGCGATTCAATCTTTTCATGATCTGACCGACGACGTCTATAGTACGAATGCAATTTCTTAGTGAGTGGGAAAGCAATGAAGACAAGCCGCCCGTAATCGAGAAAGCCTACGAAGTCATTTTACCTCGCGACATTAGAGTTCGTCATGATGCATATTGGTTAGTGTTTCAAGTTCGCGAACGTGTTCTACGCGTGTGTAACGAACTTTCTCCAGGGCCAAAAACGAGGGATCAGAAAAGATCCGAACCTTCTACAGTGCCCTTTGCATCTGTGACCTTGGTTTCAAAGACGACAACCTTTGTGACGGGCGGACCTGTGGAATTTGTTGTACCGTGAAATCATCCTTCAAATCCTTTGCCTTCGGACGGACGTGCATGGAAGGAAGGCAAGTGGTTGCGTATGATGGCTGACGAAAAAGAGCTTACTAAGCAAACTTGCGCAGCTTCGGAAACGGAATTTATTCGTCTCGGAACCCTGCCTGCGCGGATAGGTTCTCAACCTCGTGTACTACCTCCCCCTACCGTGTAATGATTGCTTGCGATACCGTCGCGCCATGTGAGAACGAGTCAATTGATGAGGCCGAGGTGAGACCAGGGGTCAGTAGATCGGAACACAAGTATAATGACCCTTCGGCACAGATCGAGGAAACCTCCGTCTTCACCCCCATCGCCGATGGCATCTTACCCGCGTTCGTTATTGTGTACAGTATTGCTATCTGATTGAAGCAACGAATTCTATGTATAATATAGATAAATTCAGAGCGATTATTATTCCGTATCTAGTTGCATATTAAGCTACAAGGGGAGTGTTGAAAAGTGCCTTGACCACATTCCGGAATTTGAGCTTCGGTTTAACGGTTTCTGTTTGTTCGCAGTAAATGATAAGGTATGCAGGTCGGATAGCATCATTATGGTAAACTACAGTTTCTTCATAATTCAGATCTGCGCCAGGTTCCCCGATGACCTGCGAGCGAACATCAGTAATTTTGTTACCATTGGAATCAACAGATAATCTTACGGAATGGCAACCAGGAGGAGGAGCAGTTAAATGAACAGCGTTACTTCTGCGCCTCTTTGGATTGCCAACAATTACTCGATTGAGGAGAACGGCACGGGATTTCCCTGCTGTATCTTCAATGAGATTCTGAGAATAATCGTCGGCTTCTATTACGAGAGTCAGTAGTCCGTCGTCCTGGAGGGCGGAGGAAAAGGTGCTTACTAGACGACACTGATGTAGTATATATTCCCGTCCCGAACCTAGGCAACGATCTCAGTGCCTCGAAACCATGACTGAGACGTAGCTCACCTGCGGAATCTATTTTTCGTCCCTGTTATGGGATGTGAGCGTATATATAATTGAGGAGAGGAACAAACATACCACACTTCCTGACATCGAAAGACTGACGAATGACACAACATAAATTGCAGGCCGGTAACGTGCAAAGGTGTGTCTTCAATCCATCTTCTCCCAGGGAACAAGCTCTGGTTGTCCCATGAAATAGTAGCTGTTCATTGGCAGAGAAATGCATAGGTGGAGACAGGTCTTGCAGAATTCGGTCCCTTTCGGTCTTCTGGTCAGCGTACAGCATACAATGTAATTGACTATCAACTACGGACTGGTATTGATAATATGCCACAAGGAAATGAGATGGAGAAACGATCTTGAATATAGCTTTTATGCAAGGTTCGGCTTTGTGGGGGTGTTTCCATCCATCTTTGAATTGTTTTCCGACTTGGATATAAGTGATATAAAAGAAATGTCACGAAGAGGCGAGGCTACTCACCGGTAATATATTCCATATCAGTCGGTTCAAGTACGTGCAACCTCTTCCAGCGGCCGCCTCGATGATTTATAGGATTAGCAGAGCAGAAGGGATCATTAGTGAGTTGTTCCTCTCGTCGTTGATAACGTTGATGCTTGGGGTCCATGATACTGATTCTTAATGATGGCGGTGAGCACCTTGCTATATACTGTCCAGCCCGGGGGTTACGGGGAGGCTCTCCTTTAACCTTCAGGGTAAGGCGCCGGAGAGCATGAATGCAAACAGGACGCGAACTGGCATCACTGTTTCATGCCGTTGCCGCATGCAATGCACATGTTCGTTTTTGCTTACGACAGTCGGGTCGGATGTGTCGTAACTCTTGCCAATCCTCTTGTCTAAATTGCAAAGAAATCGGAAAAAGCCTCGAAAATTGAGTTCTACCAACGTGCTGCGTGGTTGTCATGGCATGAGCCCAGGGGCACCAAGACTAATTGTATATATTTATTTAACATGGTCCTAGCATGCCTGTTACATGAGGCAGGCACACATGTACAGTACCCACTACACAGCAACCTTCATTCGCCACAAAGTATCAGCATAAATGTAGTACAAAGCACTTTAAGCGTGGAGATAACTTAGTTTCTTTTTGCAGTGAGTCAATGATTGCACAGCTTCTCCCTTCCATTCTTACCCAGTATCATCATTCTCCCAGCCATGTCAAACCGCCAAAGAATGACAATCTTCACCTCATCTGCCAATTCGCCAGGCTCTTCCAAACCTGCTTCTCCAGTTCATAAGCCTCCTGTCACATACCGTGTGGAGGAACGCACTCGTACTGTTTACGTTCAATCATCGCAGCCACCATCTCAGTGGAATCCCCAAGACCTGCGATCTCTTTTTGAGAAACATAACGTCGCCGCAGAGCCAATCGCCCGAGTCAACTCAAAAATTCAAACTGACTATATCGTCGCCCAAGATAATGCAGCTTCGGTTGGTCGAAAGTCACTTTCTGCTCCAGCCAGTCTGGTTCCTCCATCTCGACGATCAAATCCCCCATCCCCAAATCGTTCTTTCAAGGGACCCCGACCAAAGATTTTGTTTTATCATAAGCATGATCCTCACTACGGATTCACTAATTTTTCCCCGCATACGGTAACCTACAATGGCAAAATTTATCCGACGAGCGAGCATCTTTTCCAATCCTTCAAGGTATGTTAATGTTTACCCACCGTGGCATTCATTATCCACACCTCACCGCCACATAGTTTCAGGGATACCATGACGATCTGGCGGAGCATATCAGGCTTTTTTCTCAATACCCCAGCGTCGCTTTTTTTGAGGCCCGTAGATTCCAAGGGCACGTTAGACCCGACTGGAAAAAGATCAACATCTCGAGGGTAGGACCTGAGTATATCCATAATGAGTCCTTCCCTTTCTTACGTACATGTTGCAGATGGATGAGGTCTTATACCATAAATTCACGCAGCATAACGATCTCCGGGCGGAGCTTCTTGCCACCGGGGACGCAGAGCTAGTCGAAGTACGTGTTTCGTGGACGATAGAAGTGAGAATTGACACCATATACAGGATTCGGATAAGGACTCTTTTTGGGGTATAGGAGCTGATGGTAAAGGGTTCAACGAGCTCGGGAAAGGACTGGAGAGGCTAAGGTCCAGGTTGCGGAAAGAAGGGTGGCATTGAAGGTCGCCGCCTCATTGTTTGCGGATGTGCAACTGTGGCTATGAAGAAATTACGAAGGGCACGTGTAAGATAAGACGAGTAAGGACTGATATGGGCGTGCAGGACATGATACACAACGTGTTTTCTGATGAAACATGTCTGCAACATTGTCGTAAAGCTACTCAAGAGACTATAAATACTATCATGATTCATTCGCAAACTACCACTTAGTACTATCCCAAACCTCCCCGCCGCCCTTCCTTTGAGCATGGCTGTTACCCGTACCCAGACTACTCAACCGGGGCAGTTTTGTGATGTTAGTGCTGCCATTTTCATTCTAAAACGTCTCTAAATGAACCCGTAGCTCTGCCACTTGAAGCCCAAGTTCGGGAACCATCAATACTGTTCCAAGACTTGTGCCAGCAAAGTTGCGACTCTTTGCAATGTGAGTTTGAGAAAAACGGATCGGCTTCTAGCTAATACTAACTCACCTTTGTTCTCTTACTAGCATTGCCACAAAAAACCCAAATTCCAGAATTTTGACTACTGTGGAAAGCACTGCGCGTCTCTTGCGACTGCAAACGGAGTTAAACCCAAAGTCGGAGGTCCCGCAACAAATAATGGAACGAAGAAGAACGGTGCCACTAACTCTAGTCAACAACTTGCCGGCACGAGTGGTGGCACCACTATCGATCCGATGCAGATTGCTCGTACGTGGTTCATGTGGTGATCTCATCCAGGCTAACGCAAAAACAGAACTGGTCGCCCAGCATGTGCCCCAGATTCAGTCGATGATTGCGGCTGCTCAGGGCCAAGGGCCGACAACCTCTGGCGCATCTACCAGTGTCCAACCAAACGGGTCTTCATCCAATAATCCCTTCTTTAATCACACAACTGCCTCCAATGGTACCGATCAAACTACTAGTAATGCGGCAAAGTCAAACGGTATTCTCTCAGTGCCCTCCTTTTTGCTCGGAAAGAAGAAAACTCAAACGAAGCTTAACATTAGCACCAAACCGACTACCGATGATCTTAGGTGCATTATCCCTGGCTGCAAGCAGTCTGTCTATGTTGACGAAGAAGGAGTAACGAGCGATTTTTGTTCGTTAAGGCATCGCGAGTGCGTCGTCTGTTGCCTTTTTTCAGTTTCCCAGTCTGAGTATACGTCATCTGTTCGTCGGTTTAGAGAGGCTGTCACTTCTGGACTCCTTTCCCCTTGTATCATGTGTCTTGTTCTTCCCCAAAGTGATACAGACTACTTTTGTTCATTGGCCTGTCGTGAGGAGGCTATGACCAAGCACTACGATGAAGACGAGACGGAGTGGAGCCCGGCTGAAAGCGCCAATTGAGTTAGGATCAATTCGCATGTTGGAGCGATTCAATGCTGCGCTTTAATCATCCTCTGATCATCCTGGTAATGCCTTAGTCTAGTTTACGTCCAACCGGACTTACAATCTACGCAATGTATTTATTGAATAGCGCCAAATAACGCACAAACGTAACAATTCAAATCGAGTGCATCAAGTTATAATAGATTATGAGAAATTCATTTCGGACTAAAAAAGGGTGCTTCGGTATGAGACGGATGAGACCGATTTTCTCTTGATTTATGTTCAATGAACGAATTGAATGCATCAAACGATCGAAGTCTTCATTCATCATATATGTTTCATAATGACAAGGTGATGGTTCGGGAGAACGTGGATGAGGCTAAATTTACTTGGCTTTCAGGTTTAAAAAAAAAGTGAGAGAGAAAATACGGTGATACAACAGGGAACGTGTTTTTAAATCACCTAGCTTGAAGTTCTAGTGATACAGTCAAAAGAATGACGGTGAATGATGAGCACAACTACAAATTAATAAATAGAAGCGGAATCCAAGCAGCGGTTACTGTGAAGGAGGGAGAAGGGTTTGAATAGATTATTTGGGGCGAGAAAATTTGGACAGGATATGCATAACCATTGCTAAAGGACACCAAGCCTTAGTAACCACAAGTCAACCGTCAAAGAAGTCACGTACACCGAAAATCGGAGCTCATGCAAGGACGACCACGAGGGATGCTCAGATCCTGGAGTTCTTCTCGGTTCTCATATGATTCTGGGCTCGGCGAACATGCGATTCGTCCCCTACGACCGGCGTCAAATTCTAAATTGGGATGTGAGGTGCTGTAATACATGCACCCCTCTCGCACGTCGTGAACGTGTGGCCGAAACATCCGATTTACCATAGTTCGGAATACACTAAGACCCAGACAGGCCACCCATTTGGACTCTGGAGAACCTCGCTCTTGGACAGCTGGGGGAGCTGTTTTTTCCTAGATAGATGAAAGATGCAGCGCTTAAGCGGGGTTAGGTACCAGGAATCACGGGTGAATGACTGACCAATGGTTCGGACCACCCTGGAGACGACTCTCCATGAGGAAATTTAATTTCGGTTTTTGTGATCCCAGCCATTAATGCGTCAGCAGGAGGATATTCCGGGCCTTCGACCGGAGAGTAGAAGACGGCCGACGAGCCGCCATCAGTGTTGGCTCCATCATCAACAGGAATATCCGATCGCGGCCCATCGCCTTCAAAATGTACCACCATGCCGGCTCGATACCGGAATACAATTTCCTGGGCCGGCGTACTCGGTGGACTCGAAGTGATTTCAGAGGCTATTGCTATTGACTCAGACGGGCATATCGAGGCAGGAAATTCCCAGGTGCTTGCTGCGTCCGCCTCGACAAGGATTTTCCGAGCGCTTTCGAAGAAACTTTGAGGGATGTACATGGCATATCGCTTAGTATTGTCGACGGAATTATGTAGAGAAGGAAAGCATTGAGAAGCTGAGAGTTCGATGGTATCCCGAAGCAACACTTGAGCAGTCATAGTTCTAGGAGTAAGGAGGAGAGTAACAGGAGAAATCTGGAGCGATACAAGTATGATGACACTCGACTTCATCGACTTTATACCGCGACCCTGTTGCAGTGGTCAAGCGGAAAAGTGTTTAGATGGTTAATAATTGTCACTTTGACTTCCGTATGGTTGCGGGAAAAGAGAGGTTTCGATCATAAAGTTGCACGTCCAAAACCTCACAGGACACTTTATCATATTTTGACTGGCTGGGCGGAGTTTGGCATCAAGTTGAGCCCAGTCAGGCCTGTAGAATAGTAAGGGCGAATGAAACGCTCTTGGACTTCAGAGGCACAGATTACGGATGCAACTTGTCGAGTACGAGAAACGAGGTGAAGGAGGAGACCCAATTATCGGTTGATGAGATCACGGCAGTTACCGGCGACTCCGGCATAGTCGGATTTGTTCTTTCCGTCATTATTTCAATTTATATGTGACCACTCTCGGTCCTCTGCAAAACAATCATGCAGCGACTAGCCAGGTCATTGCAGACGACGAAAAGTCTATCTTCTCATCGCAGATTGTTCCAATCGCTTACTGCTAAACCTGCGCGGATAGTCCTCCAAGTCATCTCGCGACGCCCAGTCGCCACGAAACCGTTATACGAGAGTCATATACCCCTAAACTGGTTTGAGCATGCCTTCCTCACTGTTGGTTCCGCCCTCAGGGCCGTCACCGATCCCCGAAGAGGAGGTTAGAACCTATCTTAGCCTGCCTACATTAAAACTGATTTCTGTACAATAGACATGGTTGCTGCGTTTGGGGAGCTGACGGCTGGACCTTGTTTGCCACGTTTAAGGGACAGAATGCTTGAAGATAGCGAGGGTAGGAGGATCTTGATAGAGCGTCCTCGGGTAAACACCGAAACTGTCGACATGGAACGACTTGCAGGATGCGCGGAAGGAACCTTTGGCCGGGCGTATGTTACATGGCTCCAACGCTGTGGAGTTACTCCTGATACTCGAGAACCTGTGCGTACCTTTATTATCTACTGAATGAGTTTAACTTTCTTCAGGTGCATTACATTAACGATCCAGAATTGGCATATGTTATGCAAAGATACAGGGAATGCCATGATTTCTATCATTGCATCCTCAATCTCCCTGTCAATGTAGAATCCGAGATCGCATTGAAGTTCTTTGAATTCGCCAACCTTGGCATCCCCATGGCTGGGTTTGCTGCTTTGTTTGCTCCACTGCGCATTACAGTCGCACAGAGAGAACGTCTATACTCGGAGTTTGCACCATGGGCCTTGAAATGTGGTGGAACTGCAAGAAGTCTAATCACAGTTTATTGGGAAAAGCGTTGGGACCAAAGCGTTGAGGACATCAAAAAAGAGTTTGGCATCTGGGATGCGCCCGAGGCTCGATGGAGCAAACCCTTGAGTGAAGCCAAGGCTGCCACCGCATTGAGACAGCGGAAGGCATCCGCGCACAATGAGGTATGAACGTTCTTCATTGCTTGTCTGTGAAGCGCTCATCTAGCCAAATAGGCCCAACGATGATCCCGCCGATGTATTTCGTGTTTCACCCCTTCAGACAACGGCTACCTTACGAAACTAATTATTCGTCATAAATTTATAAAAATTCCATACTATCATGATGTTGGGAACTCATTGCGGTACCGTTATCTATCCGAGTGTCGAGTTACATATTAATTTAACCGTGAAGGGACTCCGCAACTACATCTTTGAATTGCCTCAGTTTAAATGCACCTACATAGTAATTGCGAAGCCTTCCGCCACAACTATTTACTCCATATGGACACCTCAAATATGGAAGCTCACCGATTACAATCTTACCAACTAATGTTGCCCTCGTGTCGGGGAGCCAGATGAGGCTTCATGAAAAGGAAAGTCAGATGAGATGAGTTAATGATCTAAGTGTGAATACTAATCAATTCTTTGAAAGTCTGCACTGTAACAAGAGCCGAAGGCCTTCATGCAGTGAAGCGAACTACAACTTAGATTTCAGGGGAAACAATGCTTTTATATTCGGACGTATCCATTGGGTACCAACAGCCCTATTTGAAACCGTATATCGGAATCCGTCATGGATCGTACAAGTTGTTTTAGGCTCAACCGATGATTTCAGAGGAGAACCATTTGAATTTCCGGCGGCACTCTGACCCCGACTGTTGCCCCGGCAACGGTCTCCCGTCCGTAACACCACTGTTGCCATTAATTTGCTACCGCTGCGCAACGGCCACGTTCACGGTTCAATAGGAAATCGACCCCTTCCGACGCCCATATCATGTCAGCTTTTTTTACTGCAGCCATTTTCTCGATTGAGACTAGCTCAAATTCGGAAACGAGGCGAGAGAATTTCCGATTAGGATGACCTCAGCGACTATGGGTGTATGTTTTTCCTTCTAATTTGACTTACCTTTGCGTTATCTATTAATATAAGCAGGCACGTCGCGCTATTAATCGCATAGCCTCGGCTTTAGTAAGTCGGTTTGAGGTCATTTTGTTTATGTTACCACTCGTTCTGCTTGCCAATCCCATAGGCCTCTGTCGTTATAATCTTTATCCAGAAATCTGGTCGTAGTCATGATTGGGATGGTACTTACCAGTTAAGGTTGAACATGAGACCAGGGAAGGTCAGGGAAGAGTGGCCAGGGTCGTAGGCCGAGCACTGTCAAAGCAGGGTTAAAACAGCTCAAGACACACCCTGCGAAACTAGGCTCAGATCGAGATTGGCAGAGATACCTCCAATGATCTGCGCCCTTTAATACATCGAAAATTGAGATCTGTTCGGGTAGGTCAGTGTCAACAAACTGGACAAGATTTGTCAAAAGCGATTGCGGTACTCCAAATGAGGACCTATAAAAGATGGGGTTTACTTGTAACATTTCCGTCATACCCGAACTCCTCTTTTCCGTCCATCGCGTTTTGAGTTCAGCTATCCGTCATGAACAGCAGCGTCGGCTTCTTCAATTCCACCTCTTCTCGTAGTCTTTCGAGAATGCCGATGAAAGAGGTCCCAAGGGTACGTCTTGGCAGATATATATGTTTACACATTATTCATTCGATTTTTTTATTACGATTCTCGTAGGTACTTGCTTCCGCAGCAGTTCTCGGCGGACTTGCCGTTTTCATTCAAGCTCTATCACAAAACCCATCTGCACCAAAGCTCACCCAAATGCGAAAACATCTCCGCATCTTCATCGAATCTACGCCCGTTAAACTCGTCATGTTTATTCTTCTCGGTCAAACACCTCTTCGGTATTCCGGGTTTCTAGATCGTCTTTCCATCGCCGACATGGTTGGTGTTGCGGGATTCGGTGGAGTCTGCCTTTCCGTTATCTATACTCTTCAAGAACGCTTCAAGTCCACATCCTTACAGTCCCAAGGGACTTTCGACGACGCCAATGGCCGTTCACGCCATCATCATCCCCGAGAGCAAGTCAAGCTGGATTGGGCTTTACAAGAGAAACTCACTCTTCTTTTTATTTGCGAAATTTATCACACCATCGTCGGGGTCGTACTGGGCGTTTTCGCTTTGCTATTAGTCGAAGTCTGTTACATCGACCAGAAACACCTCGATCTCCTTATGTTGTCTGGATTACTTGGTCCGATTATCTTCTTTGCCTTGTTCGTATTGACTGCGGGTATTATATTTGGTATCAGTTGGGTAGTGCGTTCATACTAGTCTATCGGGTATAGCGGTAGTAATGTAAATGGAATCATTGGCCTAGTTTTGTAACAATAATTCATTCCTATCTCTAAAGTACCATATAGTTCAGGTTGAGGCTTTGGTTATCACTATGTACATACATAATACATATACATTTAAAAATTTGGCAAACCAAGTTCAAATAGTAGTTCTTGGTCAGAATAATGATCGTTATGCCGAAATTCTCGGCGGTACGGAGGGTCGCGGGAATGCCAACCCGCCTCCAAGGATACACATTGACGCGTTGACAACATTTGACAGAATCTAATCTCAAATTCAACGTAAAAATGCAAAATAAAATTAAGTCTTCCCCAGGGTCTTGGATTAAATGGGGGTAACATTGACACAAAAAGGATAAATATGAAGGCCTGGGAGGCTGGGACCTTGCCTGGACCAGTGGACTGAATAAGACTAACCCTTTCAAGTCCTTCCTGCATGTTCATTGTTCAGGCCTGAAAATTCATGGCTGGCCAGCAGAACATTGGAGCCGCGCTCCCTGTATTAACAAGCGACCCGATGATCTAGTACAAAATTTCCAAGCTTCAAGCTCATAATACGGGCTTGTGAGGCCACTAAGCAAGGGCGACTCGGATGGTGTGTAGTGAGCCAGGGAACATAATGCGGAAAATCAACTGAAACTACTACCTCAAATGTAGAAAGAAAGAAAGAGACAAAAATATCGCCTCACCAATGGAGATCCTACCTCGAAAGAAAAGTGCCAAGTCCGGAACGATATGACACCTCTAATGGGTAATATCGATCAGTTTTCGATACCTCTCGTAGGCTCCCAATTTCTCTGCCACCTTGGACTTACTTGCTTTGAAGCGTAAAACTCGGAGATTTTAGGTGAAACGCCATGAAGCCCGTACCTCTTCGCGGGTGATGAAATGTAGAGAGCTATGATACCAAGACTTACTCCACAGAGGCAATTGCGGGTGAATGAGTATCCAGCAAACGATCACGAGGTGATGAAGATACACGAGATGCTACAACTATTACACTAGCCTGCCATTGTAGACTCTTTGTAAGGCCGGTCCGATCTAATGTTGAAGAAAAGAATAGGGCATCTAGTTTTTGTGGGGGTTCTGATTTGACCCCTGGCGAGTTGTTGGCGTCGGAGATCCTGATCAAAGCTGTTCAGCGCAGTGATACCTTAGCAGCAAACTGTAATACTCCCCCACCTTCTGGTTCCTTATCGGAAATTCCGATCGGGGTATTTGCTTTAATTTTAGCTGTGCAGTCCGGCTTGTGTTGTTCATGTCTAGAATCGAACTTGCGGGTGTGTTCTGCTGATTTCATGTAGTTCCAAAGCTTCTCGGCAAGCAGATCTCCATCAAACGGCTGTTTCAGAGACAAATCATGCTTCAGAATTTGTGGTGCTGATTTCGGACAAGAGCGGGGAACACAGTGGGTGTAGAGGCCATATAGGCTAACATCCTCTTGTTCGCTATTAAGTCTCTTCAGATGAATTTGTATTATGGAAGGGGAAAAATTCACGTACTCTATTTTTTCATCCTCTCCCCAAGCGTTTGAGTAGAACTGGTCAAGTAGATCGGTCACAGTGTCTATCTCTGACGGGCGGGGTGTGGAAGCTTCGAAACTGGAGGACATCAGATTGGTGAAGAGCATTCGAACACGGTGGCCCTCCTTTTTGTAAAGTCCGTGTTTCCAAAGAGAGATACCGTTTCAGACTCATTTTCGCCGATGCCCTCTATAATAATAGTATCGGACATCGGTGCGTCGGCATTAGAGAAACTCAGAACACAAAGTCAGCCAATGGATGCCTGCACTTCAGAGTCTAGGCAACAGAAAAACGCGATGCAAGCTTGTCTGACTTTCATCTCGGAGCGAATTATCAGAAAAAGTTGCAGGTCCTTAAGCTTGAAATTTCTTGACCATGTTGATTCTTGACTCGTGGCGAAGCTTCGTGATCGCAGAAGCCAAACACCTATAAATAAAATCACGCTGCATCGCCAAATGCAGCTTCCCATGGTCACGATGATGATTCCTTTCTCGCGTATTCTCTTTCGCCGGGCATTGTGGTCCAGCAAAAACCTAATATGTCGCCGCCCAATATCCACGGCACACTTAGATCCAGTAATCCAAGACTTCACGTCTGCCATTGGCGCTAAACAGCCAGCTTTTTCCCTTCAACCAACACATGTTCGCGTTCTGTACCAACCTGTTGAATTTTATTCATTGTTATTGGCAAGGCTTTGTTCAAAGTTCTGCCAGTTGTAATGCTCATTTATTCGTCTAGGAAATGATTAAGCGGGCCGAACATCGTATATTCTTATCCTCGCTCTATATTGGCTCTGAAGAATCGGAAATAGTTCGTGGTTTTGTCTTTTTTGAAAAAGACCGAGAGATTTCATTAACTGTCTGCTAGCTAGGCGTGATATCTCATGAGCTCAGTGTAAAACCACAGCTTCATGCCTATTTCCACCTTGACCTCCACCGCTCGACGAGGCCGGGTGCTTCCTCGACAGCCAAATTACTACTGCCGCTGTTGAAGACATTCCCTTCCAGAGTCCATGTCTCAATGTTCAGAAGTCCGAGTCTCCGTGGACTTATGGCCAAAATAGTGCCCCCACGTTTCAACGAAGGTTGGGGAACGTGGCACGCCAAAATATACGGCGTTGACAATGACATTATCATCAGTGGGCAAGTTTCCCGTCGTACCATACATTGCAATAGCTGAACTTTGCTCGACTTACAGTGCAAACCTTAACAAATCATACTTTACCAATCGTCAAGACCGTTATCTACACTTCAATGGCCAGCCGCTATTCGCGCAATATTGTTACGATTTTCTCCAAACCTTCGCCAAGTTTTCCTTTAGTTTACATCCTACTTCGGACACGACTGTCATATCGCCTCACTCCTTCATCCAAGACGACTATATCTTACAATGGCCGGATCCCCATGCACATCCCCATCACATTCATGAGAAGGTTCGGGAAGCTCTAACCGAGTTTCAATCCTCCCGGCGGGTGGCCTCTCAAATCCAACTAGACACCAATGAGGATTCTTTCAAATCCAAACAAAGAGTCTTCATTTTCCCCGTTGTTCAAGCCGGACAGTTTGGTATCCGCGAAGAGGAAGCCGTGCTTCAGACGTTATTCCGTCGCGTTAATGCCGCTGCCAAGCAAGGATCTCGTAAACGGCCTTTGTTTGATCTAACAAGTGGATACTTTAGTTTATATCAACCTTATCAAAAAATCATACTTGGATGTCGGAGCGTGGATTGCAGGATTGTTGCCGCTAGTCCAAAAGTGAGTGTCGCATATCCCTTTGTTGAAGTGGGTTCCCAACAATGAATTTTAGGCCAATGGTTTTTTCGGTTCAAAGGGCATTTCTGGAAGGATACCGGAGGGCTACACGCATTTCGAAAAACGTTTTATGCGGGCAGTCGGTAGAGCCGGGCGATTGTGGAAAGAAGCTGCATCAGGGAACTTCAAAGGCATTCAATTATGGGAGTGGGATAAACCAGCTTGGACTTATCACGCCAAAGGTGATGATTTGTCTTATTCGCATTTGGTCTATTTTAACCTTCGTTTAGGCATCTGGCTGTCGCCATCTTCAAAAGCGTTGCCTATCTTGACATTGTTTGGATCAACAAACCTCAACTCACGTTCAGCTCACCTGGATACAGAACTATCTTTCGTCATGGTTTTACCTTCTCAGCAGATGGACTTTGAACAAGATGTTCATAAAAGGGTGGATGATATCCCTGCAAGTGCCCGGAGTCCTCAGGATGATCTGTCTTGTGAGACTGGAGAAGCATCGCACGACACCGCATTGAACTTACAAGAACGCCTTCAACATGAAATTGATAATATTCGTATGAATGCCTCGAGCTGGAAGGGCGCTCGGCGAGATGTACGATTCTCCACAAAATTGATGTTATGGTTTCTCAAAGGGATGCTATAAATTTGAAAGTACCATAACAACTTAACAAGCGGGCTTTCATTCGCTGTCGCAATGGCGCTCCTATCCGCTTCTACTATTCCCTTTTAGATGACTAGAAACGAGCCGCTTTCTTACTTAGCATTACATAGATCTGATCGACGTTCCATTTCAGATGCCATCTGGGACACAATAAAAACACGCGTGATGGTAGTGTGTAGCTGCATTTCACCTTAGATGCACGTCGAAAAATATGGCATTGCCCTTTTGGACAGCTGAGAACCTGAGAAGGCTAGAAATTTACCAATCGCAAGGATGCTATCCCCTTGAAGGCGGTGTATGCCAATTGCAAACTCAACAATTCCATGTGACAAGGGCCGCCTTTACGACACTTCTCGAACCCTTGACCAGTCCCTGGTAAGCCATCTTGAGGTTAAACCCAACAATTCATTGACGGCGGAGGTGGAGGCTATAGACCCTCTGGAGCCAGCAATCTTGAGAATATTTTCGAAAGTTCTGGTTATTTTTTTGGATCTGGTAGGGCAGAAAGCTTGATGCGGGCCTGATGCTATTCAGACTTGTCCAATCAAAATGAGCTAAGAAAGAATAAAAAATAAACTCGACCGAGGCGATAGATCAATCGATTTTCGTTGTCAGTCTATTATGGTAAGTAAGAGGCTAGACACGTTACGTCAAAGTTAGGTCCGTGGGCATAACCTGAGGCCTAAATCTTTACCATGGACTAGTGTAGACTAGCGATATTATCACCAACATATACAGTTAAGGGAATTTGGAAATTGGATGAAACCGGAAACACTTAGGAACTATGTAAAGGACGGACAGGCAATCTAGACTCCCGCGAAGGTTGTTTGAGCTACTTCAAACTTTATCGTAACAAATAGACATGGATAATGTCAAGAACGTTTAAGTACACTAAAACTCAATGGGCGAGGGCGCTACAGGCGACTACGCGGAAAGGAGTTAAGTACCATAGAACCATTAGGACAAATGACTATGTACTCAGCCAGACTAAGCCCAGTTGAGAGTGTGTCAGGATCGTTTACTATGTATTGTTGCCCTTGACCCAGCTTTGGCCCTTACTGGCTCTTACTCCAGGTGATCATGTATATATACAATTTGTGGTCGGCGATAAGGGAAAAAATATGAATATGTACTAATTTGTGTGGCGCATAAAAGCAATTAATGAAGTCATGTAAGAAAATCTTAGGGAATTTCGTCTCCCAACCTGTTACAGTCCAATATAAAAAGAGCTCAAGGGCAATTCGGTTCGATTAGGGATAACGGTCAATGGTGGTAGACAAAATCTGGCCCACGTAGTTGATAGTGAGATCGCGAAGACTGAATCTACAACAGGAGTGATAAAACGTGACTGAGTAAGTGGTACATCATGGTGTGGTAAAAGGCTCACGACGCGAGTCGCGCACTACCCATTCGTCAGAAGTTCTCAACACAGCGATGCTGATACTGGCACTTCACGGCCGTAGCCGCGGCGCACAAGGAACACACCATCTCCAGAAGTTGAAGAGCGATTAAGATGGATGCCCCCGATTGCTAGAAAAATACAACTTTCTTCGACGGTATTGGCGTAGTTCTGAAAGGCTTGGCGATGTCGGAGCGAGCACTGACTTTGCCTCGAAGCAACCGTGTCCTCTTTTCCTGATCTACTGTCTCTCTCTCGACCTCGTGTCGCCTTCTCCGGAATGTGTGGAAATCGTCTTCATCTGCACCCGGTTGGTCATTCGTACCCATCAGTGCGAGTGTATCAGCATTGTCTACGTCGATATAATTGATCAGCATGAACGCCACAGCCCGAAGGGGAAGTGCTGACCTCGCTTGCGTAATTCGCAATCTTTAGCCAGGTGGGTTTTTTCGCCACAAAGTTTACAAGCACCTCCATTCGGATAAATTCCCTTTTCTTGGTTCTGTAGGCATGAAGATGCGAGATGGCCTCGACCCTTACATACGAAGCATGAAGCAAAGGGAAGGGGGTTAGAATCGTCCACATGTTTGTTGCACTTGGAAAGTGTATGGCGAACCGAACCGCAGCTATATCTCGATGAGTCAGATAGCCAAGTAATATCACAAGGAATGATGCTCCATACCGATAACAGATGCCCACCACATCTCCATTCTTGGCCCCGTTTTCGGCATTGCTTCCCTGCTTTACAGTGGGACAATCCTTCGCGGCGTGCCCTTTTTCACGACATGCGAAGCAAATTGTACCAGCAAGCCGTTCATTTATTCGTTTTCCCCTCCTCGTCTCGGATGATATGAGACCTTATGAATCATAAATCATATCGTCTCGGGTTAGAGCAAAGGGCTCACGTCGTTGTTTCTTCTCTTTCTCCAGCTCTTTCCATCTTTTCAATTTCAGAGCCTTTTTACTGGGCTGGCCAGATTCCTTTCTTTCCACTTGACCTTCAGCATCGCGATCGCTCCGTCCATCAGTAGGTTCTTCAGCGTCTTTACCTTCTTCGAGTTTTGGTTTTTTCTTCCTAATCCTTTTCCTTTTTTTCTTCGGAGGACCACTGTCGCTCACAGATATGTCAACATTTTCTTTCGTCGTAGCTACTGCGTCCTCTACAGTCGAGGGAGTATCTGTTCTTGGCGGTGCAAGTTCGGCAGAAGCGCTTTCAAGGCCGGCTTGGAGATACGTCCGTTTTCGTCCAAAGTTCGTGACTCGCGTCATTGAGAGTTTCTCAACCGCAAGATAGAACGAAAATATTGGAGCATAAGTATGCACCGGGGGGTGGCAACCGAGCAGTTTCTATTATCGGGTATACCATTTTTGGGGTACCCAGGACCCCCAAAAGCGGAATAGCGTGTTTGGCCTTATTTTCACGCCATGCAGGGGAGGATCAAGGGAGAATGATTTGTAATGTCACGTATGGTCTGCGTATGATGTTTGGAGATAAGATGATAATCACAGCTAGATATGTCTCGTGTAGAAAAATTTTCGATAACTCACCACTACTATGCCCAAACCCAAGAAACCTATCGCGACTCCTCAGCCAATTATATTGGCTGATACTGTACTCTACACAACGATTGATCACTAGATGATACATTTTGTATGTTATGTTCTATTGCTCCTAAAATTCCGGAAAGATCACGACAAATCTTAGAATATTAAAAAAAACATCTGTCCATACGTATGTTTTTTTTGGACAACATACCCGTTATGGAGATATCAAGATTTCATCAAGGGGTGGGGGGGCCACAACCAACTGTAATGACATCTGTCATAGAGACTGTTCTACAGACTGTAAAATTCTGGAAAAACCACGAAGAATCATGAAATATTAAAATAACATAAGCTTATATATATGTTTTTGTTGAAAAACTTACCAGTTATGGAGATATAAAAAAACATAACAAGAATGTCATGTTTTCTGCTTGTTTCTGAATAGATTTTGATTATTTAAGAGTGTAAGTATATGTTTTCAAGGTTCAGGGATCCGAATCTAGTATTATAATTCTTATCCAGTCAATATTGGAGGAGCTATAGCGGAAATTTGTGTTTGTCATATGTTAAATGTGCCATGTCTTGGTAGGATCTCATCCAAAAAGAAATCTAATAAGATATTCGGATTCCTTGGCCTTTAAAACATAGCAATACACTTTTAAATCATCAAAATCCATGCAGAAATGGGCTAAAAACATCTCCCACCCATGGTTTGAGGGACTTTGCTTCGAAAATCCTTAGTCCAGAGGTCACATGATGGTCATGTGACATGTTGAACTTTTGTTTCGAGCATAACTATTCATCCAGCTGGCCTACTATAGGGTTGGCAGCAGATATTCCCATGAGTTATATAAGCAATCACATGACTTTAATGTAATACTTCCTGCCACAAGAAGCAACCTCGAGTGTCTGCAGAAGCTACTGTATTCCTTGAAATAAAATCTTAAAAACAACAATAAATATATTTCTAAATCATAAAATTATTAGATCCACTAAAAATGAGCCCGGGAGTTGTGAATTGGCAAATTTAGTGTGAGAAATGAGTGATATGTTATTTCTCGGATGTGGCCACCAACTGTATGTCAAATGCCATTCCTGTTTGGCTGTATTACGTCCTAGTACTACTTATTCTTGTACTCCTTTATGTGGGACCATGGTAAACATGTAAATTATTGAAAGATGAGGTGTAGACAAGCTAACTGTTCAAGATAATCTAATTTTTGCTTACTTTCCATCTAATCATTTGATAAACCAAAGGAACGGTAGTCAATAAGGGGTGGAAAATGATTAAAATGAATTCTTCTAAGGGACTACCAAACCAAACTAGTGGTATTAGTCATTATTCTAGCTTCAATCAAGCCTTGTGCCCCATTCTCAGTTCAGTAAGATAAAGCATAATCAACATAGATGATTTATTAGGTGAGAACAGACATCCTTATATACCTTTTAACTTTCCTTTTTTGATTTTATTTTATTTCTTTGTAATCATGCCATCCCTATCACTATCTGGCCATTCATCCTTCCTCTAAACTACCACCATTCCTGCCCTCCCCACCCTTTTCCTCCCTCTTCCTTGCCCTCTTGGCCTATAATTTAGTAAGTTATCTTATTCTCTCTTCTCTGGCCCTTATCCAGCTCATTTTTAGCCTATTTAGGATGCTTTTTGAGCTTGTTATACAAATATACATATACCTGTAAGTTAAACATACATAACCAAGGTATTATAGCCAGTAAAAAGATTGATTCTTGTTTTTGGAGGATGTAATTCATGTCAGGAAAAGTGAGTGTTTTGCTTGATTTTGTCAAGGTGACAACTAATAGTATTCTAGTAATGTTTTTCTACTCAAAACTTGCAGGCAGGAATGCTGCTATGCTCTTATCACATCATCTCTGGGTCCAACAAACATCTCAGCACTTTCAAACATTGCTGTACAGGTGTTCTGCCACTTGCATGGCCAGCAGTTCTTGTCTGTTATGCAAGTGACTGCTATCTTTCACATGTCACAATTTCTACTCCTCTCTCCTCATAATTTTCTAACCATTCTTGTCTTCCCACTACATAGCATCACTGAGAGTAGCGTCTCACTGGGCTCTTATGATTATATCATTTTCAGCAAGTTACAGAGTGGTATAACTGGTATCAATAGGGCTGTAAAGGAAATTATCTAAGAAGGGCATTGGTTAGTAGATACATATTAAGCTTCTCTACCTGTCACAGACTCATATGAATTTTCGGTGATTTTGAGCAAATTTTTATGAAATTTTTGGGCACTTTCAGAGGCCAGATCCTAGAAATCAGACAGATTTTGTGAAAATCAGCTCTACGCCAGGTGCAGGTCCAGACAAAGATCCTGAAATAAAGTTCTGACAGAAAACCCCAAGATACCTGTGCCTGCTGAAAAAGTCCTCCAATTAGAAGAGTCAATAGGAGGTCTCTGACATGTCTAACTAGAGGGCTTTAATTCAAATACTCATACAACACTATCTACTTATCAATCTACTGCTCGGCATCATTACGCCAGCTGATAGGGCTGTCTCGTGTGAACCCTGCTGCATCCATCACTGATTGGGGCTGATCATTGTTGCCAATAGTCTCAAGCATGTGAATGACAATAGGTGGAAACGTCCCCTCACTGTTTCCTGCCCTTCCCATGCCTTCTTTGGTTGATCCTCCCCCCGAAATTGATTTCCCATGCACATTGGCTCAACACTCGGCAGCCATTCCCCACTGCACTTGCATAGATCAATAGCTATTCAAGAGGGCTTTCTAGGATGAAAGAAATCTCGAAAATTGATAGAGAATTGAGGCAGCTAAATTAAAGGCAGCCACCAATGCATTAACATTGTGGTCTATTCCATGTGATACATTATTCCCAGTCTTCTCACCATAACTTCCCCAATTCTCTATCAATTTTTGAGATTCCTTTTGCTACTACTATTGCATTCCAAGTCATGAGCTATATGTAGTTAAAATGGATAAAGTATTTCACGAGCAGCTGGTCAGGTTTTGTGGGAAGCCTAGAATAACTTGGCAGTCAGTGAAGCTTAGAATAGTAAAGTAGATGGTGCACATTCATTGGCCCGAGTAGGAGTACAGATAAGCACATTTTATTTATAAAAATTTCAATTATTTGTGAATTATACAGAATATTCCTGTATTACCTTGATATAAAATCCTCTGAGGACTGTGTACTAGTCTATGTGAGGCATATTATTCATTCATTATGCTGGCTTGGGACTCATTAAAAGGTGCAGTATCCATCATTTCTTATAACAGCCCTCAAGAATATATACTATATTACACCATCAATACCAGTGTTTCTGCACATATATAGCATATATAATGCAAAACCATAAATAGTTCTATGAGTTTTGGGAGGCATTTGCCTGCAAGGGCAGTGGGAATGGCTGCCGAGTGTTGAGCCAATGTGCGTGGGAAATCAATTTCGGGGGGAGGATCAACCAAAGAAGGCGTCGGAAGGGCGGGAAACAGTGAGGGGACATTCCCGCCTATTGTCATTCACACGCTTGAGACTATTGGCAACAATGATCAGCCCCAATCAGTGATGGATGCAGCGGAGTTCACACGAGACAGCCCCATCAGCCGGCATAATGATGCCGAGCAGTGGATTAACGAGTAGATAAGCGTTGTATGAGTATTTATATTAAAGCCCGCTAGTTAGACACGTCAGAGACCCCCTATTGACCCCTTTAATTAGAGGACTTTTTCGGCAGGCACAGATGCCCTAAAATGGCCGAATTCCGAACCCGGGCTTTATAAGTATTCAGGGGGACTCCCTGGACCCGGCCTCGGGAATGCCCCCAAATTTTGTCCGAATCAGTGATCCGGCATGCTCGGCTGAGTTCATTTTTCGTCCGGTTTTGGACCCGGCCTACCGGCAAAAAATGACTGAAATTTGTCAGATTTCGCCCCTAGCCTCTTATAGGGATATATTCCAGGGTCCTGTTGGTAACCACATGGCGTGCGACCCTCATGCGTCATTCAACCGTCCCCTGCCCCATGGTATCAAGTCCTGATAAGTGTTGCAGCAACTTCCGCCATCGGCAAGGACTGTTGAAATGCTGAGTTTCATGATTACTCCAAAGGGCTACGAAAAAAGAGAATCAAATCCTTACATATCATCCCCCCTTCAAGTTAGCCGCAGTCAACTTTCCTGAATTCTTCCAACCATCACTGATTATGACATCTTCGTATAGTAATGCCCGTCTTACAAGTTTGTCATTCGAGGAGATATCAAATACTCCGCCTTTTAAAACAATCCGAGACAATGTATGAACTCCCATTAAATTGGTGGGAACACGACTATTAATATCGTCGGCTGATCGACGTAAGCGCCAAATTCTTGCTTGTCCATGCTCAAAATTTACTTAGAAGGAAAGCTTATTCTCAGGGCATACCGTAATGATGGTGCAAAGGTACTATTTTTCTGTCAGGAGCAAGTTCCAAAGATGTCTATTCCCCTTCCATCGCTCTCGGGAAATGAGTATAATAAGCAGTATCAGAAAACCAACATTCGCCTCCACGTATTCCCACCCTCGTTTTATCCTCAATAACCCGACTCTTGGTTGATCCGATCGCTTTCACGATACAATGAACGGTACTACTGCGACTTACGGCTCGAGATTTTACATCTCCGAGTCTTCCGATCATAAATATGTTTTACCGTCGGATGATGAAGAAAAACGCCGGTAAGCCCTTTTAAGTACGTGATTTCAGAACCTTGTGGAAACTTATTTCTTTAATCTTTTTTTATTAAGTCTCGATATACAGAGCAAAGCGGTGAATGAATTATTCGATATATAAACTCATACGGGCGCCTGTCGAACTCAAAGACGGTGATAGCGTTCTTGACAGCGGTACGGGTTCAGGTACGTAATTCCTAAGGAAAGTCGTCCTAACATGCTAAAAACAAATACCAGGTCATTGGTTACTCTCCCTATCCAAACAAGTTCCTTCGACAATAAATCTAATCGGAATCGATATCTCACCTCGGATGTTTCCTTCTCCTGAAGCCACACCTCCAAACGCCACCTTCACACAACTTTCAGTAACATCCCTCCCACCCAGTTGGTCAAACACCATAACTCTCATTCACCAACGTCTCCTCATTGTAGCGCTCCAACTTCCTGAATGGAAACACGCCATCGACTTGATGTATCAAACTCTCATTCCAGGCGGTTACATCCAATTATTCGAAGCCAACCCCGAATTCATCACACCCTCCAAAGAATTACTTGAACATAAAGCTTGGGCTATAAGAGACAAATTTGTCATAGGTGTCCGCAACATCAACATGGACGTTATTTATCGAATTCCCGCATGGCTCGAACAAGCCGGATTTGTAGATGTTCAAATCGAGAAGAGGGGATTACCTATGGGTTCCTGGGGTGGGGAACTCGGCAAACTCGGATTGGAAGTCACGATAGGACTTTGGCCGGGGATTAAAGCCGGGTTTATGAAAGAAGTTGATAGATTGGGGTTGGTTGCGACTGGGGAGGAATATGATGAGGTTGTGGAGGATTTCAGAAACAAGTGTGAAGAAACGCCTGGTACTTATTATGAATATTGGACTTTTGTTGCGCGGAAACCTGTTGCATAAGAAGTTGTATTTTGATGAATAAGAAAAAGCAGAAGCTGATACCGATATTTTTAGGAAAAGAGTCGGGCGACACGGCTATCTAATGAGTCACATTTCTGGAGATCATTCCTTCCACCGTACATCCGTGCTACTTCCAAATCTTTGATTCGAGAGGAGTTCAATTAATCTGCTTGCTAAGTCTGTGATAAATCGGAAACTAGTGGGAACGCAAACTACAATAGGACCAGAGATATCAGCGAGTACCAAATTAGAGTGCAAGAAGTTCCTCTCTATGCCGGGCCTAAGCTTTTCTTGGAATCCTCGTTCTCAGGTCGCACCGAACCGTCAATGGTTCATTAAGTCCTCTCTGTCTGTTGGGTACAAAGGAATATCACAAATTCAATTTTTGTTTCCAAGTACCCCCTCCCCACCTTTTTCTTTCAATCCTCCATCCGCACTCAAATTGACTCTTGATTATTTCAAACCCTTTATTTAAATGAAGCCTCCGAACAATATTAATGCTAGAACAAACTCGAGATATCACATCTCCGACTCCTCTGAACCTAAATACATTCTTTCATCGGATGACGAAGAGAAACGACGGTAAGCCCATACTTGAAGTACGATGATTTTTGGAATCCGTAGAGATTCATCCTTTAGTATTTGTTTTCTTTTTCAACTCTCGATATACAGAGCAAAGCAGTGAATATATTATTGACAACAAACTTATATGCGCACTCATTAAACTCAAGGATGGAGATACTATTCTCGACAGCGGTACAGGATCTGGTAAGTGAATACCAAAAGGATGGTCCTAACCAGCTAAAAACGACTCCAGGGCATTTGGTTACTCTCCCTATCCAAACAAGTTCCCTCAACAATAAATCTAATTGGAATCGACATCACATCTCGAATGTTTCCTTCTCCTGAAGCTACACCTCCAAACGCCACCTTCACCCAACTCTCCCTCCCACTCAGTTGGTCAAACACCCTAACCCTTATCCACCAACGTCTCCTCATCGCAGCACTCCAACTCCCCGAATGGAAACACGCCATCAACTTGGTGTATCAAAGTCTCATTGTTCGAAACCGTTGCCGAGTTCATCACACCCTCCAAAGAAATCACTCGCCATAAAGCCTGCATCATGAGAGAGAAACTAGTCATCAAAAGTCGAAACGTATCCATT
Source organism: Agaricus sinodeliciosus (assembly GCA_022315185.1). Classification (NCBI taxonomy): domain Eukaryota; kingdom Fungi; phylum Basidiomycota; class Agaricomycetes; order Agaricales; family Agaricaceae; genus Agaricus; species Agaricus sinodeliciosus. The sequence goes on from JAHTMV010000039.1 coordinate 282,493, forward strand.
GACATCATCAATCGAATTCCCGAATGGCTCGACGAACAAGCCGGGTTCGTAGATATCCAAATCGAGAAGAGGAGTTTACCTATGAGTTCTTGGGGTGGTGATCTTGGTAAAGCTGGGTTGGAAGCCAAGGTTGGGTTTTTCTTAGGGATAAAAGGATGCATTATGAAGGAAGGTTTGGTTAAGGATGAGGCGGAGTATGATGATATTGTGAAGGTTTTTGCGAAGAAATGTGAGGAGACGCCTGGTACTTATTTTGAATATTCGGTTTTTGTTGCACGGAAACCTATCAGTGTCTAAGGAACTGTATTTGATAGGTAAAGATAGTTCAATGAAGACATCGATTAAATAGAACAAAAAATCTACAACTTTACCGCATTCTCACTCTCCACAGCCTTCACAACCTCCTCATCAACACCCTCAGCACTCCTACCCAACTGTAGCAACGGACATCTTCCTAGCTATGTATCTACTTGTTTATTCCTTCATCCTTGCAAACACAGATTTAGTATATATGTTGATCGACATGTATTTACTAGATCAGCTTTCTTCTGAATCGATAGCATATCCCATTCGATTCTCTCCGTGAAGAAACTCGAGTGTAGCCTGACTGGCCTAGCCCTCACGCTACATATTTTCGAAAGCACCCGCTATCACTCTACTCTAAAAAACTTTACTTGCTATTCTCTATTACTCTCTCTCTGACAACGAGACGACTCTGGTCTGATCAACCGGTGAATTTCATTGTCAACTAAAACCCATACTAACCTTCAAAGACTACAATCTCCTCATTGGCCATGTCGAGATATAACCTGCGTAGTTGCGCTACCACCAAAAACTCCCTTCAAAGGGATGCAAAAGGTGAGTCTACACTTACCAAAATTTCGGGTAAAAATTTTCTAGCACAGCCTCCTGGACTTCCTATTCCCGCTCATCTCCTTCCTCCATTGGAAGAGGAGACCGAAATTAGACCCACCGAACTTAGGGAGGACTCCGGTCCTCAAATGGGAGACTCAGTCGTCGATCCTGATGGAGATCCGACCTCTCCCCCGGATATCCAGAGGTTGAATCCTCTGGTATCATCTAGTCCCGACGACTCGAACGCGAGCGTCACGAACTTAGACCCCTCTAATACCAGTATACTGTCGCAAGAATACATAAATGTGTTGAATTCTTTGAATTCCTTGTCCTTATCCCCTGATGAAAAACCGGACGGTCGTGATAGTGAGATATTCCAAACAGCCCTCTGTGCTATGGACCCCGCAGGTGACGGAAGTCACGTTGTGTCACATTGTCACAATTGAGTGACGATCAAATAAATATGATCAGTGTTGCTGCAGCCAACCTTACGAGCGAACAAGCTACAACAGTAAACAGTAGGAACAAAAATTTGGGAATCAACGAGAATGCCAAGGCTGGTAATTCCAAGGAAAAAGGGAAGGGCATTGACCCTCGCAACTAGGGAGACTCCGAAATACTGGACTATGAGCTAGACCTTGAAGGTCAACGTCATGCTCTAGAAGAGGCGAGACACCTCATAAGCAAGAAGGGATCTAGACCTAAAGCAACATCTACTCCACATCATAGTAGTGCTATGACCGAAGATTACTCTGATACTGTTATGGTTTCACCGGTTATGGTCACTTGTTCAGGCCCTTTTGTTTTTCCGCGTTCTCATGTCTGCCCGTTATACTTTTCTTTCACCTTTCCTTTCTAGTATCTTTTGTCTCACTGTTACTCCACTCCCATATGCCCTACTCCACATCCATACATTCTTACTCCACATCCATATGATCTTACTCCACTTACTCCACTACCCCGAGTATTATGACTCAGTCTTGTTCTATACTTAGTTACCCTGGGTAGTTGTCTTTACGTATATAAACTCTGTAGGTACTGCTGTATTTATCTTTCCCTTACTCTACTCTCTCATCGCTCTCAAGGCTTTGTCCACTTGTCTGCAACCTGAGTCTTTATAGATTAAGGACGTAACATTTGGTAAAGCGTCTACACCTCACCTTGCAGACAGCAGCCTAGCGAGCTTGCTGTAGTGGTAGTGCATATGGCAGATCTACCAATCAAATGGAAGTAATTTTTTCGCGTCGAAGCTTTCACAAGCATAGTCATCAGGGCACAAGTTTATGCCAAGTAGCAGCCGACAAGGGAAGAAACGACTTGTCGAAGAAGAATTAGCCGCATATCAAGACAAATTGTTGCGAGAGATCGAGTTGCCTAGGAATCTGACACCAAGACCGGAATCAGCACCACAGTCAGAAGAAGAGGAAGAACACCTCAGTCAACCACAGTCAGGAGATGACGAAGACAAACCCACCACTCGTCTTAACCCAGAAGAAGAAGATCAAATTGCAGATATTTTTGTGGATATACACATCGATAACGAAGAACAATCAGAGATAAAGGAACCATCAGCCATGTCGTCCACAGAGAATACCAAATCAATCATCTCCGATCCCGGTTGGTTTGAGGGAAGCAGAGAGAAATTTGAAGATTGGTGGAGGAGCATCAAATTGTTCATAAAGTTTAACGGGATCACCGACAATGATAAGATGATCATAGCGGCTATATCCAGGATGAGAGGAGGAGTAGCTGGAAGTTTCTCGGCACTCATAGCGGACAGAGTCACCAACCCAGACATAACATTTACGTGGAAGCAATTCGAGAAGCAAGCTAAGGAATTGTTTATCAATGGAATGGACAGGGAGAAAAGCGAGATAGCCATCGAAACAATAACCCAAGAGAAGAAACCCATCGTGGACTTCTTAGTCGAATTTACCTTGATGAAGAACAAAGCGGGAACGGATGATCAACACGCTGTCTTCCTGCTGAAAAAGAACATCAAAAAGGAAATCATTCGCACTATTCTATCATTCCCACCTGACAAAGTCCCCACCACATTCAACGAGTGGCTCGAAACCATAAAAGCAGTAGGAATGGGAACAGAGACAATGAGTCTATTCGACAAACACACCGTGACAGGAATCACATATGGAGGAAGCAGTCAACCCATGGAAATAGGAAGTTCCGAAACTGCTAGAGTTCAAACCCCGAATAATCAAAAAAAGTGTTTCAATTGCGGAAAGTTCGGACACTTTGCCAGAGAATGCAGGCAGCCGAAAAAGACCATGACGTGTTACAATTGTAACAAACCAGGACACATTGCCAGGAATTGTAGGGCACCGAAGAAAGCTAGGACTAGGGAAATGACTGAAAATAGTCCACAGGATGAAGAAGATATCACCGAGAAGCAGGATTTTGCCGAAGGGTCCGATTGAGCATGAAATCTCGACCCGTAAACCATAGAGTCTCTCCCCATATAACAACAAACTCGAAATCCAAGTATGTTATTCCCTTCAAAAGAGACTCGAAGCGCGAAATCCTGTTAGACGCAACTATCCGAACTAAGAACGGAAACAAAACGGTCAAGGCTTTCATCGACTCAGGAGCACATATGATGATGGTAGCAAAGGAGTTGGCAGAAAAAGAAAAATTGAAGAAGGTCAAACGGCAACAACCCATCTGCATGAGAAACGCAGACGGAACACCAAATCGGAGCGGGAAATTAATGGAGGATGCCAAAATCCAGATGAATCTAGGAGGACATAAGGAGGAAATCAAGGCACTGGTATTGGACATTTCGAGCGCGGATATTTTTCTTGGATACGACTGGTTAATTCAACATAACCCGGAGATCGACTGGATAAACCAAGAAGTCAGATTTACGAGATGCCCCAGTACATGCACTACACCACACCAAACGATTCCTTTTTCTCGATGGCTAACCACTGATGTGGACAGTGCTATGGAGGAAAAAGAACCAGATCCCACCAACCCTGAGGATTTACCTGATTACATTCGACCATTTATGCATTTGTTTAACAAACGAAATTTTGAACAATTACCAGCTCAAACGGAATGGGATCACGAGATCAATTTGATGAATGACGCACCAAAGGAAATATCATCGAAGGTTTATAACATGATGCCAAAAGAAAGGGAGGAACTCGATAAGTTTTTAGACAAGAACCTAGCATCGAAACGAATTCGACCATCCAAGTCACTATACACCACCCCTTGTTTCTTCGTACCAAAGAAGGATAGATCGCTCCGATTATGCCAAGACTACAGGAAACTCAATGAACATTCGATCAAAGACAAAACGCCATTGCCACTCATAAATGAAGTGATCGACCAACTGCGAGATGCGAAATACTTCAATAAACTGGACATTATCTGGGGTTACAACAACGTCAGGATCAGAGAAGGAGATGAATGGAAAGCAGCATTCCTCACCAATCACAGATTATTCGAACCTACCGTCATGTTTTTTGGAATGAGCAACTCCCCGGCAACCTTTTCATGCATGATCACAACCATATTCCAAGAAATGATCCAAGAAAGTGCATTGGTCAATTATATGGATGACTTCGCGATTCCAGGATGTACCAAAGAGGAACTACATGAACGAACCATACGTTTCTTAAAGATAGCCAACAAACACAACCTATTCTTTAAACAATCGAAATGCAAATTCAATGCCACGGAAATCGCCTTGTTAGGCATGGTTGTAGGAAACGGTAAAGCCACTATGGAAAAGGAGAAGGTCAGGGCCATAAAGGAATGGAAAACGCCACGAACAATTAAGGAGGTGGAGAGTTTCTTGGGATTCGCGAACTTTACAGACGCTTCAAAAAACTTCAGCATCATCGCAGCTCTGCTAAATCAGTTGAAGGGAGGAGGAAAAGAATGGAAATGGGAAGAAGCACAACAACAGGCATTCGAAAGTATCAAAGATTCCATTACCAGCGAACCAGTATTGGCATTGCCAAATGACTATGGAAAGTTTAGACTTGATGGAGCATCAAACTATGGAATGGGAGCAGTCCTATCACAGGAACAGGAAGGAAAATGGCATCTGATTGCATTCATGTCCAAAACGTTGACTGAAGCAGAACGAAACTATGAGATCTATGACAAGGAGTTACTGGCTATAATCAAGGCATTGAAATTATGGAGGCAATACCTATTAGATGCGAAGGAACAGTTCGAAATTTGGACAGACCACTAAAACTTGAAGTACTTCAGAGAACTACAGAAATTGAACGCACGACAGGCGAGATAGTACCTTATGCTGCAAGAATACGATTTTCTACTTCGACACATACTCGGAAAATCTAACACCAAAGCCGACATCCTGTCTCGTATCGTCAAACCGGATTTGACCTGAGATAACAAAGACATAGTGATGTTCAAAGGAAAGGAATTTGTACGAAGAATGGTTGAAGAAATGCCAGTATATGAAGCCACCGTTCTACGAAACCGACGATTCGAGATATCAGCCAACCAACAGATCCTGGAAAATATCAGAAAGTCGAAGAAGAGGGAAACTATGGTACTGCAGGAATTGGCAAAACAACTGGAGAAAGTGTGGGAAACAGAAGGGAATAATTACCGACAAGGACGGATCTATGTGCCGGATGAAAGAACTTGCGAGATCAAATCCTATACGATCACCACTATTCCCCGACGTCGGACACCCTGGACAACATCGGATGCTAGAACTGTTGAAGCGGACGTTCTGGTGGCCTACAATCAAGACAGACGTCAGGAGATATGTCAGAGGATGTGACATGTGTCAAAAGAACAAGATCATTTGCAGACCCGAACCAATTACATTGAATCCATTACCAATCCCGGAAGGCCCTTGGCAGGAAATTTCTATTGACATGATCGGACCTTTGCCTAAGTCTGAAGGCAAAGATGCTATTGTTGTTATCGTTGACCGGTTCTCAAAGATGATCCACCTTATTCCCACCACTATGACTCTCACGTCAATTGAATTAGCACACCTATACAAATCGGAAGTTTGGAGACTCCACGGTATTCCCCAAAGAATCATCAGTGACAGAGGACCGCAGTTCGCATTGAAGTTCATGAAGGAATTATGCGCATCATTGGGGATAGAAAGGAACCTGTCAACGGTGTATCACCCTCAGACGGATGGCCAAACGGAATGCATCAATCAAGAAGTCGAAATGTACCTATGGAATTTTATCAGCTATCGACAAAACGATTGGACGAAATGGTTACCTACAGCGGAATTCCATTACAATAACAAAACCCACTCGGCGAACACACCGTTCCTTTTGAATTATGGATTCCATCCATGGAAAGGGAATCACAGTTTACCTACGTCCAATCCAGCAGCATCGGATTTCTCATCGGAGTTAGAGAAAGTCCAAGAAGAAGCTAAAGCAGCAATGGAAGAGAACAATGATCTTATGCAAAACTGAGGAAACCACGGAAATGTCTCTAAAACGTTCTCACCCAGAGAAAAGATCTGGCTAGAAGCAGTTAACATTTATTCCAACTGACCATCACAGAAACTTGACAACAAATGCTATGGACCTTTTGAGATCATTGAAGCTGTCGGAGATCGATCATACAAGCTTCAATTGCCTGAATCCTGGGCAATCCACAATGTGTTCCATGCCTCATTGCTCACACGATGTCATGAACCTGAGCTTGACAGCCAACACAGCCCTACCCCACAGCCACCTGATATCATAAATGAAGAAGAAGAGTATGAAATCGAAGAGATCCGAGGACATAGAAAACGAGGAAGAGGAACCCAATATCTGGTACATTGGAAAGGTTACGGAAATGAAGAAGACACCTGGTTACCGAGATCAGCCCTGGAAAACACTAAGGACGTCCTAGACGAATACGAAAAAGCATGATCATAGGGTATAAAAAACCCAACAAAAGTCGAAATCGGTATACAACAATCGTCAATGTCTTTCCTCGCCAACTCACCCACTCTCTCCGCTGTCAGTGGTAACACCAACATTTACGACACCCAAGCCCTCTTCGGAGGACAGCACCTGGTGCATGCCCATCAGGATATGTCCGATTATCTTCTTTTCCAATCACACGTCCAAACTCCGCTTATCATGAACCCACCCAAAGACACCATGCCTATGACAGATGAAGAAAAGAAGGAGCTAATTTTGAAGTTAAAAAAGGAGAAGCGGATGATCAAAATGTTGAAGAATGTGGTAGAAATGGCGGAGTTAACAAACTCCAGTTTGATGGAGCAACTAGAAGGAGATAAATCTGGGTGGAATGCGGGCTGGTAGATTGCAGATTCGGAGCATCTGCCTAAAAGAGGAGATGGAGAATAATATTTAAACCAAAAGCTTTTCTTGCCTCTTCTTTCAGAACACCTCGCATTCGTACCAACAAACATGTCTGACACCCCCTCTTTCATCAACACTCTTGCCTTTGACACTGAGATTCACACCGCATTCAACAAGAACCTACGCTCCGTTGAACAACAAAGAGAAACCATCCTCACTATCTTGACCAATTTGGCTCACATTCATAACTTAGGAGGCACTCTTAGTACCATTGCCACCAATACGTCAACGGTCTTGGTATCTGTCCAACCGTTATTCAACAAAATCGTCAAAGATACGAACATACAAAACCAATTGGACAGATTGGTTGATGACGCCAGAGAACTATCCCTCACCCGTATCGAACTCAAAGCCCATCACATATCTGTCAAACTCGCCTATCTACTGCGCGCCATGCTGGAGGTCGGATCTGAGGAAAAGATCAGATATGCCCGCACAGTTCTCAAAGCCTACTTAGGTGATGAAGCCGACGTCCCTACCTGACCTAACTCGCCTACCCCCCTCCCTATTCGCATCAAAAGCCCTTCTCTATTTCCCCCTCCCATCGAAAACGATCTCCGATTGAAAGCCAACTTCGATGTTGAAGCTGTACGACTCAAAGCCTTCTTAAGGGGATATGAACCATCCTCTGAACCCATTCCATTCCACCCTCCTGAAGGATACACTACAATCGTCGATGGAGGAGAGAAAGATGAAACCTTTTGGGCTGAAGTCGTTTATGCACTCTTCGACAAACTCGCCGTCGAAGAAAGTTTCGCAGGAGACAGCTATTTTGTGGCCCAAGTCGGAATGCCCAACGCTCCACACTTCATTGGCCGTGTTGATTTCGATCATCATATCATTGGATCGAAGAAGAAGGCGATACTCGCAGCTCTCCACACCCTTAAGTACTAGTGTTCATGTGGTCACGAAACCTAAATGGAGGGTATTGTTATGGTTTCACCGGTTATGGTCACTTGTTCAGGCTCTTTTGTTTTTCCGCGTTCTCATGTCTGCCCATTATACTTTTCTTTCACCTTTCCTTTCTAGTATCTTTTGTCTCACTGTTACTCCACCCCCATATGCCTTACTCCATGTCCATGCGTTCTTACTCCACTACTCCGAGTATGATGACTCAGTCCTGTCCTATACTTAGTTACCCTAGGTAGATGTCTTTACATATATAAACCCTGTAGGTACTGCTGTAGTCTTTACGCTTTACCAATTGTATCTTTCCCTTACTCTACTCTCTCATCACTCTCAAGTCTTTGTCCACTTGTCTGCAACCTGAGTCTTTATAGATTAAGGTCGTAACAGATACAGAAAATGTCCAAACACGGATCTCGGCGGCGAATCAGACTACCAACACCAAAGAGTTGTCCAAGTTCATTAAAGATAACTATCACATGAATAGGAAAATGACGCCAATGACTCAGAACATGGATGCCGTTGGTACCTCTTCGATCCCTAAACCCATTGATATGGTGAATCCCAAGAGCTATCTTGGAGTAGCTTTCAATGAGATCAGGCAGCAATCTGCTGTACCAGAGAAACCTGGTGAACCCAGAAGGAACACTAAATGGAATTCATGCAGCCACAAAACCAAGAAGAACTGCAAGTCAAAAGCAAAAAAGAAACACTCACACAAGAGACAACATCGACAAAGTGATTCTCCACTTTCTATCCCAGACTCCAATCCCCCAGATGGAAATGATGACTCCCCCTCAGATTCTTCTCCTGATGATTCAGATGGTGACACATCCTCTAGCCCTGATCCATCAGACTCATCGGATTCATCTGAAACAAGTGACACCAGAAGCTTTTTCAGTGATCATTCTCATCACACTCATATAATGAGGAATAGAAATACACACTCTCATTCTTTGTTCAAACCTATCCTACCTGAAAAATATGATGGTAGCCCATCTATTCAAAAGTTCTTCTGTTTCATTAAACAAATGGATGAGTACCTTATGGATGGGCGAGCCCCATGTGAGTGAGAAGTTTTGATCACGTCGAAGTTCTTAACTGGCAAAGCCTATGATTTCTATCTACTCAATGCTTCACTCCAACCATCGAGGTGGTTCTGGCATGACTTCATTGAAGCCTTGTTCAATCACTGCTTCCCTGCAGATTTCCATACTCGTCAAAGGTATAAGTTGAACAACTTTAAGCAAAGGGAACTCACAGTCAAAGAATATATAAGTCAACTTTATGAGCTCTTTATAGTTGTTGGACTCGATGCTGAAAACCCAAATGATGAGAGAATCATGGCTGATAGATGTTGGCATTGTTGCGAGTACAACTCATGTTATACACATTGTATGATGTAATGCCTCAAGTTGTAAGCATGGTATGAGCAATTACTGTGCACTACGCTTTATACACATGTTCTTAATAGTTTCATGCATGTATTAAACTACAGACTTCTATGAACTCCTGTTTCACTAACATGCATACCATTGTTGTTTACCATGTGTTTTATGTAGACATTCATGTATATAAGAACAAGCTCCTGTAGCTAGAATAATTAATCACTTCTATCTTCTCTTCTCTCACTCGCATACTATCTACGCTACCAAGACTACCTGCTTGCAGTTCAAGATCACAACAATGTAAGTCTTCCATAACTGTGCTGCTGCTTATAGCAGCATTCTTCTCAACAGGTTATGGGTCCCAGATGGCGTACAATGACTGTGAGCTTGCTCCAGCCGTTCCCCGTCCCAGATAAAGCAGTTAGATGAAACATCATCACTGGAACACTGCTGGCTATCTTTGGTGGTGAACCACCAGCTTGCGGATAGCAACAGGGAGTTCTACACCTTGTAAATGTCTGGTGGTAGCATCATGCCCACAAAAGCAGACACACAATTTATCGTGGACTGCCTAAGGGACGGAACATTATTCAGGATGATACCCTGAAATAGCAAATCAGTAGCATTTCATTGGGTACTCTATACATAGCCTTAGATAGCATTTGTAGTACCCTAGATCTGAGCATTGCTGACTTATTGGGTTGCAGGGCCACTCAACAGATTACAACCCTCCCCAAACTTACTGGCATCGACAACTACGACAGCTGGTCTCACCGTGTGAAGAACACCCTTGTTCTTCTGAATCACAAGGACACCATGCTTACCACATGGGATATGTCCAGCTGTACTACAACCCTCCCATCCTTGCCTTTTCTTGCTGCTGATGCAGCAACCGAGCAAGCAGCCTGGGATTCCTTAGGGCTCCAAGCAACTACTGCCATTGAATCAGCTTTGCTGAATCATATGATTCAGCAGAACTATTCCAGCACTGAAGACCTTTGGTTTTTCCTAAAGGACTCTTATAGCACTTGAGGCCCCATGTTTGTTTATAGCAAACTCATGGAGGCCCTGAGTTACAAGATTCCAGAAACTGGTGACCCTTCTGGTCACATCACGCATCTCACTGCGCTTTCCCCACAAATCACGGCAACTGGTGCCGACCTTCATAAATCCATTCAAGTGATGTTGTTGATCAATGCACTTCCTCCATGACTTGAGTTGACGGCAAACCTTGTTCTGGCAACAGGATAAACCATCGCAGCTCTATCTTGGGAAGATGCTCGATCGATCATCATTTCCACTTGGGCTAGTCCTCATTCTGCCAATAAAGCACAATTCCATAATCAAACGGATCAAAGGCTGCAGTGGAACAATACTCCACAGGCTTCTGGGTCGAAATACCCTCCTCCCCAGCGGCTACAGCAGCCACAGCCACAACAGCAACAGCAGCAACGACTGGCTCAACTGAGCCATACTAGCCAAAATTATGGAAATAACCAAAAGAAGCATTGCACACGAGGCAAAGATAAAGGCAAGGCAAACATGGCCGCGATTGAAGAAATACTGGCAGATTACAATGCTGCATCTGCAATTACCTATCCGATTGCTATACTGCAAGGGTATGAAACATATCATCCTGCAGCAGCCTACCCTATGATGACTATGTCACCACCTGGCCTCGCACCAGTTACCACACCATCCACATGTTCCCTCATCACCTGAATTCGTGAAGAAAGGTTTGAGAACATGAAAATTGGATCAAATCCGATCTCCGCTCCTAGAAAAAGTGCGTTACCTAGATCTATCATGAACGATAATTCTCATGAAGATCCTGTTCTCCCTTTTCCTACTTTTGATATTGATGACCAATTCCTTGATTGGTATCATGACATTGATTCATGGTACCAATCTTCAAATCTAACACTCGCTACATTGGTTGCTGATCTGATGGCTGATAGCACATGGTTACATGATCATGAATGGAACCATTATTGTTCTATTCATGAATTAGAATATGCCTACAACCAACGGGAACTGTCTGATGACGATTCCATTGATTGGGTATTATCATACTACAATCAACCTGAACCAGTGAAATGAACTGCACTCCATAATGGATGCATTTATATCTGCCCCTCATGGGTTGAATCTGGATATACTGATGACTTTGCATTCATGGAATATTGGCCGGATTATGCCAAACTTATTCACTGTGCAACTATATCATCAGAATATTCGACACCAGGTTCATCGGAAAATGATTGGATAATGAAACCTCGTAACAATGCAGATTGGACCATTCTCGCCTATCATGAAATGCTGGAAAATAATGATGTTCCATTTCCTACATCATCAGCATCTTCTATGCACTTGGTATATCGTCTCTGCCCATCTTGGGTTCCTTCGGGACTTACCAATGACTTCATTGAATGGCCAACGGATCTTGATGACATGATGAATGGGCTCTCTTATGAGACCCTCTATCATATCAACAAATGGCATGCTGGTGATCTAATTCAATATTGCCACCTATACACGAAAATGGACCAAAAACCATACCATCTGAATCATCGCAAATATGCATGCCATGGCACAATATTTGATGAACAGTTGGAATTTGATGACATGCTACATGGTCGATCATATCTATGGGTAAATGGTTATTACACTGATGTGACACATCTCCTTCCACATCTCCTTAAAAAAGAGATGACAAAGACCACCGATCCGAGACTCCAGACTGGAAGGGTCACATCATATCAGATGGCCAAACTCAAGGCCATCCTGAACTGGGACAAATGCATGAATGCACACCCCATTGACAAAGCCATGGCTAGCAACAAAGCTACCACAGCAGACTTTGCATCTCACTATGAGACTGCCACAGAGTCCTCTCATGTCAACCAGGAAGAGCCCAGATCTCCAATCGATTATATGATCAATGAGTTTGGATTAATGGAAGTCGAAAACAATAACAACGTAATGGATGAACATGAGAAGAATGATGATGCTGTCTCACTCAGAGAGTCAGAAGAAGACAGGCTTGATAAGAACCCTAACGGGCAAGTACCCTTATCCGCTATCACTTCCATTACTAACTGGAAATTGCAGAAACAAGATCGCTCCAGCAATTTGGTGCAGCAACCCATTGTAGCCAGAGTATACCTAGATGGACATAGACATTTTATGTATGATCCACATGTAAATTATGCGATGGAATCAAGTGCTTGATGCACTCTTCTTGATAATATCACTCCAGTATGTGACTCTCAGATAATAAGTTCGATGTACAAACAAAGTCAATACATGACAAAATGGATGATTGACTCAGGTGCATCAGCACACTTTTCTGGAAATCTGCAAGATTTCTCCCAGATCCAAATGGGATGCTTCAGAATAGTGCAGACTGCAAGTACTCCCCAACAAATTAGAGGTCGAGGAACAGCCATCATTGAACATATTGTCATATGCCCAGAAACTGGCACCGAAGTCACTCATATCACAAAACTTTGGCCAGTCTTCTATATTGAAGGTACTCAAATGAGGCTCATCTCATCTGGTCAATTATTGCAATCAGGTTTGAGATTAGAAGCCAATGTGAAATTACATACATTTCGAGATGTGAAAAATCATGCCGTTATGAGTGGTGTCTTGGGATATTACCAGAATATCCCAGCTGTCCTTACAAAAATTATCAAGAGACACCCCAAAGAGTTTGCTAATGCACTCTGGCCCGCTGATTATTCCACTTGGCATCATTGATTAGGAAATCTATCTGATCTTGTATTAAATCAGTTCTTCGAGGAAACTCAAGGAGTACCAAGGATCTTAATTCCAAAATCTAAACCAGTTTGCGAAGGTTGTGCTAAGGGTAAATTAACCCAAAAGCAATTTCCATTGAGTAAAAACTGAGCTAAGGAAGTTCTTGAACTAGTTCATTCTGACTTGTTCAAACTCCCAGTGATTTCATATCATTGTTATAAATGGGTAATGACTGTCCTGGATGACTATTCTGGAACAGCATTTATTGTCAAAATATCCCGTAAAAACGATGCTTCTTGTCAACTTATGAACATGTTGACTTATTTGGCAAACTTAACTGGCCAAAAGATCAAACGCTTATGCACTGATCAAGGAGGAGAATACACTGTTGGCACTCTCAAGGAATATCTTGAGAATAACAGTATTCAACATGAACTTTTGGCTCCACATGTTCATCAACAAAATGGATGCACTGAATGAATCAATAGAACATTGCACAAGAAATCACAAGCAATTAGGTTGCAAGCTTGCCTCCCTGATAGCTGGTGGGAATTTGCTATGTCATATGTGGTTCACCTCTATAACCACACTCCCATGCAACATCTAAAATGGAAAACACCATTCGAGCTATTCTATAAAAAAAAACCGGACTTGTCCTTAATCCGAGTATTTGGCTGCAGTGCATATGTGTTTATACCTGATGAGGTTAGAGCAAATACACTTGCTCCATGATCTGAATTGATGATATTCTTGGGCTATGATGGCTTGAATTACCAATTCATGAGACATCAAAAAGGAAATGCCATATTTGTGTCTCTCTATGCCATATTTGATGAAGTATACTTCCCAAAATGTACTACAACAAAGCCAAGTGATCTCGATAGAGAAATCAACAATGATGTCAGATCAAATGATTCTGATGATCAAAGTGAAGTTCATCTCGACCTTCCCAGTTCTTCACATCCTCCAATCCCTCCTCAGGGACCACCCTCACATGGCAATACACTGCCACCACCACCTCAGAAACCTAATCTGAATAATCCGCCTCAAGTGCCTAGACCACCATCACCTAAAGACGATGCACCACAGTTTTCTACTAAAGATAAAGGAAAACAAAAAGAACAACCTATGTAGAGTCAAGGCAAAAGGCGAGCTGAAATACCAGCCGATGAATCTGAGCAACCTTCGCTCCACAGGTCTACTAGGGAAAGAAAAGTACCTAAGAAACCTGATAACATATATGGTGACAAAGCACCATCTAAGATTCTTCGAGATTATGAGTGATAACTGTTCCTTTTAATTGGGAAGAAAACATTCACAAAAGAGTTTCCGGGTGAACGCCTGGACAACAGTTACCTATTCCACCCCTGGAAAATGCAGACGAAAGACTAGAAGAAATTCACCGTTGTCATGAACAATTCCAGGAGGAGCAGGCAACCCCAGAACCTTCAAGCAAAAATGAAAGTTGCAGAACTTCTCAGAGAAGGAGGAGTAAGGTTAAATAACTTTCTCTTCGAACTCGCAAACAAAATCCAAACACCAGTCCAATTTAAGGATCTGGCTCAATTACCTGCGAACACTCACAAAAAATAGATTGATGCTTGTTTAGAAGAATTAAGTGCCTTACAAAAAAGAGGTGTATACAAATTGGTTGATCTCCTGAAAGGTCAAAAAGCAATCAGAAATAGATGGGTGTTTAATGAAAAGAATGATGGTTGCCTTAGGGCTCGACTAGTCGCAAAAGATTTCCCTCAAATTGAAGGAGTAGACTTTTACGAACTCTTTTCTCCAGTTGTCCACTATGAAACTGCTCAACTTCTATTTGGAGTAGCCACTCTAGAAGATTGGGATATGTTTAGCATTGACGTAAAAACTGCCTATTTATATGGTAATCTGGATGAGGAAATTTACATGACACAACCAGAAGGCTTTGTTGCACAAGGCAAAGAGAAAAAGGTATGGAGATTGTGCAAAGCACTATATGGCCTTAAACAGGCTGGTCTTAGCTGGTGGAAAGAATTCACCAACAGTATGACCGAGATCAGTTTTACCTGATGCAAATCAGATGCTGGGGTCTATTATTACCGATATCCAAGAACTCGTGAATTGGTAACCGCTGTAGTCTATGTCGATGATGTTGCCTTTCTAGGCAAAAAGGGTTCAAAGCTCCTCAAAGAGTTGAAGCTTAAATTCTCCATGAAATGGGAATGTCGTGATCAAGGAGAAATGACTGAGTTTCTCAGGATGCAAATCTCTAGAGATAGACCTCATCAAAAGATCTATCTGCACCAACAAAGATATCTTCAGAAAGTCCTTGATCGATTCGGAATCAAATCTGGATCTGAAGAAACACCATTACCAAAAGGTTACATGTTTAAACCTTCTGATAAAGTACCTAAGACCAAATTCAGAACAAAATATCAGCAACTAGTCAGATCTTTAATATACCTAATGATTGGGTCATGACCAGACATTGCATTTGCAGTTGTAAAAATGTCTCAGATGATGGTAGCACCCACCAAAGAGCACTACACTGCTGGAATGCACTTGCTTAGATATCTGAATGGTACCAAGAAAATGGTTCTTGAGTTTAATGGCTACTCAAATGCTGGTATCATTTCTTATTCTGATTCCAACTGGGCCTTTGATCCATTTGATTGAAAATCAGTCACCAGCAACTTCTGTATGATCGCCAATGGACCAGTATCTTGGCTAAGCAGAAAACAGAAAACCATCGTGCTTTCATCAACCGAGGCCAAATATATGGCACTCTCTGATTGTTCATGACAATTAATCTGAATATTCCAACACCTACAAGAGATTGGTTTTGAAATCCAAAAGCCATTATTATATGGTGATAATTTAGGAAGTCTATTTTGGGCTACCTCCGAAATTCAGGAAAAGAGGTCTAAATATATTGATATCCGCTATCACTATATATGAGAACTTCTCGAGTCAAAAAGGATTGATCTCGACTGGATCGATGGAGCACAAAATCCTGCTGACATCTTAACAAAGAGTCTCGAGAAAATTAAATTCTCATTGTTCCGTCCTATGCTTGGATTGCGCGAATGGTAATCTGCTCAAGGAGGAGTGTCACGAGTACAACTCATGTTATACACATTGTATGATGTAATGCCTCAAGTTGTAAGCATGGTATGAGCAATTACTATGCACTATGCTTTGTACACATATTCTTAATAGTTTCATGCATGTATTAAACTACAGACTCCTATAGACTCCTGTTTCACTAACATGCATAATATTGTTGTTTACCATGTGTTTTATATAGACATTCATGTATATAAGAACAAGCTCCTGTAGCTAGGATAAATAATCACTTCTATCTTCTCTTCTCTCACTCGCATACTATCTATGCTACCAAGACTACCCACTTGCAGTTCAAGGTCATAACAATGTAAGTCTTTTACAACTGCGCTGCCGCTTATAGCAGCATTCTTCTCAACAGAAGGTTTTGCTGATGTGGATGGAAACATGGCAGAGGATCGACATGCTATTTCAGGTTTTACATTCATCATCAATGGTGGTGCCATTTCATGGAGTGTGAAATGCCAGGAAATTGTTATCCTGTCTACTATGGAATCAGAGTACGTAGCTGTCACTCACGCTACCAAGGAAGCCTTGTAGCTTCATTCCCTCATCTCGCAGATTTTCAAAGTAATCCTTCCCACCACATCACTTTTCTCTGACAATCAATCAGCTATCATGCTTATAAAAG
This sequence comes from Agaricus sinodeliciosus, assembly GCA_022315185.1. Lineage (NCBI taxonomy): Eukaryota > Fungi > Basidiomycota > Agaricomycetes > Agaricales > Agaricaceae > Agaricus > Agaricus sinodeliciosus. Next base: position 299,502 of record JAHTMV010000039.1, read on the forward strand.
ACCATAAGTATCATAGTCGCACAAAACATATCGACATCCAGTACTACTTTATTCAATGGATTGTCAAAGAAGGAAAAGTCTGCCTGATTTATTGTCCCACTGCAGACATGATTGTGGATACATTGACAAAAGCTTTACCATCTCCAAAGGTAAAGCATTTCACATCTGCATTAGGCCTCGCCACAGTTTGAGGGGGAGTGTTGGGAGTAACAAATGTGTGTTGATGAGTTAGGGTTTGTATGGAGCTGAGGTGAGAATTTTCATCTGTGTGTTTTGTCTCATTTGTTCCATGGCCATTTTATGTGCATAATTGTGTTCAAAATATCTCAGTCTTCGCATTCCAAGACTGAGGTATGTAGCGTACTTGTAAATGAATTTCCTTTCTTAAACTTGTACTTGTAGCATAAATCTTTCAGGTATTGAAATGTACCAGTCTTCACATTTCAAGAATGAGTGTAAATCTTTCATACGCTCATGCTCACTGACACTGTATGACGCACACACTCTCTTATTCTCTTTTCTTTTTTTGCTCTTTTAATACATACCCTGTTCTTTCATGCCGCTTTTTTGTGGTTTCTCTCAGTTGATAGTTGTAAGTTTTGATAGATGTTTTTCGTTTCATTTCGGATTTTTATATATGGAGTAATGCCATACAGTTCGGGTTTTTTGATTAAGAATGAATCAGGTTCATAACACAATGAGTAAGTACATAGTGGCTTAGTGGTGCCGTCGAAGTGAGGTGACCTCGATTTCAGTTTGATTCGAGTGGAAAATCTCCGATCTCCATCACTTCAGTTTGTTTTGAATCGAAATGAGTTCATCTCAGATTCCCACCATTGGAAGATGTGAAAGCAGCTTCTCATGATCACCACTTGTTAATTGCCACTCACCTCTGTACTCGGCCAGCTAGTGGTGCTGTTGTAGGATACTGGAAAAGATTGGTATTATATAATGTAATAACATGACATTGTTTGAGAAATTCAATGACTTCTTTGAGCACTCTACTGCGCACGCGTGTCCCACTCAGCTCAGCTGCCCAAGTCATTTTATCTCAGCAAAGCCTACTGAGAAAATGGAAGTCAGGCTGAATTCAGCTTGTGATGATGGATCTGCCCTTTTGTTGGAGGTGACTGATTGGTATGTGACATTAATTCTACAGTTTCTATTTCGAAACACTACTGATACTGATGGTCTTTTTATTTTTACAGCAATCACTACCATTATGGTGATAGGTCTATCTGTGGGCTGGGCCCTAGCACAGCTGCCACCAACACCAGTCTTTCACTCACTTCCCAATCCAATCCAGCTGATGGGTCATCAGCTACTCTTCTTCAATTTCTTTATCGAGGCCAAGGTCGATCATGTACCAGACCTATTTTCTATGGTCCAAAACGGCCTCACGGATGTCCTGCTGGGGCTAAGTTGAAGAAAGGAAAGGGTCTACCAGGTATCACAGCAACAAAATCAAGTCTTACAGGCAGTAGCACCACGAGCAGCAAAACGGCTGCCGCAACACAATCATTTGGCCCTATTGTAAGTTCCATTGTTTTTCGGTGGCCTAACATGCTGCTTACTCGAATTCTATAGCACTGTGGAACTCAACATCCTGGAGTCACTGTGAGGCCTGCAGTGGCTGCGGGCACTACTGAAGTACTGCTCGAGAGGGGAAATAGCTACCTGGAGCCCCAGTGAGTCAACATCATACCTGTTATGACCTTAGACTATGTCTCAGGTTGCAATCAAGAGAAAAGACTTGAGAGCAGGGAAGAGAGAAGAGGAAGGGATGATACGATTGATAAAGCGTAAAGTAATACACTGGGTTGGTCTAGGTTTATATATGAAGAGGAAGAGAACTAACTATAGGTGAAATGGATAAAATGTTAGGGTGACTGTGACTGTGATGTCACAGGTCACACCTTACTTAAGAACTATTAGAGTGTAGTGCAAAAGAGTTTATTAGGCGTGAACCTAAGAGAACTCGACAGAGTTTTCTACAAGTTTCCACCTTCTTTTATACCTAAGTCCTGGTGCACAGACCAACTACCCTAGGTAACTATTTTTACCGATGACATCATAAAGAAGTAAAGCATGAGAAAATAAACTATTTATACATTGACAGTGAAACATGACGTGGGAGAAAGAGCTAAATATAAAAGTGTAAACAAACTATAACTACGTAAACAACAGGAAAAGGAAATTATATTTTTAGAAAAGAATCGATCATGAGAAAAGAAGAGAGAACCAAAGGCAAGATCGCTGCGCTCGCACACTACGTCAGAGCCGGTTGGAGCCACAATAAAGAAACATCTGTGTTAGCTTTCGATATAGCACAATTTTTCCCCTCTCTTAACCATAGTGTACTTGTAAAGGTTCTTGGACACTTCGGATTCAACTCTAAGGTAGTTTCTTTCTTTTCTGACTATTTAGTGAATCGAAAAACACAATATAAAATAAACAACGACGTATCGGACTTCTTTCCATGCGATGTAGGTGTAGGACAGGGTAGTGCTCTTTCCCCAATACTCTCTGCTCTGTATATAGCTCCTTTGTTTCATATTCTGGACAAACGAGTACGTAGTGATGATCTGGATAATTTTCTGTATACTCCCATTTCTTCTTTTCTCTCCTTCGTAGACGATGGTGTTCTCATAGCTACGGACTCTAATTATGAAAGGACTCATAGTAGTCTTAAAGAAGCATACTGCCTTGTGACTGACCTTTTTAAAGAATTTGGGTTAACCATGGAGCATACCAAAACAGAGTTGTTCAACTTCGCAAGCAAGAACAACATGACCAACAACCCCGACATCGACCTTGGATTCGCACCATACACAGGAGCCACCCCCCTCACCCCCAAGAAAGTATGGAGATACCTTGGCATCTTCTACGATCGCACTCTGATGTTTCACCAACATGTCAGACACTATGCTACCAAGTCTCTCTCCACTGTCAAGTGCATGAGAATTCTCGGAAACTCGGCACGTGGGCTTACGCCCAAGCAGAAACGCACTTTATACGTATCGTGTGTTCAACCGGTAGCGACCTATGGTCTACGCTGCTGGTACCGTCCAGGACTTCCAGGTTTTCGCAGGAACATCCTACTGCTAAACAAAATGCACAGACTGGGAGCGCTCTGGATCACCGGAGCCTTCAGGACGTCACCAACGGGTGGAGTCCTTGCTTTAGCAGGACTCATGCCCATGCATTTCATCCTAAAGAAGTTGTTTGATCGATCTGTAGCCAGGATCTCGACACTTCACTACAACCACCCGATCCTTCGTTTACTTGATCGGAAGAATGCCAAAGGTTCGCAACTCCACAAAGACAGTGTCGAGTACAACCAACAGAGGATGAAAAGACCAAAACTTACATCAACGGTCAACGTCAAAAATCTGGAGCAAGTGAAGGAAACATTCCATCCTTTACACATCAGTGCGAAGCCTGGCCATCGTATGGTGGATAAATACCAGGATCGCATCAAGTATGTGCCGGTTTCTAGAGGCGACAGCAAGGTTGTCAAGGGCCATCACGAAGACATGGAAAGTCATATCTCTAGGGGGGATGGTGACACATTACATCTTATCACTGGATGGAGCATCCCGGAGGAAATCCCGGATCCTATCCTTGGCCGAAAACACACACAAGCGGGGTACTATATCTTGCAAGGGGGTAAACCCATCTCACATAAGGTGATGCCAGCAGGAAGGCGGGCGACATCCACCAACGCGATCGCATGGGCAGCTCTACTAGCGCTCATCAAAGCTTTTAAGCTCAAGAAGAGGGACGAGTCGATAAACAAGATTCGCCTTTACACAACCTCTCCCGACACAATTCGGTCATTAGCCGAGCTCTCCAACAAGCCAGTGGGCAACAGCATGTCTATAGCTGTAGCTACTGCCATCGAGGATCTTTTCGATGCTTTTCCGGACCTTACACTTGATGTAGTGGGTTTCCGATGCAAGGCGTTCGATAGATGTGATCACGAATACGTGGACTTTTGCATTCTATGCAACTTCAAAGCACCATTCGTTGATACCAGGGAAGCGGTCAATTACCGCCCAGTTAAATTTCCAGAATCCCTCACTTTTGAACGACAGCGTCAATTTATAACACATGATGCTGTTGACTATTGGAGAATAGGCTTTATGGAGCCGAGCGACAAAGAATGCTACAGCGGTAATAACTTCATAACCCTGTACAATTCCACAAACTTCGATGAGAGAGTCGCTCTTCTCCCTAGTCACCTCAATCTCGGCCCCTGGCTTCGCTCTTACGGCGGAGTCACAGTCGCAAATGATCCTAAGTTGTGCGCACGATTTGTGCGCGCTGCCACCAAACACGCCCCTATCGATGAGTACCGTTTACGGTTCTTGCCAGATGTGGAACTTTCGGGTTGCCACGGGTGTAGGAACGCGCCTCAGACGAGGGATCATATCCTTAATGAGTGTTCTTGGTATGTAAGATGCTCGAACCATTACAACGGAGGAATCGAAACAGTTGAAGGTTTGATTTACTTCTTATGCGACAACCCCCAAGCGTTTTCATTTGACACTATGATGGAACTGCGATACACACACCGAGATTGGTCAACTTATCAGGATAAGGTATATCATTCACATGATATCAATAATGATTGTGAGAAAGAGAAAAGGTATGCGTCCTATTACGGGACCCATTTTCTTCCATGAAACAGAGGAAGGTCGTAGGGAATTGATGTCTCAATGGTCTTTATTTCAATCCTTAGTAGTGTACTTGTATACGAACGGAACATTTTTCTTGTTTAAATTTTTCTGCATCCTTGTTGTTCCGGGCTTTGTAGCGTAACGGGGTCTATGACCCCGTGAGGCAGCGGTCTGCATACGGGCACCGCTTAATAAATTTTGACTTAAACAAAAAAAAAAAAAAAAAAAAAAAAAAAACCAAAGGCAAGATCAATAGTCCATAAGTTTGGGTGAACCTTATAAAAATGTCAACAAGTACAAATTGTTCTAAAAATAGAAAATGTTCACACCCACCAAATGCTCCCATGATACGTTGCTAAGATCTTTCCACATGGACACATCATGTAGAATCGTACCTGCTCCCAGTATTGGAAAGACAGGTTCTGCCACGGTATCAACACCCACGGCCGTTCTGCCACTCCATCATTCATGATCAACGTCATCCTCCCACACTCTGTACACCTGCAATCACGTAAGTACCAACCTTCAGGGCGTGATGCCCATCCGATCCTAGCCGCTTGTCTTCTCCATCGCACTTGTTGTTCGTGGTGTGGTGGTAAAAAAGATAAGATGAGTAGATATAATTCCACGGATAAATCTGATGCCTGAGCCATGGCCAGTATGCTGATAGTTTAGCCTCCGTCAAACTGAAGCAGCAGAGGAAAATAATTATGCAATAAATAATGTGACTTGATGTGACAGTGTGACACCGTGACATTCAGGCCAAGTTCTAACACCACCCCCCCCCTTAAGATTGGTTCCTCCAGAGACAATGCTCAGTATTTCCATCTCCGCCAACTCCTCTTTAATTTCTTCAAGTATTCTGCATCAAACTTCTTGTCATCCCAGCCAAATAGAGACTTAGCCGTGAATCGATTGGGGAGTTCCCTTTCCTGGAAACCTGTATCACGTAGGGTGTGACTTATCCTATTGAGCTCACTGTAGAGTTGGTGAAACTCATCAATCAATTCTTTGGCATTAGCCAAGTTCTCCTCTGGCTCCCATGAGTCTGCTTCTGCCGTATATCCTTTCCACCTGACCAGGTACTGTTTCTTCCCATGGAACCATTTTGCGTTAAGAATTTTTTCCACCTCCCATTCTTGTTTGCCTTCCACTTCTACCGCTGGCACTGGCTTACTCCCCTGTCCTTCCACTTGCTCCTGATAAAGTACAATCCGGCTAACATTGACTACCGGATGAATCTGAATGGATCTGGGAAGATCTAGTTCAACTGCATTGGGTGATATGATTTTCTTGATCTTATATGGTCCGATAAACTTCTCCATGAGTTTCTGGGTTGGACGTCCCTGCAGTTGAAGGTCTCGTGTAGCGAGTAAGACTTTGTCCCCCACTTTGTACTCTATCGCCACCCCTCTGTCTCTGTCTGCATACCTTCGCATGTCATCCTGTACCTTTTTAAGGGCTGCTTGAGTCTCTTCATGTTGAGACTTCATACGTTCTGCAAATTCTGCTGCTGCCGGATGATTGCCTTGACATCGGAGATCAAAACCAGTTCTTGGATGCCGTCCTGTGTTGACTATAAAGGGAGTTTCCTTTGTAGAGAATTGTATTTTGTTATTATAGGAAAACTCCGCCGTTGCCAACCAATCAGGCCAATCAGTTTGTTTGTGATCAACAAATGATCGGAGATACTGTTCCAGTTTCTGGTTGGTTCACTCTGTCTGGCCATCAGTCTGCGGGTGAAATGCCATAGACAGCCGAGTGTCGATCCCCAACATCTTATTTAATTCTTTTGTAAAGTCAGCAGCGAATTGTGGTCCCCTATCTGAGATAACTGTTTCTGGTAAACCGTGTAACTTCCACACATGATCTCTAAACAATTTGGCAAGTCCTAAAGCAGAAGTTGTTTCTGTGGTAGGAATAAAATGTGCCATTTTACTGAATCGATTGCATACCACTAGAATCGAGTCCATTCCTTGAGATTCTGGTAATTTTACCACAAAGTCGATGGAGATGTCGGCCCATGGCTTAGTTGGGACTGGATTTGGCATTAATTTTCCTGCTGGTGGTACTGGTCAATTCTTGTTCCTCTGGCATTGGTCGCATCCTTCTACATACTTCTGAATCTGCTTTGTGACTCCTGGCCACCAATAGTTGCGAGTGACCATTTCTACAGTTTTCCATTGCCCTTCGTGTCCAGCAATGGGAGTATCATGATGGAGTCATATGATCTCCATTCTCAGTTTCTCGTCTTTCAGCACGTAGACTTTCCCTTCTTTTAACACCAATCCATCTTCCATCTTCCATTCATCCCCTCTTAACGACTTCACTTTCACTTTCTTCATCTCTTCCACTGCTTTGACTACATCATCTTCCTTAGCTTCGGAGTTCCTGATCTTTTTGAGGATTGTTTCTTCTTCGCCATTGATTAATGCATGCCCTGTTTCCATTGCTCGAACGGCAAAGTATTCGGGTTTCAACAAGATAATGAGTCAGAGGGAGTCAGAGGTGTCAGGTAAAGTTAAGGGGTAAGAATGAAGGCTATACGACATATCATAGATATGTCGATTATACTACTAATAGCAATGATGTGGCTACTGATAGTAATGATGAGTTCATAACAATACCTGACTTGACTATCTGCTTACCATGCTGATACACCAGATTAACTGACACACTGGCGACTCTCACTATTCTTCAAGATGAAGATCCTGAGTGTGCCATTGACGATATCACTACTGCTGATGAAGAATCATGTTGAAATGAATACCTCGAGTTATACACTCGCTATGATGTATGAATGACTCCTGTTTCAAATACATGCATTATACACATTATGACTGTGCTTCCATACCTTATACACATGTAGACTATGCCTGTAGGGTACTATGATTTCATGAGTTGTTTTAGCTATACCCTAAACCCTATCCTGTAGTAGTATATAGGGACTCTGTAGTCTACTGATAATATTAAGTTTCCAAGTCTCTATTGTTCTCACTCTCAGCCTAACCAGCTAAAATCTACTCTCACAACTACTTCACTTTACTATCAAGACTATCTCCAATGTAAGTCTGTAATGCCATGGTGCAGCATTCGCTCTGCTTTCGCAACAGGTTATGGGCCCTGGTTAGTGCATCTGTTGATGATCTTCGGATCTCCAGATCCAACCGCTTTTGGATGAACAAATATAAAGCCCACCTAGAATAGCCTATAGTATAACATGTCATACCCTAGATCAGAGGTTTACTAACCAATCATGGGATATAGGACACAAATTGGTACTTCAACCAATGCTCTCCCCAAGCTCTCCGGTGCCAAGGACTATGATACCTGAACCCACTGCATCAAGAACACTTTGATCCTTATGAATCATAAGGACTCCACCCTGACCACATGGGATGTCAGCGGCAATTCTCAGCTGCTCCCCACCTTGCCCACCAATGCCACTGAACTGGCTAAGGAACAGGCAATCAGGGTGACTCTCAAATTGCAGGCAACTGTGATGATCGAGTCCACCCTCCTAGACTATATGCTCCGGGAAGAATTCAACAGCCTGAGAGATCTCTGGGCTAAAATAAAGTTGAATTATGGAGTCCGAGGACCAACTTTCATCTACGAAAGGCTTCAGGCCCTCTTGAATTTTAAGGTTCAAGATACCCAGGATCCATCTGGGCAGATCACTGAATTTGTTGCAATCTGCTCACAGATCACTGCCACTGGGACAACTCTTCATGACTCACTCCAAACTATGATGCTCCTCTCTGCTCTTCCTGCTCATATGGAATCTATGATCGGAATCATCCTCGCTTCGGCCAAAAATGTGTCTGATCTCACTATTGAGAAAGCGAGAGCCACTATCACTGCAGCTTGGCGAAACCCTCAAAACCTCACCACTGCCAGGTTTAAACCATCTGGACAGGCTCCGCAATGGCAAAATACTATGCCTGGACCTTCCAGGCAGCATCAGCAGCAGAAGCAGCAGACTCTACATAGAGCTAAACCTGATGATGATAAGAAGTGGAAGAGAACTCATGCTAAAGACAAGGGCAAGGGTAAAGGAAAAGCTGCAGCAGTTGAGGTCTCACCTCCTGATTACACTGCAGCTTCTGTGATCACATTTCCTGCAATCGCCATTCCTCCAGGTTTTGAAACCCAACCCTACGACCCTCAATCTTCTTCTCTCTCTACTGCACTGACCACATGGTCCCTGGTGCATCGCATCCGAAATGAGAAAGTGGCAATCAAACTGCCGACTCCCTTGATTGGTGAGTTATCTTATTTAAAAACATCACAATCATCTCCTAATGATAGTTCCATTGCTTCCTTCCCTAATGCGGACATCATCATGTTAAATATACATGACGGTAACAAATGGATTGATGATTGGCGTCACGATGTCGATTACCAAAATACGATCAAATCAAACCTAAATTATCTCGAATCAGTTGATCCATCTGCTGATGGAACCTGGTTCGATGATGAATCTCAGGAACAATCAATCAAGATTGATTGTGATCGACCTTTTTGGGCTCTATATGGTATGCCTAATGACAACATCGAATACACAGTTCCCACGAACCAATCCAATGATGTTACACCCATAATGTGCAATTCATCTGAATCTGCTGCACATGGATAGACAACCAATAACATAGACGATGACTGGAATAACCAATGGGTCGAACCAACTTCTCGTCCTCTGGACTGGAATGTTGAACCTGCCAGTTCTTCCACCACCTCATTCCGTGATGCATGGAATAATGCTAACCACTTTCCCATTGATGATATGTCATGTGAAATCCCACCCAATCTCACTTGGAATGAAATAATCGAATGGGGTTACTCTATTGACAATATTGATGTCATACCATACCTTGTATGGGACCACTCAGGTGAATTATCATCCGACACCTCTGTCTTTTTTTTTTTTTTTTTTAAATCAAAGTTTTATATACCGGCACCCGAAGTCAGTCCGGTCGTAACATATACGTCTGTAACTACAAGTAAAAAAGTAATGAAATTATTCTTCCTCAGCAATAAAGCCAACAAAGAAAACCTAAACAAGCCCACTTCCGTGAGCCCAAACTTCATGCACCCGACCCATCAGCCAACTATGCCAGACCAGGCCAGAATCCAACCCGAAAATCCCTCTCATGGTGTCTTGAGGTTCATCTGTAAAACCCTTCCCGCCACAGCAGTACTTCACCAAGGCTAGGTCATTCATGAGGAACACCATGGGGAGTACGGTTACCTCGCATCGCATTGCCATGTACCCCCATCTCACATCACCCTACAGCACCAGACAAGACTCCCAAATCTTCAGCTGATACCCCAACCCGACAGCTGCCGAAAAGCCCCTCACATGTGTCGTGCCTCCCGAGGGAGGGAATTGAAGGAAAACAGCCAGGTGTTATCCGACAAGTATTGATAAAGCTCTCCAAGGTAGTGTGGCCACCTCTTGAAGCGCCTGGGGTGAACGAGCATATTGCAGTGTCCAAGTAAGTGAGCCTGGGTCTGGTTTGCACCAGTACCACAGTACTCGCAGTTGAGGTGGCCCCTGATATTAAATCTAGCTCGGAATTCTCCCGTAGGAGCATGACCGAGGATACACCAGATTGCCCTCACACAGAAGGAAGGGTGATCTCTGAAGAAAAGAAGCCAGGGACCTCCCCCCACATAGGAAGGTCTCGCCGGCTTGTCAGTGCTATCACACAGGGCTAAGAAATGATGACCTTGATAGTCAGAAGAACTGAATAACCGTTGCCACTTATCCTTGCAGGCTTTTGTCGCCTTTTGCCTTATGGAATTAAAAGAGACCCAAGGTGGGCACCCTGGATCAAATGGAAAAGAGGCTCGCTTAGCAAGCGAATGTGCCTCATGATGGATCCCCCACTTCAGATGAGACCGAGTGTGGACGAAGGCAATCTCTCGCTGAGGGTCATCGGCAAGGCATTAGGATAAGTTCATACAAACCTGGTAAGACTGAAGCTGACCTGGATGATGAGAAGGGTCCACCGAGAGATGCGCCATAGATAGCAAATTGGTGAATAAAGTAATCAGAGAGAAATTGTAGGCCATGGCCTTATCAATCCCAATCTGGATAGCGTGAAGCTCAGCATCCGTAGATGTAGCTTTACCGATCAGCTCAGCCCACTCGAAGTAGCACTGTCCCATCTTTCAAACAATGGCTGCCGTGATGGCCTGGGTACAGTTCCCTTTTGGGACCGCCCCATCAACCCCCACAATAGCTGAACCATGAACCATTTCCACTGCAAACAGGAGACAGTTCAAACGATTGACAAGTTCATGATCCTTCACATCCTTGCCAGCTTCATAGAATTTGATGCAATGCCCATAGACATCTATCAGACAATGTCCCAGCCATGCCAACTCATGGTCAGCAACAAACCGTTCCGTGAATTGTGATACTTGATAACTAATCCCACACACAGAGGATTTGATCTTCTCGTGAACCTCGTCCTCGAAGTTCGAAGTGTGGAAGCAATGCTTCAAAGGCATCTCTTCCAATACAAACCTGCCCCAAATGAGAGTCTGGATAGGATGTGTCGGAGATAAAGTGACCACTCACACATCAGCATGAGCTGCCAACTTCTTGATGTGAAGATGAATAGGGATGAGCCCAGCAAGTGACTCAACCCCTCTATTCGGAGAGGTGCGGAATGCATCAGTGATCCAAAGGGCAGCCCGATGCTGCATCTTCCTCAGGGACTCGAGGTGGCCCTTGGATTTTGAAAATCCATGGTACCATAAATTTATACCATACATGGCAACAGGCACCATGCACAACTGGTAAAGCAAGTGCTTATGCATAGGAGAAAGTCCCCTGAGCAAATTCCCAAGCATCTCCATAGTGCAAACTGTGGAGAAAGCCTTAGTAGAGTAGAAACGGACATGCTCACAAAACGTGAGAGTCCGATCAAAGAAGATGCCCAAGTACCTCCAATAGGTCTGTGGGCGGAGAGGACGGTCCTCCGTAAACAGTCCAACAGGTAAGACTATAGACAGTGTTACGACCTTAATCTTATAAAGACTCAGGTTGCAGACAAGTGACAAAGACTTGAGGGCGATAAGAGAGAAGAGTAAGGGAAGGATACGATTGGTAAAGCGTAAGGAATACAGCAGTACCTACGGAGTTTATATACGTAGAGACAACTACCCAAGGTAACTAAGTATAGAACAGGACTGAGTCATAATACTCGGGGTAGTGGAGTAAGTGGAGCAAGAACATATGGACGTGGAGTAAAGCATATGGGAGTGGAGTAACAGTGAGACAAAAGGTACTAGAAAGGAAAGATGAAAGAAAAGTATAACGGATAGGCATGAGAACGCGGAAAAACAAAAGAGCCAGAGCAGGTGACCATAACCGGTGAAACCATAACAGACGGGTTATAATTACCATGTTCCCGAGTAAAATGAAAGATCTCAGACTTGGAATGCTCCATGTCGAGGCCAACGGCTGTGAAAATATCGAACATTTCTTCATAAGCCTCAGAGAGCTTAGGAAGATTCTGATCAAGAGTATGAGATTGGCACACCAAAGTGCCATCATCCACGTAAGACAACACATCACACTCAGAGTGTGCCATGCGCCGATAAAACACCTTCATAACTAAGGAGAAATACAAAGTGGACAGGACCAGCGACAGGGCAGAACCCTGACCCACACCCACATGCGCCTGAAAGTTCAGAGACTCAAACACATTCCACTTGTAACTTGTCTGATGTCCCACCAAGTAAGAAGCAAAGAAGTTCTGAACAGACACCGGAAAGCCTTGCCAAGAAAGAATTCCAAGGAGAACCTCATGATTCAGGGAAGGAAAGAATTGTGCCATGTCAAATGCGATAACACTAGTCTTGAGACCCTTAGCCCATCCCGCATGAATGAGATGAGTAAGGAATGCGCCAGCATCCTCAGTGGACCATTGCCGGATTCCACCGAACTGATGTGCATGAAAGAGCCCATACTTGACACCGTCAAACTGCAGGCAAGTAGAGATCATCTTCTCAATGAGTTTTCCAAGCATGTTCAGAAGCACAATAGGCCTGAACGCACACGGGGTAGAGTACGTCGCCTTGCCCGGCTTCAGAATGATAACCGAGCTAGATGACTTAAAATAGTCTGGCCAGACACCCTGCTCAAAGCAAGCATCAGCCAGTGATCGGATCACCAGTGAGGAATCCTCATCCGGTAAGACCCTTTTCAAGTGCCGCCACATAACATAGTCAGGACCTGGGGAAGAACGAGAAGAGCAAGCTGACAGAGCGTCAAGCATCTCCTTGTGTGCAAACGGAGCCCAATCTCTCTCCTCGAGAGCCGGAACCTCCTCTATGATGCTCAAATCCACTGCTTTATCAGCAGCAGAATTGTACGTAGAATGAAGAGCTTCTCAAAGGGAAGGCATATCAGTACATGCCTGACCATTGTGAACAATGGCCTCTGATGGTGGAAGTTTGCGTGGCCCGACCCATCCCATGAGGTCCCATGGCCACTTAGTTTCGACTGCAATATCATTGATACGCTTATCAAAGAATGCACGCTTGGCCGCACTACAGGCGCGGTGAAAAATAGACTTGTTCTCGAGAGATTTCTCCTCTGCTAACAACAACTTTGCTTCAGTACACTCCGTATTCCACCAGGATTTGGAGTGTACTGTGATGATGCGTTCAGCAGAGTCATGTTCCCATCCCTCCACAAAGACCTAAGCAATGGCTTGCACACAATTTTCGACCCCCTCATGTGTATCGAGCCAATCAATCTTGATCTCGCCTAATTTAGTCCGAACCTCATTGCAGAAGTCAAGCTCCTCCTTTGAATCTGGGTCAATTGTCATCCAGGAGATACGAATGTCCACCTCCCAGATAGGAACACGCATAATAAGTGGGACATGGTCAGACCTGCCCTGTTCATCATGAGATAAGATAGGCAAGAAATCTTCTTTGCCAAACATAGGGGAGAAGATCAAGTCAATGACCGACTCCTGTAAATCCTCATTATGAGGAGTGTGCGTAGGACCATGGTTAACCAGATGCTGCCAGTAAACACCTTAAGTCCGCCATGTGCTCCAGCAAAGCTGGCATGGGAGAACGGTGATGTGGGCACGCCGGGTCCCACTCACTAGAATAACAATTCAAATCTCCTCCCACATAAGAAAAATGCAGAAGGGAATCCACCTTGCCACCCAGAAACTGGATAGCACGGCGGTTCGAATCGGAATATACATTCATAAGAAACACTACATCATTCCCTCCAGGATGAAGGGAGATGACCTGAATGTCCTCATGGTTAAGAAGATCCGTGCGAAGTGCGGGTCTAAGTTTAGCCAAGCGACAGTGGACATAAGTCAACACCCTCGCTTCGTAATCCCCTGTGACCTTAGATTCCAAAGGAATCCAATTCGGATGTCGGGGTGAACCCCAAACAGGGTCTCCATCCGGTGAAACGGTGGAGATAGTGTGTCTAATTAGTCACCTAGGAGGCTCTTGGAAGAATAGAATGTCGATGTGTTTCAACATCTGTAGGAGGGTGTCAACATGCAGATAGGATCTATTCACATTCTGACAGAATACACTAATATCACTAATATTACCCCTAGGAGACCTAGGCATAATTAAATGACATTCGTTTGAGGATGCAGACATCTACTACCAGAGTGGCGTACCTGGGAATTCCTATTCTTGATCCAATCACCATTGAAGTGGTGAGACCAGAAGGGGCAGGCCCTAGCTGAAGCCGCATGCTCTCCAGTCCGACACCTCTGTCAAACTCAGGTCTGCCATCAATCATTGGCTGGATGATGATGACGTATGATGTGACTTTTAATTGGATGCAAACCCTTTACATTCTCCTTCCTCACACTATATAGACACGTGCGTCACACACCCTTCATCACCAGTATGATTGCCCATATACCGTCGATAACATAACCATGGAATACAAACTTCCATATGGATGAACGTATATTTTGGTCAACTGCTTCTACACTGATATTACTTATTGGAATTTAGAACGCATTACCCAAACCAGTGTACAACGGACACGAGACTCTCGTCTCGATGTCTCTCAGACTGGTAAGGTCACTCAACCAAATGGCCAAACTCAAGGCCCTCCTCACCTGGGACAAACATCTCAGAGCTCACCAAATTGATGGTGTCACTGTCACAACCAACATCGAAATGGTGAAGAAGCCAAGTGAAACTCAATCTGAGTATCACACAATGCCTGAGGAACTGGAAAGACGGTCCGGATTGCCTATTGATTATGCGATCAAGGAATTTGGGAAATCAGTGATAGAAGAGAAGAAGGATAATGAGATTTCAATCCATTCTGGGCAAGATCAAATAGATGATGAAGAAGAATTCAATTATGATGCTGAGAACGAAGGGAATTCATACTCGCAAGTATTACCCCTCTACTCGCAATTGATTACTAATTCTTCCTTCCAGTGCTGTGATGTCACCAGAGCTTCGAGCCTAGTGCTCTGCTCCAGTTCAAGAAGAGGACTGATTTTAAATAGTCCCTCATGTACTGATCCAGATATAATATATGCGATGAAATTGAGCATCAGGAATGCCGTTATGGTTTCACCGGTTATGGTCATTCATTCAGGCTCTTTTGTTTTTCCGCGTTCTCATGTCTGTCCGTTATACTTTTCTTTCATCTTCCCTTTTTAGTATCTTTTGTCTCACTGTTACTCCACATTCTCATGTCTGCCCGTTATACTTTTCTTTCACCTTTCCTTTCTAGTATCTTTTGTCTCACTGTTACTCCACTCCCATATGCCCTACTCCACATCCATACATTCTTACTCCACATCCATATGATCTTACTCCACTTACTCCACTACCCCGAGTATTATGACTCAGTCTTGTTCTATACTTAGTTACCCTGGGTAGTTGTCTTTACGTATATAAACTCCGTAGGTACTGCTGTATTCCTTACGCTTTACCAATCGTATCTTTCCCTTACTCTACTCTCTCATCGCTCTCAAGGCTTTGTCCACTTGTCTGCAACCTGAGTCTTTATAGATTAAGGTCGTAACATTTGGTAAAGCGTCTACACCTCACCTTGCAGACAGCAGCCTAGCGAGCTTGCTGTAGTGGTAGTGCATATGGCAGATCTACCAATCGAACAGACATAATTTTTTCATGTCAAAGCTTTCACAAGCATAGTCATCAGGGCACAAGTTTATGCCAAGTAGCAGCCGACAAGGGAAGAAACGACTTGTCGAAGAAGAATTAGCCGCATATCAAGACAAATTGTTGCGAGAGATCGAGTTGCCTAGGAATCTGACACCAAGACCGGAATCAGCACCACAGTCAGAAGAAGAGGAAGAACACCTCAGTCAACCACAGTCAGGAGATGACGAAGACAAACCCCATATCCAGGATGAGAGGAGGAGTAGCCAGAAGTTCCCCGGCACTCATAGCAGACAGAGTCACCAACCCAGATGTAACATTTACATGGAAGCAATTCGAGAAGCAAGCTAAGGAGTTGTTTATCGATGGAATGGACAGGGAGAAAAGTGAGATAGCCATCGAAACAATGACTCAAGGGAAGAAACCCATCGTGGACTTCTTAGTCGAATTTACCTTGATGAAGAACAAAGCGGGAACGGATGATCAACACGCTGTCTTCCTGCTGAAAAAGAACATCAAAAAGGAAATCATTCGCACTATTCTATCATTCCCACCTGACAAAGTCCCCACCACATTCAACGAGTGGCTCGAAACCATAAAAGCAGTAGGAATGGGAACAGAGACGATGAGTCTATTCGACAAACACACCGCGACAGGAATCACGTATGGAGGAAGCAGTCAACCCATGGAAACAGGAAGTTCCAAAACCACTAGAGTTCAAACCCCGAATAATCAAAAGAAGTGTTTCAATTGCGGAAAGTTCGGACACTTTGCCAGAGAATGCAGGCAGCCAAAGAAGACCATGACGTGTTACAATTGTAACAAACCAGGACACATTGCCAGGAATTGTAGGGCACCGAAGAAAGCTAGGACTAGGGAAATGACCGAAAATAGTCCACAGGATGAAGAAGATACCACCGAGAAGCAGGATTTTGCCGAAGGGTCTGATTGAGTGTGAAATCTCGACCCGTAAACCATAGAGTCTCTCCCCATATAACAACAAACTCGAAATCCAAGTATGTTATTCCCTTCAAAAGAGACTCGAAGCGCGAAATCCTGTTAGACGCAACTATCCGAACTAAGAACGGAAACAAAACGGTCAAGGCCCTCATCGACTCGGGAGCACATATGATGATGGTAGCAAAGGAGTTGGCAGAAAAAGAGAAATTGAAGAAGGTCAAATGGCAACAACCCATCTGCATGAGAAACGCAGACAGAACACCAAATCGGAGCGGGAAATTAACGGAGGACGCCAAAATCCAGATGAATCTAGGAGGACATAAGGAGGAAATCAAGGCACTGGTATCGGACATTTCGAGCGTGGATATTTTTCTTGGATACGACTGGTTAATTCAACATAACCCGGAGATTGACTGGATAAACCAAGAAGTCAGATTTACGAGATGCCCCAGTATATGCACTACATCACACCAAACGATTCCTTTTTCTCGACGGCTAACCACTGATGTGGACAGTGCTACGGAGGAAAAAGAACCAGATCCCACCAACCCCGAGGATTTACCAGATTACATTCGACCATTTATGCATTTGTTTAACAAACGAAATTTTGAACAATTACCAGCTCAAACGGAATGGGATCACGAGATCAATTTGATGAATGACGCACCAAAGGAAATATCATCGAAGGTTTATAACATGACGCCAAAAGAAAGGAGGAACTCGATAAGTTTTAGACGAGAACCTAGCATCGAAACGAATTCGACCATCCAAGTCACCACCCTTGTTTCTTCGTACCAAAGAAGGATGATCCGATTATGCCAGACTACAGGAAACTCAACGAACATTCGATCAAACAAAACGCCATTACCACTCATAAATGAAGTGATCGACCAACTGCGAGATGCGAAATACTTCAATAAACTGGACATTATCTGGGGTTACAACAATGTCAGGATCAGAGAAGGAGATGAATGGAAAGCAGCATTCACCACCAATCGTTATTCGAACCTACCGTCATGTTTTTTGGAATGAGCAACTCCCCGGCACCTTTTCATGCATGATGGCAACCATATTCCGAGAAATGATCCAAGAAAGTGCATGGTCAATATATGGATGACTTCGCGATTCCAGGACGTACCAAAGAGGAACTACGTGAACGAACTATACGTTTCTGAAGATAGCCAAAACAACTATTCTTCAAACGATCGAAATGCGAATTCAATGCCACGGAAATCGCCTTGTTAGGCACGGTTGTAGGAAATGGTAAAGCCACTATGGAAAAGGAGAAGGTCAGGGCCATAAAGGAATGGAAAACGCCACGAACAATTAAGGAGGTGGAGAGTTTCTTGGGATTCGGAACTTTTACAGACGCTTCATAAAACTTCAGCATCATCGCAGCTCCGCTAAATCAGTTGAAGGGAGGAGGAAAAGAATGGAAATGGGAAGAAGCACAACAACAGGCATTCGAAAGTATCAAAGATTCCATTACCAGCGAACCAGTATTGGCATTGCCAAATGACTATGGAAAGTTTAGACTTGAGGTGGACATCAAACTATGGAACGGGAGCAGTCCTATCACAGGAACAGGAAGGAAAATGGCATCCGATTGCATTCATGTCCAAAACGTTGACTGAAGCAGAACGAAACTATGAGATCTATGACAAGGAGTTACTGGCTATAGTCAAGGCATGAAATTATGGAGGCAATACCTATTAGATGCGAAGGAACAGTTCGAAATTTGGACAGACCACTAAAACTTGAAGTACTTCAGAGAACCACAGAAATTGAATGCACGACAGGCGAGATGGTACCTTATGCTGCAAGAATACGATTTTCTACTTCGACACATACCCGGAAAATCTAACACCAAAGCCGACATCCTGTCTCGTATCGTCAAACCGGATTTGACCCGAGATAACAAAGACATAAAGATGTTCAAAGGAAAGGAATTTGTACGAAGAATGGTTGAAGAAACGCCAGTATATGAAGCCACCATTCTACGAAACCGACGATTCGAGATATCAGCCAACCAACAGATCCTGGAAGATATCAGAAAGTCGAAGAAGAGGGAAACCATGGTACTGCAGGAATTGGCGAAACAACCGGAGAAAGTGTGGGAAACAGAAGGAATAATTTACCGACAAGAATGGATCTATGTGCCGGATGAAAAGAACTTGCGAGATCAAATCCTATACGACCACCACTATTCCCCCAACATCAGACACCCTGGACAACATCGGATGCTAGAACTGTTGAAGCGGATGTTCTGGTGGCCTACAATCAAGACGGATGTCAGGAGATATGTCAGAGGATGTGACATGTGTCAAAAGAACAAGATCATTCGCAGACCCGAACCAATTACATTGAATCCATTACCAATCCCGGAAGGCCCTTGGCAGGAAATTTCTATTGACATGATCGGACCTTTGCCTAAGTCTGAAGGCAAAGATGCTATTGTTGTTATCGTTGACCGGTTCTCAAAGATGATCCACCTTATTCCCACCACTATGACTCTCACATCAATTGAATTAGTGCACCTATACAAATCGGAAGTTTGGAGATTCCACGGTATTCCCTGAAGAATCATCAGTGACAGAGGACCGCAGTTCGCATTGAAGTTCATGAAGGAATTATGCGCATCATTGGGGATAGAAAGGAACCTGTCAACGGCATATCACCCTCAGATAGATGGCCAAACGGAATGCATCAATCAAGAAGTCGAAATGTACCTACGGAATTTTATCAGCTATCGACAAAACGATTGGATGAAATGGTTACCTACAGCGGAATTCCATTACAACAACAAAACCCACTCGGCGAACACACTGTTCCTTTTTAAAATTATGGATTCCATCCATGGAAAGGGAATCACAGTTTACCTACATCCAATCCAGCAGCATCGGATTTCTCATCGGAGTTAGAGAAAGTCCGAGAAGAAGCTAAAGCAGCAATGGAGAAAAACAATGACCGTA
The DNA here is from genome assembly GCA_022315185.1 of Agaricus sinodeliciosus. Lineage (NCBI taxonomy): Eukaryota > Fungi > Basidiomycota > Agaricomycetes > Agaricales > Agaricaceae > Agaricus > Agaricus sinodeliciosus. The sequence continues at coordinate 319,273 of JAHTMV010000039.1, forward strand.
TGTGAAACTGAGGAAGCCATGGAAATGTCTCCAAAACGTTCTCACCCGGGAAAAAGGTCTGGCTAGAAGCAGTTAACATCCATTCCAACCGACCATCACGGAAGTTTGACAATAAACGTTTGGACCTTTCAAAATTATCGAAGCTGTCAGAGATCAGTCATACAAGCTTTGTTTACCTGAGTCCTGGGCAATCCACAATGTGTTCCACGCCTCATTGCTCACACAATGTCATGAACCTGAGTTTGACAGCTAACACTGCCCGACCCCGCCGCCACCTGATATCATAAACGAAGAAGAAGAGTACAAAATCGAAGAGATCCGAGGACATAGGAAGCGAGGAAGAGGAACCCAATATCTGGTACATTGGAAAGGTTACGGAAATGAAGAAGACACCTGGTTACCGAGATCAGCCCTGGAAAACGCTAAGGATATCCTAGACGAATATGAAAAAGCACGATCATAGGGTATAAAAAACCCAACAAAAGATGAAATCAGTATACAACAATTGTCAATGTCTTTCCTCGCCAACTCACCCACTCTCTCCGCTGTCGGTGGTAACACCAACATTTACGACGCCCAAGCCCTCTTCGGAGGACAGCACCTGGTGCATGCCCATCAGGATACGTCCGATTATCTTCTTTTCCAATCACACGTCCAAACTCCGCTTATCATGATGTTCGTGTGGTCACGAAACCTAAACGGAGGGTATTGTTATGGTTTCACCGGTTATGGTCACTTGTTCAGGCTCTTTTGTTTTTCCGCGTTTTCATGTCTGCCCATTATACTTTTCTTTCACCTTTCCTTTCTAGTATCTTTTGTCTCACTGTTACTCCACTCCCATATGCCCTACTCCACATCTATACATTCTTACTCCACATCCATATGATCTTACTCCACTTACTCCACTACCCTGAGTATTATGACTCAGTCTTGTTCTATACTTAGTTACCCTGGGTAGTTGTCTTTATGTATATAAACTCCGTAGGTACTGCTGTATTCCTTACGCTTTACCAATCGTATCTTTCCCTTACTCTACTCTCTCATCGCTCTCAAGTCTTTGTCCACTTGTCTGCAACCTGAGTCTTTATAGATTAAGGTCGTAACAAATGCTCTTCTCAATAACATCACGCCTGAATTTAAGTCATTCATCATGAGCATAAGATCAAACTCTGATTCTTATCCGATTAAGTGGATGCTAGATAGTGGTGCTTCAGCCCACTTTACTGGCAGTCTCTCAGACTTTTCTACAGTCGATCGAGGCTTCTTTGGAATGCTACAAACTGCCTCTGGCCAATTAAAAATTCAAGGCTGAGGAACAGTAATCATCCAACACTTAGTCGTAGATACAAACACAGGGATCAAAGAAGTCCGAGAGACTAAACTTTGGCCTGTATTTTACATAAATGGTATAAACATGCAGCTCATCTCTGTCGGACAACTTTTACGGTCCGGACTAAGATTAGAAGTCAATGTGAAGCATCTCACCTTTTGAGATGAAAATAATCATGCTGTACTTTCAGGTAACTCGGAACATTTTCCCAGTATTTCCGCCGTCCTTACTAGGATAATTCAGGAAATCCCCGAAGCTGGTGCTTATGCAACTGTGAATGCTGATTATACAACCTGGCATCATCGATTAGGACATCCGTCAGATCTCGTGTTGAGTAAATTCTCAAAAGGATCTTTAGGCACTCCACCTATTAGTATTCCACGAGATAAACCAGTTTGTAAAGGATGTGCTAAAGGTAAACTCACACAAAAATCCTTTCCCACTTCAGGAAGCCGTGGAACACAAGTTCTTGAGTTAATCCATTTGGATCTATTTGAACTTCCAGTAATCTCTTATCATTACCATAAATAGGTATTAACCATATTGGATGATTATTCCAGTATGGCATTTACTGTAATGATTACTCACAAAAGTGATGCACCTTGAGAAATGATCAAAATCATGATGTTGCTCGCTAACTCCACTGATCAAAAGATCAAGAGACTGCGCACTGATCGAGGAGGAAAATACACCAATAGTACTCTACAAGAGTACTTGTCTACCAATGGCATTAAACATGAGTTTTCTGCCCCTAATGTCCACCAACAAAATGGGCGCACTGAAAGACTCAATAGAATGTTGCATGAGAAATCACAAGCCATGCACAAACACACATGTCTTCCCAACTCATGGTGGGGATTCTCTATGACATATGTGGTCTATATTTACAACCACATGCCTTTGCAATGACTAAAGTGGAAGACTCTGTATGAATTATTCTATGAAATGAAACTGGACCTGATGAAGATCTGAGTGTTTGGCTGTGGTGCCTACGTTTATCTCCCAAAAGAGATACGTACAAATAAGCTCTCCTCGCGATCTGAGCTTATGATATTTTGGGTTACCAAGGCCCAAATTATCAATTCATGAGATACTAAAATGGAGATGTAATCTTCATTTCTCTCACAGTCCTTTTCAATGAAGCTTCCTTCCTGAAATGTAATAAATCGAAACCAGGTAACCTCGAAAGAAGATTGAGTAATACTCCAAGTCAAAGTAATTCCTTGGAATCAGAGAACTCCAGAAATGGAGGAGAAGTCAATTTTAATCTCGACTCCAATTCTCTTAATGGTCCCTCTATGGATCAACCACCTATTAATAGAGCTCCACCAGCAGCACTGCTGTGTCCACTAACACTGCTACAGCCAATGCCACTACCATAGCAACAAAGAGCTCCATCACCACCTCTTCATAATACAACTCCCAGCCCGTCCAACCAGCCTCCATGGCAGGAACAGCCAACATGGAGAAAATGGCACGATATAACTCCACCTGATGAATTAGAACATAATGTTAGAAGATCTAAACAGGAAACTAGAGTACCAAACTGACCAGATAACATCTATGGGGATAAACACCCATCAAAAGTTCTGAAAGATTACGAGAGACAACCTTTCTTGCCGGACTTTGAAGAAGGAATCCAGCAAAGGGTACTTCCAAGATCTGATAGACAGAATGCTCATATACCAACTGACAAACAAGCTGACAAAGCATGTCGCAAAGAAATTTGCAGACACTACAAAGAAGCTAGTCGACAAGCTGAGGAATATGAACAAGAGCATAGCTCTCGACTTTTTTCCCAATTTGGCAATGTTCCAGTCCCTGGAGAAGCCACTATGGATGAAGTTCAAGTTCTAATCAGAGAAGGAGGAGTAAGGCTAAATAACTTTCTCTTCAAACTTGCAAATCAGATCCAAATGCTGGTCCAATTCAAGGACTTAATGCAACTACCTGCAAGCAATGTGGAAGGAAATGCTCGATGCTTGTTTGGAGGAATTAGAAGCTTTACAGAAATGTGGTGTTTATGAATTAGTAGATCACCTGAAAGGTCAAAGAATTATTAAAAATAGATGGGTCTTTAATGAGAAAAGCGATGGCTGCTTTCGCACTCGACTAGTTGCAAAAGGATTCTCTCAAATCGAAGGAATCGACTATAATGAGCTTTTTTCTCCAGTAGTCCACTATGAAACTGACCGTCTCCTTCTAGGCATCGCCACCCTTGAAAATGGGGATATGTTTAGCGTTGACATAAAAACTGCCTATTTATATAGCAAACTAGATGAAGAAATCTATATGACCCAACCCAAAGGATTCACAGCCACTGGCAAAGAAAATAAGGTCTGGAGATTACACTGAGCATTGTACGGCCTTAAGCAAGCTGGGTTAAGCTGGTGGAAACAATTAACTGCCAGCATGACCGAAATCGGTTTTATCCGATGTAAATCCAATGCAGGCATATATTATTATCATCATCCAAAGATGCGTGAACTTGTCATTGCACTTGTCTATGTTGATGATGTAGCTTTCATGGGAAAGAAAAACTCTCAGCTCCTCAAAGAGTTGAAGCTAAAATTCTCAACCAAATGGGAATGTCGTGATCAAGGTGTTATGACAGAATTTCTCGGTATACAAATATCTCAAGATTGTCAGAACAAGAAAATCTTCTTGCATCAGCAGAAGTACCTTCAAAAGGTCCTTGATTGATTCGGTATCAAATCCAGATTTGAAGAAACACCGTTACCGAAAGGATACATGTTCAAAACTTCTGATAAAGTACCAAACAATGGATTCAGAATGAAGTACCAACAGTTGGTCAGATCATTGACATACCTCATGATCAGATCATGACCTTGAATACAAAGTCTTACTCTTACTATATGCTTGAACCGTCAGACTTAATTGCTAAGCTCTTTAAACCGCTCTCAAGCTCTTAGTACTATAAACGGCACATTTGAGTTACTCTTCTCGATTCATCGAGGAGGCCTCCTTTGTTATGCTTTAGAACTCTGAGTATTTCTATCGACGTAACACCCCAGCTTAGGACCAGGCCGGGGTCACTGTAACAATAAGTAGAAATGTTCCTCTTCCATGATCAGGACAGAGTAATTCACTCGACGAGATACCCATCGAGTGCACATAATAAAGTTGAACGTTACCGCGATAAAACACTAGACTGTCTTAAAACTACTAGTTGTTTATCAACGGAAAAGGATCAACCGACACTGGTAACTGGTGGACTAGTTACGTGATTGCCTATAACAATCGAAGTCAGTAAAGACTTAAAACTTGACCAATCAGAGGGTCTGTACTCGCAGTCAGTGAAGACTTAAACACTCGACCAATAGAGGGTCTGTACTCGAAGTCAGTAAAGACTTTAAAACTTGACCACTAAGGTCTGTACTTGAAGAGTCTTGAAAGACTAGTAAAGTGTGAGTCCAATTGAAGAACACTAACCACGAATTTACAGAATTTACTTGTGAGTTTTGTTACACAACAAAATTTACCATTCAAAGCAATACCAGAAATTGTCTGGTATGAACAACACTGCCAAAATGGAGACATTCTTGTTACGACCTTAATCTTATAAAGACTCAGGTTGCAGACAAGTGACAAAGACTTGAGGGCGATAAGAGAGAAGAGTAAGGGAAGGATACGATTGGTAAAGCGTAAAGACTACAGCAGTACTTACAGGGTTTATATACGTAGAGGCAACTACCCAAGGTAACTAAGTATAGAACAGGACTGAGTCATAATACTCGGGGTAGTGGAGTAAGTGGAGCAAGAACATATGGACGTGGAGTAAAGCATATGGGAGGAGAACAGTGAGACAAAAGATACTAGAAAGGAAAGATGAAAGAAAAGTATAACGGACAGGCCTGAGAATGTGGAGTGACCGTGAGATGAAAGATATTAGAAAGGAAAGGTAAAAAAGTATAATGGGCAGGTTGAGAATGCGGAAAAACAAAAAGCCGGAGCAGGTGACCATAGCCGTGAAACCAACAATACCCTCCGTTTAGGTTTCGTGACCACACGAAATACCTAATCTGTGAAGTAATCTCCATCTTTGCAGGTCGAACCTCGTATCCCAACTTGAAGAGGTTTTCTCTCTCCAAATTCTGACTTCAGGAAACTTCCACTTGTGCGCAAGGTTTAGGATGTTAACCCATTCTTCGAATACGAGACTCGAATAGTCATCATATTTGGTGTTGTAGAAGATGAAGGAACACTTGGAATTCTGTGGCATTGGCGTCTTCAATGAAAGCGGGGTCTGCGGTGTTAAAGTTTCGGATGAACGTGTGATGGGGATCGTCGTATCCAGTTAATTTTCTTCGCCAATAAACGGATTCTCTGGTGAGGAAGTATGAATGGATCCAGAAGCGCATTCCGTCTTTGGTTTGGACACATAAATCTGCTCCTCGAATTCTGACCAAAGCAGGTGTTTCGTTGTTGGTGGATTGGAAAGGTGGAATAAAGGTCGAGATGTCGGACATTTGAAGGTGATTTGGAGGATGAAAGAGATTGACGATTGTTGTATACCGATTGGAGTGCTTTCGTTGGGCTTTATATCCTACGACCGTGTTTCCTCGTACTCGTCTAGGACGTCCTTGGCATTCTCCAAGGCTGATCTTGGTAACCATGTGTCTTCTTCATTTCCGTAACCCCTCCAATGTACCAAGTACTGGGTTCCTCTTCCTCGCTTCCTATGTCCTCGGATCTCTTCGATTTCGTACTCTTCTTCTTCGTTTATGATATCAGGTGGCGGCGGGATAGGGTGGTGTTGGCTGTCAAACTCGGGTTTGTGACATCGTGTGAGCAATGAAGCGTGGAATACGTTGTGGATTGCCCAGGACTCAGGTAAGTGAAGCTTGTATGACCGATCTCCGACAGCTTCGACGATCTCGAATGGTCCATAGCGTTTGTTGTCAAGTTTCCGTGATGGTCGGTTGGAATGAATGTTAACTGCTTCTAGCCAGACCTTCTCTCCGGGTGAAAACACTTTAGAGGCATTTCCGTGGTTTCCTCGGTTTCGCATAAGATCATTGTTCTCTTCCATTGCCGCTTTAGCTTCCTCTCGGGATTTCTCTAACTCCGATGAGAAATCCGCTGCCGCTGGGTTGAACGTAGGTAGACTGTGATTCCCTTTCCATGGATGGAATCCGTGATTCAAAAAGAATGGTGTGTTCTTCGTGGCAGAGTGGACTTTGTCGTTGTAGTGAAACTCCGCCGTAGGTAGCCATTTCGTCCAATCGTTCTGTCGATAGCTGATGAAATTCCGCAAATACATTTCGACTTCTTGATTGATGCGTTCCGTCTGTCCATCCGTCTGAGGATGATACGCCGTTGATAGGTTCCTTTCTATCCCCAATGATGTGCATAGCTCCTTCATGAATTTAGATGCGAACTGCGGTCCTCTGTCACTGATGATTCTTCGGGGAATTCCATGGAGCCTCCAGACCTCCGATTTGTATAGATGCGCTAATTCGATTGACGTGAGAGTCGTAGTGGTGGGAACAAGGTGGATCATCTTTGAGAACCGGTCGACGATAACAACAATAGCATCTTTGCCTTCGGACTTAGGCAGAGGTCCGATCATATCAATAGAAATCTCCTGCCAAGGGCCTTCCGGGATCGGTAATGGGTTCAGCGTGATTGGTTCGGGTCTGCGAATGATCTTGTTCTTTTGACACATGTCACATCCTCTGACATATGTCCTGACGTCCGTCTTGATCGTGGGCCACCAGAACGTCCGCTTCAACAGTTCTAGCATCCGATGTTGTCCAGGGTGTCCGACGTCGGGGAATAGTGGTGATCGTGTAGGATTTGATCTCGCAAGTTCCTTTCATCCGGCACATAGATCCGTCCTTGTCGGTAAATTATCCCTTCTTTCTCCCACACTTTCTCCGGTTGTTTCGCCAATTCCTGCAGTACCATGGTTTCCCTCCTCCTCGACTTTCTGATAACTTCCAAGATCTGTTGGTCGGGTGATATCTCGAATCGTCGAGATCGTAGAATGGTGGCTTCATATACTGGCGTTTCTTCAACGATCCTTCGTACAAACTCCTTTCCTTTGAACATCTCCATGTTCCTGTTGTCTCGGCTTGTATCTGGTTTGACTATGCGGGAGAGGATGTCGGCTTTGGTGTTGGATTTTCCAGGTATGTGTCGTAGTGCGAAGTCGTATTCCTGCAGCATAAGGTACCATCTTGCTTGTCGAGCGTTCAGTTTCTGTGGGTCTCTGAAGTACTTCAGGTTTTCGTGGTCCGTCCAGATTTCGAACTGTTCCTTCGCATCCAACAGGTACTGTCTCCATAACTTCAGTGCTTTGACTATAGCCAGTAACTCCTTGTCGTAGATCTCGTAGTTTCGTTCTGCTTCAGTCAACGTTTTGGACATGAATGCAACCGGATGCCATTTTCCTTCCTGTTCCTGTGATAGGACTGCCCGTTCCATAGTTTGATGCATCCACCTCCAATCTAAACTTTCCATAGTCATTTGGCAACGCCAATACTGGTTCGCTGGTGATGGAATCTTTGACGCTGTCGAATGCCTGTTGTTGTGCTTTTCCCATTTCCACTCTTTTCCTCCTCCCTTCAACTGATTGAGCGGAGCTGCGATGATGCTGAAGTTTTGTATGAAGCGTCTGTAAAAGTTTGCGAATCCCAAGAAACTCTCCACCTCCTTAATTGTTCGTGGCGTTTTCCATTCCTTTATGGCCCTGACCTTCTCCTTTTCCATAGTAGCTTTCCATTTCCTACAACCGTGCCTAACAAGGCGATTTCCGTGGCGTCGAATTCACATTTCGATCGTTTGAAGAATAGACTATGTTTGTCGGCGATTTTCAGGAAACGTATAGTTCGTTCACGTAGTTCCTCTTTGGTACGTCCTGGAATCGCGAAGTCATCCATATAGTTGACCAGTGCACCTTCTTGGATCATTTCTCGGAACATGGTTGCCATCATACGAGAAAAGGTCGCCGGGGAGTTACTCATTCCAAAAAACATGACGGTAGGTTCGAATAATCCACGATTGGTGATAAACGCTGCTTTCCATTCATCTCCTTCTCTGATCCTGACATTGTTGTAACCCCAGATAATGTCCAGTTTATTGAAGTATTTCGCATCTCGCAGTTGGTCGAGTACTTCGCTTATGAGCGGTAATGGCGTTTTGTCCTTGATCGAATGTTCGTTGAGTTTCCTGTAGTCCTGGCATAGTCGGAGTGATCCATCTTTCTTTGGTACGAAGAAACAAGGGGCAGCGTATGGTGATTTGGATGGTCGAATTCGTTTCGATGCTAGGTTCTCGTCTAAGAACTTATCCAGTTCCTCCCTTTCCTTTGGCGTCATGTTATAAACCTTCGATGATATCTCCTTTGGTGCGTCCTCCGTTAGATTGATCTCATGATCCCATTCCGTTCGAGCTGGTAATTGCTCAAAATTCCGTTTGTTAAACAAGTGCGTAAATGGTCGAATGTAATCGGGTAGATCTTCGGGGTTGGTGGGATCTGATTCTTTTTCCTCCGTAGCGCTGTCCACATCAGTGGTTAGCCGTCGAGAAAAAGGAATCGTTTGGTGTGGTGTAGTGCATGTACTGGGGCATCGTGTAAATCTGACTTCTTGGTTTATCCAGTCGATCTCCGGGTTGTGTTGAATTAACCAGTCGTATCCAAGAAAGATATCCGCGCTCGAAATGTCCGATACCAGTGCCTTGATTTCCTCCTTATGTCCTCCTAGATCCATCTGGATTTTGGCGTCCTCCGTTAATATCCCTGTCCGATTTGGTGTTCCGTCTGCATTTCTCATGCGAATGGGTTGTTGTCGTTTGACCTTCTTCAATTTCTCTCTCTGCCCTCCGCTATCATCGTCATATGTGCTCCCGAGTCGATAAGGGCCTTGACCGTTTTGTTTCCGTTCTTGGTTTTGATGGTTGCATCCAGCAGAATTTCGCGCGTTGAGTCTCTCTTGAAAGGAATAACATACTTGGATTTCGAATTTGTTGTTACATGGGGAGAGACTCTACGATTTATGGGTCGAGATTTCGCGCTCAATCGGACCCTTCGGCAAAATCCTGCTTCTCAGTGTCTTCTTCATCCTGTGGACTATCCTCGGTCGTTTCCCTAGTCCTAGCTCTCTTCGGCGCTCTACAATTCCTGGCGATGTGTCCTGGTTTGTTACAATTGTAACACGTTACGGCCTTCTTCGGCTGCCTGCATTCTCTAGCAAAATGTCCGAACTTTCCACAGTTGAAACACTTCCTCTGATTATTCGGGGTTTGGACTCTAGCGGTTTCGAACCTTCCTACTTCCATGGGTTGACCACTTCCTCCATACGTGACTCCTGTCGCTGTGTTTGTCGAACAAACTCATCGTCTCTGTTCCCATTCCTACTGCTTTTATGACTTCGAGCCATCCGTTGAATGTGGTGGGGACTTTGTCGGGTGGGAATGATAGAATGGTGCGAATGGTTTCCTTTTGACGTTCTTCTTCAGCAAGAAGATGGCGTGTTGATCGTCCGTTCCCGCCTTGTTCATCATCAAGGTAAATTCGACTAAGAAATCCACGATGGGTTTCCTTCCTTGGTCATAGTCTCGATAGCTATCTCGCTTCTCCTTGTCCATTCCATCGATAAACAACTCCTTCGCCTGCTTCTCGAATTGCTTCCACGTGAATGTTACGTCTGGGTTGGTGACTTTGTCCGCTACGAGTGCTGAAAAACTTCCGGCTACTCCTCCTCTCATCCTGGATATGGCCGCTATGATCATCCTATCATTGTCGGTGATCCCGTTAAACTTTATGAACAGCTGAATGCTCCTCCACCAGTCCTCAAATCTCTCTCTGCTTCCCTCGAACCAACCGGGATCGGGGATAATTGACTTGGTATTCTCTGTGGTCGACATGTCTGATGGTTCCTTCGTCTCTGATTGGTCTTCGTTGTCGATGTGAATATCCGCAAAACTGTCCGCTTTGATCTACTTCCTCGTCGATGTCTGATTGTGGTGCTGATTCCGGTCTCGATGTCGGGCTACTCGGTAACTCGATCTCTCGCAACAATCCGTCGTGATATGCGGCTAATTCTTCTTCGACAAGTCGTTTCTTTCCTTGTCGGCTGCTACTTGGCATAAACTCGTGCCCTGATGACTACGCTTGTAAAAAGCCTCGACGCGAAAAAATTACGTCCGTTCGGTTGGTAGATCTGCCGTATGCACTACCACTACAGCAAGCTCGCTAGGCTGCTGTCTGCAAGGTGAGGTGTAGACGCTTTACCAAATGTTACGACCTTAATCTTATAAAGACTCAGGTTGCAGACAAGTGACAAAGACTTGAGGGCGATAAGAGAGAAGAGTAAGGGAAGGATACGATTGGTAAAGCGTAAGGAATACAGCAGTACCTACAGGGTTTATATACGTAGAGACAACTACCCAAGGTAACTAAGTATAGAACAGGACTGAGTCATAATACTCGGGGTAGTGGAGTAAGTGGAGCAGAACGTATGGACGTGGAGTAAAGCATATGGGAGTGGAGTAACAGTGAGACAAAAGATACTAGAAAGGAAAGATGAAAGAAAAGTATAACGGACAGGCCTGAGAATGTGGAGTGACCGTGAGATGAAAGATATTAGAAAGGAAAGGTGAAAGAAAAGTATAATGGGCAGGTGTGAGAATGCGGAAAAACAAAAGAGCCGGAGCAGGTGACCATAGCCGGTGAAACCATAACAATTCTTTAGCAACCTATTCAAACGAACTGCTATCAAGGAAGACAAGACCAAGAAGTGGTACTATACCAATATCAAATCAGGAAAAGCCTACTACTTCGAAGATAACGAGCAACAATGAGTTGCAGCTGAATACCTTGAACACCAAACACAGAAATTTATCACAGACAGATCTAGAGCAAATCTTCCACCAATCAGAACAAGTAGTCAAGACGAAAGTGATAGAACAAACAGACTCACAGCAGAAGCAATCAGAAACCTCCGATCTGCTACACAATCTGCAAAATCAGATCATCAAGAAAAAGGAAAAGATCAAGAACCTTCGCAGTCAGTTTTTGACTGGCCAGAAACAACAGTTGGAGAAGGAAATACAGATTCTGGAAACAGAAATCCAGGACCTAGTAAACAAGATGCAGAAAGTCCAAAGGAGGAAATGAAAAGTGACAGAAGTCCGACAGGAAATTCACACTCAAGCCCTCCACAAAGCCCTCAACCACCACAATCCCCACCAGGAACCCCAAGAGGAAGTCAAGCAGGAGCTATGGCACAATACCACAAATTCCCAACATCAAATATCCAAAACCAAACAGGTATTACGGAGATCCTAGACAATATAGACCATGGATGGTATCCCTCGAACTCTATTTCAACAGTTATGGGATTACAACCAAAAATTCCAAAATCAACTATATCCTTGGATTACTTGAAGGAGCCGCATCCAATTGGAAATCAGATTTCCTCGCCACGCACCCAATTTATCCAAGCTGGACAGACTTCAAGAATTCTCTTGAACAGGCATTTGCACCAGCCCAACAAGGATATGAAGCAGAACAACAACTACGACGCTATAGACAAAATAACGAATACATTGAACACTATATCAGTAGATTCTCAGTCTTATCCTCACAAGCAGGATTACCAGATAGCACTGCACTCAGAGCATACTTCGCAGAAGGACTCGACAAAGACATCCGAATTGAAGCAATTAGATTCACTCCAAAAACACTACAAGAGTGGAAAGACGCCGCTAGAAATGCCTACAGAATTGTTCTGGAACAATGAAAAGCAGCAGGTAATTTTGGCCAATCCTTCAGATCACACAAACAACACAAGAAAAATAAACACCGATCTCAAAGGAATAACCAAAAGAGTATCCCGAGATATACTAACATCTACAGTGAACCAGTCCAACATAAACCTGCAAGAAGTGAATGGGACATGGATGTTGACCGAATCTACTACCAACTCAATCAACTCGGACAAGATGATGATTCCGAAGAATCAGAATCGGAATCAGACGAATCTGATTCCGAAGACGAAGATGAAGAAGAAGTTAACTTCATTAGACAACAAAAAACACCCAAACAGGCAGTTGAGGAATTTATTAACAATATCCTCACAGATGACCAACGAGCAGCTCTTAAAAGAGGAGAATGCTTCTTTTGCCACAAGAAAGGACACTGGTTTAGAGACTGTCGAGCAAGGAAGCTATATATTAAACAAGGAGGAAAGACAAGCCTGGACTGAAATACAGGAACAGATCGAAAGAAGAAACAAGGAAACGGAAAACCTAAGAAGCAAAAGACTTGGAAAAAGAAGGAACCCATAGATCCAGACACTATGGTCTACAACATTGAAGAAGAAGAAGACGACTTCGACGAATTCTCAAAAGGCGAAAATTTTTGAGTACTTCTGAAGATCCAATCGACATGATAGATCTTCAGTCACCTAAAGGAACAACTATGATTGTTACGACCTTAATCTTATAAAGACTCAGGTTGCAAACAAGTGACAAAGACTTGAGGGCGATAAGAGAGAAGAGTAAGGGAAGGATACGATTGGTAAAGTGTAAGGAATACAGCAGTACCTACAGGGTTTATATACGTAGAGGCAACTACCCAAGGTAACTAAGTATAGAACAGGACTGAGTCATAATACTCGGGGTAGTGGAGTAAGTGGAGTGCAAGAACGTATGGACGTGGAGTAAAGCATATGGGAGTGGAGTAACAGTGAGACAAAAGATACTAGAAAGGAAAGATGAAAGAAAAGTATAATGGGCAGGCATGAGAACGCGGAAAAACAAAAGAGCCGGAGCAAGTGACCATAACCGGTGAAACCATAACAATACCCTCCGTTTAGGCTTCGTGATCACATGAAGTATCCTAGTCTGTGAAGTTAATCTCCATTTTTGCAGGTCGAACCTCGTATCCCAACTTGAAGAGGTTTCTCTCTGCCAAATTCTTGACTTTAGGAAATTTCCATTTGTGCGCAAGGTTTAGGATGTTAACCCATTCTTCGAATACGAGACTCGAATAGTCATCATATTTGGTTTGTAGAAGATGAAGAGGAACACTTGGAATTCTGTGATTGGCGTCTTCAATGTAAGCGGGGTCTGCGGTGTTAAGTTTCTGATGAACATGTGATGGGGATCATCGTATCCAGTTAATTTTCTTCGCCAATAAACGGATTCTCTGGTGAGGAAGTATGAATGGATCCAGAAGCGCATTCCGTCTTTGGTTTGGACACATAAATCTGCTCCTCGAATTCTGACCAAAGCAGGTGTTTCGTTGGTAGTGGATTGGAAAGGTGGAATAAAGGTCGAGATGTCGGACATTTGAAGGTGATTTGGAGGGGGAAGGAGATTGACGATTGTTGTATACCGATTGGAATGCTTTCGCTGGGTTTTATATCCTACGACCGTGTTTTCTTGTATTCGTCTAGGACGTCCTTGGCGTTTTCTAAGGCTGATTTTGGTAACCATGTGTCTTCTTCATTTCTGTAACCTCTCCAATGTACCAAATACTGGGTTCCTCTTCCTCGCTTCCTATGTCCTCGGATCTCTTCGATTTTGTACTCTTCTTCTTCGTTTATGATATCAGGTGGCGGTGGGGTAGGGTGGTGTTGGCTGTCAAACTCAGGTTTGTGACATTGTGTGAGCAATGAAACGTGGAATACATTGTGGATTGCCCAGGATTCAGGTAAGCGAAGCTTGTATGACCGATCTCCGACAGCTTTGATGATCTCGAAAGGTCCATAGCATTTGTTGTCGAGTTTCTGTGATGGTCGGTTGGAATGAATGTTAACTGCTTCTAGCCAGACCTTCTCTCCGGGTGAGAACATTTTAGAGAAATTTCCGTGGTTCCCTCAGTTTCGCATAAGATCATTGTTCTCTTCCATTGCCGCTTTAGCTTCTTCTCAGACTTTCTCTAACTCTGATGAGAAATCCGATGCTGCTGGATTGGACGTAGGTAAACTGTGATTCCCTTTCCATGGATGGAATCCATAATTCAAAAGGAACAGTGTGTTCGCCGAGTGGGTTTTGTTGTTGTAATGGAATTCCGCTGTAGGTAACCATTTCGTCCAATCGTTTTGTCGATAGCTGATAAAATTCCGTAGGTACATTTCGACTTCTTGATTGATGCATTCCATTTGGCCATCTGTCTAAGGGTGATATGCCGTTGACAGGTTCCTTTCTATCCCCAATGATGCGCATAATTGCTTCATGAACTTCAATGTGAACTGCGGTCCTCTGTCACTGATGATTCTTCGGGGAATTCCATGGAGCCTCCAAACCTCCGATTTGTATAGATGCGCTAATTCGATTGACGTGAGAGTCGTAGTGGTGGGAACAAGATGGATCATCTTTGAGAAACGGTCGACGATAACAATAATAGCATCTTTGCCTTCGGACTTAGGCAAAGGTCCAATCATGTCAATAGAAATTTCCTGCCAAGGGCCTTCTGGGATTGGTAATGGATTCAATGTAATTGGTTCGGGTCTGTGAATGATTTTGTTCTTTTGACACATATCACATCCTCTGACATATCTCCTGACGTCCATCTTGATCATGGGCCACCAGAACGTCCACTTCAACAGTTCTAGCATTTGATGTTGTCCAGGGTGTCCGATGTCGGGGGAATAGTGGTGGTCATATAGGATTTGATCTCGCAAGTTCTTTTCATCTGGCACATAGATCTGTCCTTGTCAGTAAATTATCCCTTCTTCTCCCACACTTCTCCGGTTGTTTCGCCAATTCCTGCAGTACCATGGTTTCCTTTTCGACTTCCTGATAACTTCCAGGATCTGCTGGTCGGCTGATATCTCGAATCGTCGGGATCGTAGAATGGTGGCTTCATATACTGGCGTTTCTTCAACTATTCTTCGTACAAACTCCTTTCCTTTGAACATTTCCATGTTCCTGTTGTCTCGGCTTGTGTCTGGTTTGACTATGCGGGAGAGGATGTCGGCTTTGGTGTTGGATTTTCTGGGTATGTGTCGTAGTGTAAAATCGTATTCCTGCAGCATAAGGTACCATCTCGCTTGTCGAGCGTTCAGTTTCTGTGGGTCTCTGAAGTGCTTCAAGTTCTCGTGGTCCATCCAGATTTCGAACTGTTCCTTTGCATCCAACAGGTACTGTCTCCATAATTTCAGTACTTTAACTATAGCCAGTAACTCCTTGTCGTAGATCTCATAGTTTTGTTCTGCTTCAGTCAACGTTTTGGACATGAATGCAACCGGATGCCATTTTCCTTCCTGTTCCTGTGATAGGACTGCTCCCATTCCATAGTTTGATGCATCCACCTCCAGTCTAAACTTTCCATAGTCATTTGGTAACGCCAATACTGGTTCGCTGGTAATGGAATTTTTGACGCTTTCGAATGCCTGTTGTTGTGCTTCTTCCCATTTCCATTCTTTTCCTCCTCCCTTCAACTGATTTAGCAGAGCTGCGATGATGCTGAAGTTTTGTATGAAGTGTCTGTAAAAGTTCGCGAATCCAAGAAACTTCTACCTCCTTAATTGTTCGTGGCGTTTTCCATTCCTTTATGGCTCTGACCTTCTCCTTTTCCATAGTGGCTTTCCATTTCCTACAACCCGTGCCTAACAAGGTGATTTCCGTGGCGTCGAATTCGCATTTCGATCGTTTGAAGAATAGACTATGTTGTCAGCGATTT